>QRFJ01001553.1:65962-471747 GCA_006176705.1 Cocos nucifera | reverse complement strand
TATTTCTCGGCAGGTTCGTTCAGATCTGATCAGATCAAGAGATATATTTCAAAAATTTTTTTCTTTGATCGTATTAGATCTGAGATATTTCAGATCTAATTTTTATTATTTTAATAAATAAAATAAAATAAGAATAAATTAAATCAAATTTAAATTTATCTGATTTGGGTAATCCAATTATCCATTGATGATCCTGTATGCAGCGGAAGGTTCTGGATCTAGCCACGCAAGCTCCTGGCCTCTACCGATATCCACTCAGGCTGGATCTGAAGATCCTCTTCTTTTCTATCACGTCTCTAAAAATTAGATCTGAATTTGATCTGAAGGATCTTTAAAACTCCTTTTGAAGATCAGCAGTCATCCTTTACAATAGTGCAGCCTTCTTGCTTTTGATCGCCTTTTTTTGATCTGGATCGCACCAACCAAGCTCCAAAACTATTTTGGATGTGGAGAGAAGAGGGAGAAGAAGCTTTGGCATGGAGGAGGAGAGGAGAAAAGGCCTTTGGGCGTATGGAAACTCTTAGCCTTTTTGAGTTGGGTACAGGGTCTTATTTATAGACTAACTATGATCCAACTCCTCTTCTTCCCAACCAATCACAACCCTTCATGAAATCAGATCTAAATCTGATTGATGGAAATAGAGTCCCCTGGATTCCTCCTTAGAGGGTGCCTAAGACCAGTCAAAGTTGGTTCTTAGAAGAACTCTAATTGGAATCCAAAAAGGAGATGGGGTCCTTGTCCAACAAGGACTCCTAGTCACCTCCAGCTTGGCTACATGCCTAGGGTGGCGTGCACCCTCCTCCTTGCCAGGTTCTGGCAGGAGGACAGGCCCCCACCAGCTCTTCAATAGGTGCGTGACATGTGGTCAAAAGTCAAAGTGTTAATGGACAACGTTTGATCAGTCAAAGATAGACTTTTGACCAAAGTCAAAGAACCAGAAATGGCAGGTGACCAAAAATGGTGGATAATGTCTTACAAAATAAGACAATATTTTGTGACTTGGACAACCTCCAGTCAGACCATATGAAGACCTCTAATTGAGCACAAACTCCTTTGGCTCAGATAGGATAACTTATTTATGATAGTAAAAGAAGAACGTTAGGTTCAATCGAGTGCTAGCACGAGTTTCTTGAACCTAATTGAATCTCATTCAGATCAATTAATCTAGATCAGTTCAATTGATGATCACCAAATTCAAACCCTTGTTTGTGTGATCCAGTTAGGTTCAATTCTGTATGGTAATGGGATATGTCATGATCTCTATCATCGACATCATCGAAACTCCTTTCGATGGATCAGAACTCTTCTGATTCGAACAGCTAGAATGATCGATCATCTAAATCATTCTAATTGCTCCCAAAATCCACCAGTGACACCTAGCAGTATATGGTGGCAACCCATCAGAGCTGAATGCGAACCTCTTGGTGCAGCTATCTGTATGATTAAGTTCTTCTATCTTGAGCCCCGATCAGATTAGGATTAAGGTAAACTCCTCAAATCCTAGTCTTTGTCATATGATGTAATCATTCGATTCGAGTCCGATGTGAAAATCTAAATAGAAACTCTTTCTATTATTTTACTCTCATGGCCATGGATTTCGGACTTGATTCTCATGATCATCATAGGGCTCTCCTCTACCACCGAGATAGATAGATTCCATCTTGATGCCATCCAGTTCCTACAATGAACATGCTATAGCCAACATACACCTCAGGTTTCATGTGGCTAGGAGACCGAGTAATGATGTAGTCAAACTATAACACCCTCAAGGTGAACTGCTGATGCACCTCAGGTCAAAGAACCAGACACACTACTGCAGCATCGAGTCAGTCATTGACGAGAAGGTAGACTCCCTAATGACTACTCGAGGTGGTCACGCTCAGTGCCCTCTTCTCTAACGAGTACTGTACTCTCATCCGGTGTCTCCACACCATAAGACTCAAGACTCATCTACTAAAAAGAGAAAATATTTACACCAACCTTCTCGATCAATCACCATCCTCGTGATAACCTATGGTCGGAAGCAATTTTATGAGTTAATAATGATTATTCATGTCTTAAATTTTAACTCTTGAAATATAGAATTATCATTACCATTAACTCAAAGGATGTATCACAGACACTAAATATACATATGAGATAGAAAATACTCATTTTATTCATATTAGTCAAAATTATAATTTTGCCCCTAGAAGTGTATTACAAGTGTCAGCCAATTCTGGCTTCTAGGGCACATATATCTAACAATCTCCCACTTGTCCTAAAGTCAATTGGCTACAAGTCTAAGTTCCATTTCTCAAGGTGGGCTTCGAACTTCTGTTGGTCCAACGGCTTTGTAAGTGGGTCTGCCATATTATCTGTGGAGTTGACTCTCTTGACCTCGACGTAACCCTTCTCGAGATAATCATGGATAAGATGGTATCGCCGCTCAATATGCTTGGATTTCTGATGAGACCTTGGCTCCTTAGCAAAGGCTATGGCGCCATTGTTGTCGCAGTATAGAGGAATGGCATCTGATGGCATTACTCCAATTTCTATGGCAAACTTCTTGTACCAGAATGCTTCCTTCGCAGCCTCTGATGCAGCGATATATTCTACTTCCATGGTGGAATCTGCTATCACTGTTTGCTTGAAACTCTTTCAGCTAATAGCACCACCATTGCACACAAACAGACTGCCAGATGTCGACTTTCGATCATCTATATCAGACATGAAATCTGAGTCTGTGTATCTCTGGACTTGAAGTTCTTCGTTACCAAAGACCAACATCATATCCTTAGTTCTTCTCAAGTACTTAACGATACATTTCATAGAAGTCCAGTGTTCTTCACTTGGATTTGACTGATATCTGCTTGTGACACTCACAGCATGGGCTATATCAGGTCGTGTATATAACATGGCATACATGAGGCTTCCTATTGCAGAAGCATAAGGAATCTTGCTCATGCGTTCTATTTTCTCAGGTGTGTTGGGGCACATCTTCTTGGAAAGATGAATACCATGTCTGAAGGGTATTAATCCCCTCTTAGAGTTTTCCATACTAAACCTCTTTAGTACTTTCTCTATGTACATCTTTTGTGAAAGTCCTAGCATCTTATTCGGTCTATCCCTATAGACCTTAATTCCTAGAATAGAGGATGCTTCACCTAGGTCTTTCTTGGAGAATTCCTTGGACAACTATATTTTGACTGTCATCATCATGGGAACATCATTCCCAATAAGGAGGATGTCATCCACGTACAATACGAGAAAGACAACAGCGCTCCCACTGATCTTTTTGAAAACACACGGTTCCTCATCATTTTTGATGAAACCAAACTTTTTTTGATCAACATCATTGAAAACGGTGTTCCAGCTCCGAGATGCTTGCTTAAGTCCATATATGGACCTTGCAGCTTGCAAACCTTGTGATCAGTATCACTGGATGTGAACTAGCAGCAATTCCATATAGATATCTTTCTCAAGATATCCATTTAGAACGTCATTTTCACGTCATTTGCCATATTTCATAATCAAAATAGGCTGCAAGGCAAGCAATGTGCGATGGATTTTAGCATAGCCACTGGGAAGAAATGTATCCTGATAGTTAATGCCTTCGCGTTGACTATAACCTTTTGCCACTAGTCTAGCCTTGAATGTCTCCACATTTTCATCTACACCAATCTTTCTCTTGAAGATCTATTTACAACCCAATAGGTACTATACCTTTCGGTGGATCTACCAAGGTCACAGACTTAGTTTGAGTGCATCGAGCAATTTTCTGACTGCATTGCTTATGCCATTTCTCGGAGTCGATATATTCGCCTCATTATAGGTTTTGGATCATCACATGAGCACCATTACCTACGAGGATATTTTCTCTCTACTTCTCTGAAATAATACCTAAGTACTCTCAGGGGGATGAAAAACTCTTTCCGATCTATGAGGTGGAGGAGGTAGTGTTCTTATTGGCTCAACCTGATTGGTCCAATTGATCCTTAGCTCGTTCACTTGTGAGGTCCTTCTCATCAAGCTTGATCTATTTCCAATGCCGCTGTCTTGAATAAACTATTTTTCAAAAAAAATGGCATGTTGACTCACAATCACATTGTGGTCTTCTGAATGTAGAAATAGTATCCTAATGACTCTTTAGGAATTCCTATGAATCGACTCTAAAGGATCTAAACTCTAACTTGTTCGCTTGTTGTCTTTTGACATGAGCTGGACAACCCCAAATTCTGAGATGACTTAGACTTGGTTTCTTACCGTGCCATATCTCATACGATGTGGTAGGAACGATTTAGAGGAACCCTATTCAGTAGATAAATCGAAGTTAACAATGAGTGTCTCCAAAAAATCAGGGAGGTTCTGAAGCTCATCATAAGATCGAACCATATCCAATAGAGTCCGATTTTTCATTCTGAAATCCCCGTTGAGTTGAGGTGTTCCTGATGGAGTCCATTGAGAGACTATGCCATTTTTCTTTAGATAGTCTAGGAATTCCCAGCTAAGGTATTCACCTTCTCGATCTGATCGAAGAACCTTAATGGGTTTTTCAGTTTGTTTTTCTACTTCATGTCTGAATTCTTTGAACTTTCCAAAAGCTTCAGACTTGTGTCTTATAAGATACACGTACCGATACCTAGACAGATCATCGATAAAGATAATGAAGTAAATAAAATTGCCTCTAGCAGGTACATCAAATAGGCCGCACACATCAGTATGTGCCCTAGAAGCCAGAAGTGGCTGACACTTGTAATACACTTCTAGGGGCAAAATTATAATTTTGACTAATATGAATAAAATGGATTATTTTCTATCACATATGTGTATTTAGTGTCTGTGATACATTCTTTGAGTTAATGGTAATGATAATTCATATTTTCAAGAGTTAAAAATTTAAGACATGAATAATCATTATTAACTCATAAATTGCTCCCGACCATAGGATCATCACGAGGATGGTGATTGATCCGGAAGGTTGGTGTAAATGCTTCTCTTTGTAGATGAGTCTTGAGTCTGGTGTGAAAACATCGAGTGAAGTACAGTACTCGTTAGAATGAGGGCACGGAGCGTGATCACCTTGAGTAGTCATTAGGGAGTCTACCTTCTCGTCAATGACTGACTCTGATGCGCATAGTGTATCTTCTGGTTCTTTGTTCTGAGGTGCATCGACAGTTCATTCTGAGGGTATTATAGTTTGACTACACCATTACTCGTCTCCTAGCCATATGGAACCTGAGGTGTATGTTGGCTATAGCGTTTCATTGTAGGAATGGATGCATCAAGATGGAATCTATCTACCTTCGTGTGGTAGAGGAGTAGCCTATGATGATCATGAGAATCAAGTCGCTGAAACCATGGCCATGGTAGAGTAAAATAATAGAAAAGATTTCTATTTAGATTTTCATATCGGACTCGAATCGAATGATTACATCCATATGACAGAGACTAGGGTTTGATGATTTACCTTACCCTAATATGATCGAGCTCAAGATGAAGAACTTTAATCACACCAGATAGCTGCATCAGCTAGGTTCACCATTCTCCCCATCTGAGGGTTCCACCTCCAAGACTTAATCCTATTAGGTTAATAAGCATGTGATCCCATCTAACCACTCTGATCGTTTGATCAACCGCTTAGACCTAATGAGCTACCCAAGTCCGAACCCAGTATTATGAATATGTCTTAGATCTAAAATTCTCAATTTTAGACCTAATTAATATTTCATAATCTTAATTTTTAATTAAGTAGGGTTCATAAATAAAATATACACAATAAATCCTAGGGTTTCAGGATCTAGGGTTTTGCAGAAAGTAAGTTTTAGTTCTGATTAAGGACGAACACGCAGCACCCCTACACATCATAAGAACACCCCATCGAATGGGGAGAGGGCTTTAACCTTTTCATTCTTATGACCGGACGGCCAAGAGGAACGCCTTAATCAGGAACATACAATACTACAAAATAGTTTTAGATCTATATCATATATCTCATATACAAATTAGATCTAATCATGGCATATTTTGCATACATCTCATGTATCAAATCATGCATATTTTTAGATCTAAATTATCTCATAATAATCTAAAAAATTAGATTTAAATTGATCTAATCAAAATAAATTCTAATCTAGACAATTATGTAGAACTATTCTACAACTAGTCTAGACATGCATCAATCATATCTCATATGATGTTTAAAAATTAAATAATTTTTATTTACTATTTTTTAGATATTATTATAACCATTATAATATCAAAAAATAGTAAATAAATAGATCTAAAATATGATTTAATCAAATTAAATTAAAAACATGCAAGACTATTCTATAGAACTATTCTATTTTAGAACTAGTTATGCATATTTTCTAATCTTAGATCCAAATTATTTAATTTTAATTTTTTCTAATTTTAGATCTGATCATATCTCATGTGATATCTAAAATTACTTATTTTTTAATTAAAATAAATTTAAAAATAGATCTAAACATTTTTAGAACCTTGCTCTGATATCAGTTGAAGGAAAATCCTGATTTCTCGGACCAAGTTCGTTCAAATCTGATTAGATCAAGAGATATATTTCAAAATTTTTTTCTTTAATCCAGATTAGATCTAAGATATTTTAGATCTAATTCTTATTATTTTAATAATTAAAATAAAATTAGATAAATTAAATCAAATTTAATTTACCTTGAAGTGGGTAATCCTATTATCCGTTGATGATCCTGTAAGCAGCGGAAGGTTCTGGATCAAGCCACGCAAGTGCCTGGACTCTACTGGTATCCACTTGGGCTAGATCTGGAGATCCTCTTTTTCTCTATCACATCTCCAAACATTAGATCTGGATCTAATCTAAAGGATCTTCAAAATTTTTTTCGAAGATTAGCAGTCGTCCTTTGCAACAGTGCAGCCTTCTAGCTTTCAGTCGCCTTTCTCTCATCTAGATCGCACCAACCAAAAATCCAAACACTTTGGACGTGGAGAGGAGAGGGAGAAGGTGGGTTTGGCATGGAGGAAGAGGGGAGAAGAGGCCTTGGGGCATGGGAATTGAATTCCTTTTCCAATCTTAATTTGAGTTGGGTGCAGGGTCTTATTTATAGACTACCTGTGATCCAACTCCTCTTCTTCCCAACCAATCACAATCCTTTGTGAAATCAGATCTAAATCTATTTGGTAAGAATAGAGTCCCCTGGATTCCTCCTTAGAGGGTGCCTAAGACCAGTCAAAGTTGATTCTTAGGAGAACTCTAATCAAAACCCAAAAAGGAGATGGAGTCCCTATCCAACAGGGACTCCTGGGCGCCTCCAACCTGGGCACACGCCAAGGGTGGCATGTGCCCTCTTTCTTATCAGGTTCTGATAGGAGGACAGGCTCCCACCAGCTCTCCAATAAGTGCATGACACGTGGACAGAAGCCAAAGCATCAATGGTGAACATTTGACCAATCAAAGGTAGACTTTTGACCAAAGTCAAAGAATGAGAAATGGCAGGTAATGTCTTACAAAATAAGACAACCTTTTCTAACTTGGACAACCTCTAATCAGACCATATGAAGGTCTCTGATTGAGCACAAACTCCTTTGGCTCAGTCAGGATAACTTATTTATGATAGTAAAAGAAGAACGTTAGATTCAATTGAGTGCTAGCATGATTTTCTTGAACCTAATTGAATCTCATTCAGATCAATTGAATTGGATCAATTCAATTGATGATCACCAGATTCAAACCCTTATTTGTGTGACCCAGTTAGATTCAGTTCTGTATGGTAATGGGATATGTCATGATCTCTATCATCGACATCATCGAAACTTCTTTCGATAGATCAGAACTCTTCTGATTCGAACAGCTAGAATGATCGATCATCTAAATCATTCTAATTGCTTCCAAAATCCACCAGTGACACCTAGCAGTATATGGTGGCAACCCATCAGAGCTGAATGCGAACCTCTTGGTGTAGCTATCTGTATGATTAAGTTCTTCTATCTTGAGCCCCGATCATATTAGGATTAAGGTAAACTCGTCAAACCCTAATTTTTGTCATATGATGTAATCATTTGATTTGAGTCCGATGTGAAAATCTAAATAGAAACTCTTTCTATTATTTCACTCTGCCATGGCCATGGGCTTTTGGACTTGATTCTCATGATCATCATAGGGCTGCTCTTCTACCACCGAGGTAGATAGATTCCATCTTGATGCTATCCAGTTCCTACAATAAATATGCAATAGCCAACATACACCTCAGGATTCCGTATGGCTAGGAGATCGAGTAATGGTGTAGTCAAACTATAACATCCTTAAGGTGAACTACCGATGCACCTCAGGTCAAAGAACCAGACACACTACTATAGCATCGAGTCAGTCATTGATGACAAGGTAGACTCCCTAATGACTATTTGAGGTGGTCACGCTCAGTGCCCTCGTTCTCTAACGAGTACCTGTACTCTTGCTTTGGTGTCTCCACACCTTAGACTTAAGACTCATCTATTAAAGATAAGCGATTGTACACCAACCTTCTGGATCAATCACCATCCTCGTGATGATCCTATGGTCGGAAGCATTTTATGAGTTAATAATGATTATTCATGTCTTAAATTTTCAACTCTTGAAAATATAAATTATCGTTACCATTAACTCAAAGGATGTATCATAGACACTAAATACACATATGTGATAGAAAATAATCCATTTTATTGATTATAGATAAAATTATAATTTTGCCCCTAGAAGTGTATTACAAGTGTCAGCCAATTTTGGCTTCTAGGGCACATATATCTAATAGAAGGCCTCATTCACCTTAGACGAGATGGGAGAAGACGGACGATGGTCCGAATATACCCCCATAGTCCGTTAGGAACAAGAGAAGAACCTCGTCCTAATGTGAGTGTCCGCATCAACCTCAGCCAAAGGAGATGAGATCTCTCCCGAGTGACCGAGCCAACCTCGACTAGAGAGCTTTAACTTCGACCTCGATTAGAGATAGGATCTCTCCCGAGCGATCGGGCCAACCTCGGCTGGAGAGTTTCAGTTTTGATCTCGACTAGAGATTCGATCTCGACTAGAGATAGGATCTCTCTTGAGCGATCAGGCCAACCTCGGTTGGAGAGCTTCAGCTTCGACCTCGGCTAGAGATAGGATCTCTCTCGAGCGACCGTGTCAACCTCGGCTGGAGAGCTTCAACTTCAACCTCAATCAGAGAAGATCTCTTCCGAGCGATCGAGACAACCTCGGCCAGAGATAAGATCGGAGACAACCTCATCCTAACGCGAGCGCCCGCATCAACCTCGGCCAAAGGAGATAAGATCTCCCCCGAGTGACCGGGCCAACCTCAGCTGGAGAGCTTCAACTTCGACCTCAGTTAGAGATAGGATCTCTCCTGAGCGTCAACTTCGACCTTAGTTAGAGATAGGATCTCTCCTGAGCGCCCGTATTAACCTCGACTGCTGGAGACAATATCACCCCCGAGGAGCTCAACCTCCAACTTCAATCGCAGCGGACGAGGCTTCCCTCAACCTCGGTTGGAGATGGAATTTCCCTCGGGCTTCGACTTCAATATCAACTTTAGCTGGAGATGGGATTTCCCCCGAGCTTCGATCTGAACCAACACGGAGCCCAGAAGAAGACTTCAGCAGTTGCCTTTCCTACACTTCCTGCAAGTTTCGAACTCGGGAGTGGGGGGGCTAGTGTTGGAGATAAACCCCGCTCCTACCGAAGTCTAGTTCGATGCTCAGCATAATGCAACCAGTAGCCACGAAAGAGCTTCAGCAGATGGATCTTAACCGAACCCTTATAGCCGACCGAACAACTTAGCGGCCGAGCTCCTTGGACTCCCAGCAGCCAGATTTTAGCCGAACCCCCAGCGGTCGAGCTTCTTCGAATCCGTTCAGCCGGCCGAACTACTTAGCGGTCGAGCTCCTTCGGACTTCTCAACGGTCGAGCTCCTTCGGACTTCCAGCATCCAGATCGAACCCCTTCAGCCGGTCGAACTACTTAGCGGACCGAGCTCCTTGGACTCCCAGCAGTCGGGCTTTAGCCGAACCCCCAGCGGCCGAGGCTTCATCGAACCCTTTATCAATCGAACTACTTAGCGGTCGAGCTCCTTCGGACTCCTCAGCGGTCGAGCTCCTTCGGACTCCTAGCATCCGGATCGAACCCCTTCAGCCGGTCGAACTACTTAGCGGTCGAGCTCCTTGGACTCCCAGCAATCGAGCTTTAGCCGAACTCAATCGCCGAGCTTCAGTCAGACTCCCGCAAGAGCCGAACTCTCTCCGCATCGTTCTAGCTAGGCACCTGCAAGAGCTGAACTCCCTCCAAGCTTCCTCTTCGGTCGGATTTCTTCAGGGGTCGAACTTCTCACCGACCGAGCTCCTACCGAACTTTTCAGTGGTCGAGCCTTAGCCGCGCACCTCCAGCCAGACGCCTACGGAAGCCGAACTTCTTCCAAGCTTCCTCTTCAGGAGTCTGAACTCCTCCGAAATGGGCACACGTCGAACCCTTCAACCCATCATTCGGCTCCGAGCGGCTCAGTATCAAGACAGCTGCAGCCATCACCATCAATCCGCCATAAGCGACAGTGACTCGCTATCAGGCGGCGATGGCTGTCACCATCAACCCACTGCAGATGGCATCTTTCCATAAGACTGACTCCGTCGGACCTCAAGCAGCCCACCAGCATGCGGCTACAGCTGTCATCATCAAGCTCCACTATAAAAAAGATCCTCCAGATACGCTAACTCGAATCTCTGATCTCTAAGATCTCTTCTTCATCTCTAAGCTCTGCGGAACTCATTTTCGAGCACTCCATTTCTGTTGGCCAGAGCTGACTTGATCATCGAAGGATCCTACCGGAGCCACCCCCCACCGACCTCGGACGGAACTTTATTTTGCATATCTCCGACGGCGACCTTATCGGCCTCCACTCTAGCAGATTCTGACGACAACCAATTTCTGCATCAACAATGATAATTGACCTAAGTTGATATTTCAAAAAAGTATTGTATTTGATGTTGTCATCCAATTTATGCCAATGGAAAAAATTTCAAAATCCACGTGATAATCTATCGTGAGTAGATAAGAAAAAAGATAACAAGCGTATCTTGCTCAATAAAGTAGGGCTAACTACCGATTCTCCTTTTCGAGCCAGCATTTCTAATAAGGCAGGAGATAACAAATATATCTTTCTAGATAAAATAGGGGACAACAAGTGTATCTTATCTAATAAGGTAAGGCTAACCACCTGATTCTTCTTTCTTCTTATGGCTCTTCAGCCTCTGCCTATAAATAGAGACCCACAGGAGATCCTCAAGGTATGAAATCTCTTTCCTCATGCTCACTCATTCCTATCTATTCTAAACTTCTAACTTGAGCCTCAGAGAATCTCTACCAGAGTCAACTCTAACTAGAGATTTATTTTGTAAGTCCAACCATTGCCATCCTACGGTTGCTATCCAACTCCAACCAACCGACCCAAGGTAGAAATCTATAGCAATAGCTAGAATCCCCACCATCCTCGCTTTCATAAAGCATTGTATTATCATGAGATTTGTCTCGGTGCATTGGAGTTTGGATCAAATAGATCCATAATTCTTTATGCCTATCAATAAGAAAGTCATGGTGCCCGTCACCAAATACCTTAATTAATTAGAATTTTAGAGTATCTTATATTATAATAGAGGCACAAGTCTTCAGTTGAAGAGATTGCTAGAAACAATCTTCAGCTGAAGGGATTGCTAGAAAAGTTATTTTACTTATTTCAATCGGGTCCATTTTGTGCAAGGAGAAAGATTTCTGAGTTGATGGAACTTAGAGGCAAACTGAGTAGGTTATTTCTCTTTCCTAGATCTTAAATAATTTCCCGATTGTCTAAGCTTGGTTGGGTATCCTCTAGGGCCCATTCTTTGGTCAGTAAATATCATGAAAAAGTTGGTCAACTGCTTAGTTGGGTATCCTCTAGGGCCCATTCTTTGGTCAAAAAATATCACGAAAAAGTTGGTCAACTTTTCTGTTGACTAACTTATCCATGTTCTCACGTTTTACAAAATGGGTATGTTACTTTTCATGGATAGTATTTACCTATGAAATAGAAGAAAATCTTACCTATCTAGGAGGTTGTTAAATCATTTTTCCATCAGCCAGTAAAGTAGATATTTAATTTAATTCCTAGAATGCCTCATCCTCATTTCTAAAGCCTCCATCATTCAATGTGTAATAACTCAATTGCCCACTTTCTCTAAATCTAAAAGGCATAAAGGATATTATGAAAAATATGAATAAATTTTAGTAACATACTCAGAAAAGTAGTAATTCAAAAGAATATGAGTAATAGATTTTGAAGCTACTTTTCCATACATAAAAGTATATGAATAAATAATATTTCTATCAAATGTTGCCTAAAAAAATTTACCTAAAAAAGTATAAATTTTTAAGTAAATTTTTTATACATAAAAAAAAGATCGCTAATGATTTATTGAAGCTCTGATCTGTCTACCTTATTCTTAGGGTCAGCATGTTAGTTGACTCAAGTTTTGTGTTTTGAGTTGAGGACAAGCAGAGGTGGTCTTGTTGTAATGTCTCCTTGTTAATATCTCAATTTCCTATACATAAACTCTTTAAACTTGTTAATAAATTTTGGGTGATCTTTGATCTCCCTTTCATGAAAATAAATAAATGAATAAATGAATGGAGGCACAAGTAAGCACCTTCAACATATATAGAAGAAATTTACATATCCATATTTGATACATAGATTTAATTGCTGGTTCTTATCAACTATCAATTAATCATTATTTAAAAGATAAATTCTAAACATCTCTACGTAATTTGACTTGATATTTTTTATGGATTGATGGGTGTCAAAGTATCTAGTTGGTAGAAGTTGCAAGGTGTTGGGAGTTTTTTTTACTTTTTTTTTTTTTTCATGATGGGAAGGGGCCTGGAAAGACCACTGCTTTATTATCAAATTGTACAAGAGAGAGAAGAAAACCAAAACATAAATAGCAAAAGAGAGAGGAGAGTAGAACAAAAAAAAATAAAAATTCTACCAATTATCAACAGCACTCATACTCTCCTTTATGACTACAAAGCTAACAATATAGTTAAGAAGTGCTAAAAGTAGGACCAATAACAGTAAATAATAAGGGCATGTATTGCACAAGTGAGATCAAACACCTCCAAAGATTTTCATATTTGTCTCGATCCTTGACGGAACAAAGATGCTACCAGCTGAAGAACAGATGAAGAATTCTTTGAAGAGTAATGAAAATAGAGCTTGGCCTTTTAAGAAAAACTCTTCTGTTTCTCTCTTTCCAAACTTTTCAACACAATACTGCCATCAATTGTTCAGCTATGCTTCTCTGAGAAATAGAAAATTTGTTTACTTTCCACTTCAACCAAAGGTCTCTAAGTGTAGCAGGCCACCCAGAAATTTTCAATGGAGTTTTGATTGCATACCAAATAGATTGAGTGAAAGAACATTTCAGCAATAAATGTGAGATAGTTTCAGATGATGCTCCATAAAGAACACACCCCCTATTGGTTGGCCACCCCTTCTTAACAAGCACTTCTCCCGTAAGCATCTTGTTTCTCAATGCAAGTCATAAAAATACTTTAACTTTGTCTGGGATGCATACTCTCCAAACAACCTTGTAGAAAGGCCAGATGATTCCACCGTTGTTCAAAAAATCATAAAAGAACTTCATAGAGAAGACACCACTTTGGGTGAGCTTTCAAGATGGGGTATCACAAACTTTTGAGGGATGGATCAAAAATAGAATACTATACAATGCTTGAAACTGATTTTGATGATCTCTAGTCAGTGGCCTCCTTAATGAAATTCTCCACCTCATGGATTGCCACAACTATTGAGAGGCTACAGAGTAGTTTTTTTTTAGAGCCATTGGATAGAGTTCATCAAAAAAGAGAGAGGAAAAAATTATCCAGCCAAACATCTTCCCCGAATCGAATATTAGTTCCATTTTCCAACTTAAATGAAAGGCAATTCCAAAAAATCTCTAAATTTTTATTAATACCCTTCCAAACTAGAGAGAAATGATTGAATCATTTTCTTACTCTGAATCCAAATTTTTCTCTATAGTAGTAAGCATCCTTGACTTGCTTGACCCAAGATGAGTTAACATTGATAGTGAACTTTCAAACCCACTTAGCTATAAGAGCCAAATTCATCTGCTCAAGATTACTTATCCCTAAGTTATCTTGCACTCTGGATTTACACACCACATCCCAATTCACTAGATATTGGGATTCCAGGTGGCTAACTTTTTTAGCCTCCTTTCCCATTATAAAAGAAAAAAAAGAATGATAACCTGGATTCGCCACTTTAAAATGTAACATCTCAATAATTTGGGTGAGAGTCAAAAATTTATTTCTATAATCTTAAAAATATCATACTAGTAGTTAAACATAAACTTACTCTTCGAATTAATAAGTAATTTTCATGTTAACTTAAAAGATTGTATTCCATTTTTGGCTTAAGGACAGTCGATTTTTGGAGCGAGTGCAGGGTGTAGCGATGAATGAATTAAAAGCTGGGCGTGTTTTTCGGACATAAATGGTGGAAGTTGACATTTAATATGTTGGTAGCAGAAAGTCATTGCAGATGCTTAACTCCAAGGTCTCACGTTGAAGGGTTCTACCGACGGGGAGAACAAAAAAAAAAAGAAAAAAAATTGTAACATGCTGCCTGACTTTGAATAGGTCTTGTGAGATAGATAGAAAGCTTCTCAAGCTATCTTAGAAGGAAATTCCCTAAAGGTAGTCGATGGCTTTCTGACTTCACTGTTTTTTGTCTCAACATCCATTTCCATAAGGAATAGAAACATCTCCGATCATAGAAAGAGGCTAATTTCGACATGATATGCTGCTAATCACGTGGAATCTATTTTATGATCCATTGTTATTGATATTTTTATTAATTTGTTAGATATTTTATTTTAGATAGTCATAGTTTTATTCAACAATGGTTTAATAAATTAATTGATAAAAAAAAAAAAAGTCTTGTGAATGGTTTTAAAAGATCAATTTGTCATTAGCCATTGCATACACTGACTTCTTATAAAATCCAAACCAGCCTATCAAATATTATCACGTGCCGCTTTAACTAATAAAAGAATCATATGCTGCTGGACAGAAGCTATAATTTTTTTTGGAACAAAATGATATATATAATCTATTATATATATATATATAAAATAATAATAATACTTTATGGAGGAGTATTATGGTATTACCATCTCAGCATCTCAGATAATTTTAGTTGTACCATATAGATTATTATTTTATTATCTATAATAATTTAAAATATTATTTTTAAATAATAATAAAATAATATTTTAAAAATTAAAAAATAATACTCTATGGAGGAGTATTGTGCTGTTGTCATCTCAGCATCTCAGATGATTTTAGTTGTACCATATGGATTATTATTTTATTATCTATAATAATTTAAAATATTATGTTTAAATAATAATAAAATAATATTTTAAAAATAAAAATAAAAAAAATGAGAGATAAAAAATATTTTAAAAAATTATTATTTTAAAAAAATATAATATTATAAAAATAATAATAAATATTTTTAAAAAATATTAATTTATTATTATTTTAAAAAAATAATATATTATTTTTTAATTTTAAAAATAATAACATACTAATTTATCTATTATATATATAAAATAATACTCTATGAAGGAGTATTGTGGTGTTGCCGCCTCAGCATCTTAGATGATTTTAATTATGCCAGGTAAATTATTATTTTATTAACTATAATAATTTAAATATTATTTTTAAATAATAATAAAATAATATTTAAAAAATTAAAAAAAATAATATTTAAAAAATAAAAATAGAAAAGGGATGAGAGATGAAAAAATATTTTAAAAAATTATTATTTTTTAAAAATAAAATATTATAAAAATAGAAATATTTTTTAAAAAAAATATTAATTTATTATTATTTTAAAAAGATAGCATATCAATTTTTAATTTTAAAAATAATAACATACTAATTTATTTTATAAAAATAATATTTTTATTATTTTTTAAAAAATAATATATTTCAAGAATTGAATCTATCTATCAGATTAGATTAGATCAAATCTAATAAATTATCCATAAATACAGCATGGTACTTTGTTAATTTGAAAATCAAATCTCTGTATTTAATAGCTTCCAAAAATTTGGAGAATGTATAAGAAGAGTGAGGGGATGGGGGTGAGATCGAGATCGGCATTTGTTGAAAGAGAAGAAAAGCCATGGTGGGGTAGCATTGATGGACATGGAGAAGGTATGAGAACAGGAAGGAAGAAGAAAATATAATAAAATATTATTTTATAAAAGAAAGAAAAAAGAAGAGAAAAAAAAGGGGAGAGTTTCTCTCGCTTCCTTCAGTGGTGGTGCCAAGATCGATAGTGCCAATAGGGGTATCGGAGAGTGTGGGTTCAGCATTTATCGAGAGAGAAGAGAAGTGGTGGGATGGCACCGGTAGGCGTGGAGAAAGTGTGAGAAAAAGAGAAAGGGTGGAGGTGCGATCAAGATCAGTATTTACCGAGAAAGAAGAAAAGCCGTGATGGGGCGATAGAGGATGCAGCGGTACCGACGGGCATGTAGAAAATATGAGAATAGGAAGAAAAAGCATAAATAAAATATTATTTTATAAAATAATAAAAATATATCATATATATAATAAATAAATAAATAAATAATAAAAAAAATAAAATGTGGGGGTCTTCGACTAGTTATATATTAAAATGGCTTTGCTTTCTAATATTTTTTTCCTTTCATCAATGATACATCCTATTTAGTGCTGCATAGAGTTGGAAGTCCCCTTTTCTTATTATTTTACATCCATTGAAAGCCGCATAATCGAGCCATTCCTCTGTATTCTCTTCCTTATGAATGAGTGCCTTTCAGCTGTGCATCTCAGTGTGCTCCATTTGAACTAAAACAGTTGAGCCGTACCCCAGAGAAACATAAATGCCCAAAAAGAGAAATGGAGGGTTTTGGATGGATTCGGCTTGCAATTTGAGTATCATTGGTATTTGATAATACTAGAAAATATGAATTATATATTAACTTTGTGTTTGGTTGGGGTTATGAGAGGGAGGATGGATAAAATTGAAAAGATGGATGGCCTCCATCCATCGTTTGATTCAAAAAGTTATAGAAAAGATGGATGAAAAAGTAAGATTCTCCATCCATCCTGACCCACCAATTTACATCCTCCCAAATTAGGAGGATGAAGGAAGGATTGATGGAGCATGAATTTTTGCATAGATAAAATTATCCCTCATTAATTTTTTTGACAAAACTATAATATTTCTTCACTTTTTCATTCATATTATTTTTATATATTTTTATATATACTATTAATAATATACTATTAAATTTTATTACTAATTATTTTAATTTGAGTACATAATTTTGATAATTATAATTAAATAACTAAAATTATCTTCAATTTTTTAATTTTACTTGCTATTTTTAATTAATTATTTATATAATATTAATTAATTATTAAATTAGATTATAAATTAACTAGTTATTTATATTATTAATAAAATTAATTATTAAATTAAATTATAAATTAACTAATTATTTATATAATTAACTCATTAATAATTTAATTATAAAATTATTTATTAAATTAAACTAAATTAAAATTAAATATTTATATAATTATAAATTATAATGATTATAAGTTTATATATCGTTTACTTATTTAGTATAAATTAGTTTTATAAATTGATAATAGTAATAATTTTTTTAAAAGATAGTTTGATAAAAATATTATATAAATATTATCCATCCTTCCTTTCATTCTTCCTATACCAAATAAAAGAATCATTTTTATCTATCCTTCCATGTTTCACCAAACATATAAAAAGATGGATGAATCTTCCATCCATCCTCTCTCTCATCCATTCTTCTTCATTCATCCATCCTTTCTTCAATCCATCCTTCGTACCAAACAAAGCATAAAAGTTTCATCTAATTATCAACTTTATAATAAAGTAATTCTTCTTTTTCAATCACTTATTTAAGAATCTCTGAACAATTTTATTCCTAGATCAAATGTTTAAGATTGGCAATAAACAAATATGTTTCATATATTTACAATCTTTTTCTATTTTTTTTTGCAAGAATGATCAGCTACCACACATGTATAAATGGATCATATCCATTCTAAAGACCTGTTTAGATGCTTGGCCCAAAATCTTATGGGATTCATATTGAACTAGTATAACCATCAAAAATATTAAATTATAGATAAGCTAGGCCTACATTTATAAGTATCGTGGACCATCTTTTAAGTGGACCGACCTGAATCCCATAGAGAGAAAAGAAATGATCTCAGCATATCATTTTTCTTATCTCTAGGATTCGGACTAGCCCACTCAAAAGATAGTTCAGGATACTTGTAAATATAGGCCTAACTTAGCCTATAATCTAATGCTTATGGTAGTCAGGTTATGAATCCTATATGATTTTAGGCCTAACTATCTAAACAAGCCCTTAATTTGTCAAACGACCCTCCACAATTAATTGTTTGCAGTCACTAAACTAATGGCATTTGATGGCAATAATAGCCCCATGTCGTTACCAACTTCAAAAATTAAAGGTGCATGGTTTTTGTTACAACTATTTCATAATATTGATACTTAATTATGCAATCAGGAGACATAATGTTTTAATCAATGGTTAGGGCATTTATTGGTTCTCATTATATCAGCTCTGTTAGATCATGATCAGACGGTGCGGCATCCCTACGTTGAAACTAATTTGATCAAGCATTTGATTCCTTCCTTCGATTTTGATGAGATTAGATTTGGAAGAACGTTGGATATAAGTCATTGCATATCTGGCGCAGGGATCCATTTGGGACACCATCTAACATCTACCATTTGAGTGAGCAGGCACCAACAACCGGATCACATCGATGCATTTGGATATTGTCGTTGGTCGAATGTTTCACCATGTGCGTGTATTACATGTGGGGTCCACCACTTTAGAGTGAGGGTTTAGGTTGTATGTTTTACATGAAAAAATGGTTGATATTTTTTCACAATATCAACCATTAAGGAACATGCATTGCACATCTTCCAAAGCATAATGTGATCTATGCTATGGATGGAAGAAGAAGTTAGAGCACTTTGAAAGATATGTCGATCCAACGTCGTGACAGAAGATTGACCATTCTTGGTGTACCCTGATGGCATGGCATTGGCTTCCAACAAACTATAGCCACGATAGTAGCAATATTTAATGGCAAATGGCTACAGCACGACCCTAGGTGATGATAGCTAGTTTGACAGAAGAAGAAAAAAGAGAAATAGGGCAAGGGGAAAGGGGCTCTAGGTCAGTCGTCCCCACGATGACGACCCTAGACGGCAATAAACCCCAGCCCTTGGACACCTGAGCACGGTTATATGGTGACCGGTCCAGTAGAAGGAAAAGAAGAAGAAAGAGAATAGGAGAGGCTCCGTCCACAAAAAATCTAGCGAATCGTCAGCCAATTCTAGGTGACAAGGAAGTCTTGGGATTGAGGAAGAGAAGAAAAGGGATGTCAAGGGTCCGTACCTCATCTCTAATGAAAAAAAAAATCGTTGATAGTTTACCGAGGAACATTCCATAGAAACCAAGAGAAATCCCATGGATTTTGCTGATGATTGATCAAGGATTGGGATTGAACTACCTAGGGGGAAGAAGGTGCTTTTTTTTATGGATTGAATCTAAGGCTCCAGCGAGTCTTAAAATCCTTCTGTTTGCTGAACTTGGGAGAGGAGGCCAACTCCTATCGGGAGTCCTCCTCTTCCCCCTCATGTGCCCAGAATGTGAGCTTCAAATTGCTTCTTTTTGAACACCTTTCCATCTTGCTCTAAGATTCATGTAGGGGGAAATTCTAGACTGGATCATTATATTTTCTCTTCTAAAATAATTTTATCCTTAAAATTAGCATATATCGCAACGTTGAAACCTTAAGGAAACAAAATTTTTATCTTATCTTCAAGCTCCTAAATGACCTTCTTATTAAGAAAAAAAATTTAAATCTTTTATTATAATACCTTCACTTAAACCACCACGCTTTTGCTGTGCACTTTGATTTAACTCACCAAATTTCTAGCATTTACTAAATAAATTTTAAACCAATAAAATCATAAACTTGTCAATCCCTCAAATTATAATCCAAGATATAAATTATATATCAAAAGCCAAACACTATGAATCACTTCTGCCACAATCTCCAGTGATCATAATTTTAAATTTCAATTCACTTATACCATAATCTCTAGTGACCTTAAAACTAAGCTCTGATAGCACTCTATCATGCCCTGAACCTAGCATCTGGGTCGACCACATGACATGGCAGCATTAACCTAAAAACAAATCTCTAAAGATCATGGTTGACCCTAAGAGGGAGGTCCTAAACTGCATTATGTGATTGAGGGTGCCGAGCTAATATCGTGCAATCGCTTATTTAAATTTCTATAATTTTTTTTTAGGGACCTTAGCTATTTATAATTGATTTGATGGTATGGATTGGCTCTATAGGTGAGCAATTACTGGGGCAAAATGGTATTGAGCTAAATACTTTGGCGCCCAGGAGTTCGTAAGCTGAGTGAGTTAATGTTTGTAGTGTTTGAGTTAATCACTGCTAGAGTTAAGAATTCTTTAATACGATCATTTATATGTTTATAGAAAATATTAAATCTATATAATTAATATATATTCTATATCTATTAGTATGTGTATTATATATTATTGAATTGATATTGCTTAAATTATGATTAATTAGTGCTTAATGGTTACTGAATAAGAAAAATATGATTTAATATAATTGATGGAGTATAGACGGCATTTAGGTTGGTTAGTCATGTAAGAAATATGGTATATATGCTGGATGAGCCTCGGACTGGGATGTAGCATTATTTTTGGCTTGCCATGGGTTGGAGGATGACTTTGACTAATTTAATATAGAAAATTAAATTATAATTTTAATAATATGAATAAGATATGGGCAATGTTTGGACTAATTAACCATATAAGAAACATGGTGTGTGTACTAGATCAACCTTAGACTAGGGTGTAGCATTATGTTTGGCCTGCCATAAGCTCTTGTATAGTTGTAATTAGTCCCATATCAGAAAGACTCATAATTTTGCGTAATTGTAAGAGTGTGAAAGAAGGGAGCATATGAATTGATCGGCCATATGTGAAACATGGTGCGCTAAAATATGATTTATAATTGCCAGCCATAAGTGGAAGCATGGTATGTATTTGGCCTGCCATGGGCTGAATTAGGTTGTGACTAGTCCAGTGCCGAAAATGAATCAACATGACGAACATATATATATACAGACACACACCGGAGCTTCAGATTTTCAGGTATGGATCTCCAAACCTAACCCAATAATATTTCAGGTTTAACTTGGCAACCCAAACCCTGTCCAATAAGTTATTGGGTTTAATTTTTATACCCAAACTATATATTTCTGATCTTTTTTGATGGTGTGAGTGGGTTTTCGATCGCAGCGTAGATCCTATAAAGTAGAAACTATTTCGCTCTTTAGATCCACCTGTCATACATAGCGAATTTTAAGATTCAGATCAATACCGCATCTTGACTGCTAGCACCTGTGAATTGTCGTGAAGCGCAGAAATTATTGCATGCACCCGGTGCAAGTGAACCAGAGCAGATCCCAATGCATATGCACGGTGAAAAACGCGTAATGGGAAAGTGATGGCATACAAGAGGTAACGTGGCGTGTTCAATTGCACCTGGTGCATGCGATAATTTCTCCGTGAAGCGCCACTCTCTCGCCCATTTCTATTACGGCAATAGCGTGGCCGTGGCGTGACCCCCTGTCCCTGTCTCTTCCTTCCGATGCCACACCCTTCGCTTTGCCTTAATAGAGGATGAGACACCCTTGCCTAATCAATGAAATCACATCTTTTGTTTGAGCATCAAACAAAAGATTTAATCATGCAATACTTGATCTTTCAAGTATTGCATGTTTAAACAAAAGTAGGGAGTTTCCCCAAATCCAAGGGTAGCAAGTTGGACCATTAAATTAAATTTGCAGGTGAGGCAGTTAATTAATAGAGGTTGCAATACTTGATCTTTCAAGATTTAATCATGCACTCATTACTCTTGTTCTCATGAAAAAAATTATGCGCTTCCATTCTGACTTGAAACATATCAGTCTAATTTACAGCTGTATTGAGATTTTTTTTTTTTGCTTCCAAAGATTCTAACAAATTGGCTTCAACTGTTGTGGATGCCCTTATAAATAATGCCCAATTAAATTCCATAAAGGGTAGGTCAATTTTTGACAGCATCCTCTACACTACTACAATTATGACTCAAAAAGAAAGGATCCTAATGGCATCATTTGCAAGTTAAACTTCTCCAAGTTGTTTGACATGATGAAGCCAAGATAATTGTTCAGCCTTCTTTCATGGAGGGGTTTTTCTCCGAAGTGGGTCCAATATTGGGTTAGCAATCTGATCTCCTCGCTAAAAATAACAGTAATTGTGAATGAAGATATTGATTATTGGATTCCATGAAAATATAGATTAAGACAAGGAGATCCTCTCTAGCCTTTCTTGTTCATCCTTGAAGTTGATCTTCTATGCAAGATGGCCTATATGGCAGCTCTATCTCACACCTTTGAAGAATTTTGGCTCTCGGGTGTGTGGTGGCACAAAGATCCTACAGTATGTAGATGACATTGAAGTTGTGCATGAGTTGGATCGGGTCGGTTTAGAAATATACCTAATTTTGAACTAATTTAAATAAATTTCTCCAACTCGAAATCAAAACCGAATCAACTTTTCTTCCTGTTGCTTGGATACAAACTAGGAAGCTCATGACAAGTGATCTCATGTCTAGGGATAGATGTGCGGGCATATAATTGTTGTCAAATTAGCTGGAAAAAAAAGGGTGATTGAAGGAAAATGATGATGGTAGTATAAGTCTAGGTGCTTTAACTTTCAATGACTTTCACTACCATCACACCATTCAATCGAAAGATGGATAGTATAAGATAAGGTGTAGTTGGAACTATAGTTGAAGTAATCTACTATTACTACTATTCCTAAGGATAGAATTCTATTAATAATTTAAAAGCAAGATAAAATAAAGTTAGAGATAATTAAGGATAAAATGGATTCATTGATATTTCGAAAGATCTCTTATTTAGTATTACAATATAATATTTATAAATGACTCTCACTAACTACTAGGATATAGGTCACCATTTAGCCTTAATACTTATCTTTCGGTAATTTCCACCATATGAACCACCATTGTCATGCATGTTAATTATCTTCCCTTTATACTCTTATATTATGAGCAAGTATGTATATTACTCTTCAAGGTAGTAACAAGATAGATCTAACTAATTGGTCTATGCCATGTGGCCCACTATGCATGTCAATCACCTCCCTCCTCCTACGCCGATAACTCTCACTTCCTCGAATACATGTACACTACATTTATTTGGTCCGCACTCTTAATGTTGTGGCCTTTACTTTCATTGGTGTACTGCCTTACGATCACAATCATCAATCTAGATGTGGTACAAACAATACTCATAATATCCCGTTAGTCAATGGTCAGGAAGAAGACGAGATATCCATGAGCCTAAATTTGGATTTAGATACCATTCAACTTCGCCTATTTGAGGATCATGGAGGACTTAGTAGGGGTGAGGCATAAATTTTAGCAACAATTGAAACCAAGGAGGATTTGCTAGAGGTAACATTCATATTCAAGTTTGCCCTCGGCATATGGACTTAGGATACGTACAAGCTAGAGAAAATCTTGGCGTCAATCTGGAGGGTTGCCTCCTAACCCTCATAATGGGCTAGTATAATAAGGTTGTAACATTGCCTCCCATCAATTAAGTGACTAATTCTACTATCAAATAATTGTGTTGGAGTAGTCTCACTAGCCTTAGCAACCTTTTACAAATTGAGATACCGAGTTTCAAGCTTGGACATCAATCTAATGTTGAGTGAAGTATCAATTTCTGATTCGGTCAAATATAATCATGCAACTATTAGCAAGATTTCCACCTCGCCTCTATTTGTGAAGCTTGAGGACTCCACAAGATAGTTTTCAGCCTCTTTTTGTTGAAAGGCCAAAATCCCAAATTGGAAGTGGTCGGGCTACCTCTCTCTTTCTAGCCTGATTCATCTGCCACAAAAATATAATCAGTTAATTTCACCACAATATGCACTAAAACATGCTGTGGCCTATAATATCAACTCTTGACAATTGAAACAAATCTTTTGATTTGTTCCAGCACCGAAACCAAATATTCCATGTATCGTTCCATAAATGGCCTTAGCATGATGGTCGCTTTACTCATAACTGCTTCATTGATCTCCTTTGTAGCAGCATGATGGTAGCTAAGGATGACATGCCATCAGGCATGCCAAAAAGGAGCTTGTTGGCTAGCTTTCTCTCTCACCACCTAAATATGGGCATGGTAAGAAGCTCATGATAAGTCTCATGGTTAGGGGTAGACGTGTGGGCATGCCACTAGCATCACTTTAGCCATAACAAAGGGTGATTGAAGAAAGATGATAATAGTATTATACGTTCAAATACCTTGATCTTTAAAGACTTCCAGCATGTTTCATCAGTCATTCAAAAGAAGATGGATTGTGTAGAATAGCACGTAGCCAAGGCTACAACTAAAGTAATTTACTATTAATGCCACTCCTAAGGATAGGGTCTTACAGGTAATCTAAGAGTAAGGTAAAGTAAAGATAAAGATAAGCTAAATTCATTGATGTGTTGAAATGTCTCTATGTTTTGCATTACAATCTGATAACTAATATAATTTTTGATAGAGCAAGGATATTTAATATATAAATCCTTCTTTGGACTTAAAAGCCTTAAATTAGTCAAGATGCATGAAACATGAGAGATATTCTTTTGATAACAATATATTAATTGATATTTTCTAACCCATCTTTTATAATTTTAAATAATTATTAGTTATTAAATATGTAAACCAATATTTTAATGTGGTAGGTAATTTCCAAATTTATCATATGGTTCCTTGAGCATGACCACCACATATATACGATTTATGTGTTAAACTCGCCTCTTTATCTACAAGTTTGGCAATTATATACTTTTGATAGAGTTTTTTCCCAAGAGTATCTTTAGGCTCCATTCTTTAGGGTTAAAATGATCCGATCAGGGAAAAAGGAAAAATCCCCACAACCTATTCGAATCAAATTGAATCTCTCAAAAATAATTTAGAAAAATTGAAAAAATTTTAAAAGTAAGGCTTAAGTCCCCTTTTTTATTAATGATCTAAAACCAAGATATATATTCTCTATTTATAATGGTGAGGTTTGGCCTTTAGACAATTTAGATTGGAATTGGCCTTTAGACAATTTTGGTATCTCATCGATGGTACTTTGCCCGATGATCCTTTGGAGGCTAAACAACTCCGAAGGCCTGCCTCGCAATACATTTTGATGCATGGACGTTTATACAAAAGGTCATTTTCACTTCCTTTACTTAAATGCCTAGGACCGACTAACACCGACTATCCCTTCAAGAAGTTATTGAAAGAATTTGTGGAAATCACTTGCGGGGCAAGTCACTAGCGTACAAAGTGCTGTGCCAAGAATATTTTTGGCCAACTATGAAGAAAGATGCAGTCAATTTTGTTTGAAGGTGCGATCCATGTCAGAAATATGCCAACATTCAATACCAACCAGCAAACTGATTGACGTCCATCGTCGCACCATGGCCATTCGTGCAATGGAGAATGGACATCCTTGGCCCTTTCCCACCTACGTCCGATCAAAGAAAATTTTTGATAGTCGTAGTAGATTACTTCATCAAATAGATAGAAGCTGAACTGTTAGCATAGATTACTAAAAATAAGATGAAAGATTTCATTCAAAAGTCGATCATTTACTGATTCGAACTACCACATACATTCATCACTGATAATGATCGATAATTCGATAACTATTGGTGTAGAATCTGGTCATCGTCGGTGATCTATAAAATAAAGTCCCATTTGGAGTCGCTGGTGGTGGCTCCGGTATAATTCTCCAATGATCAAGTCAGCTCTTCTGACCAATAGAAATGGAGTGCTCAGACGAGTGTTCGACAGAGTTTCGAAAGGAAGAAGAGAGTTTAGAGCTTCGAAAAAATATATCTAGAGGATCCTTTTTTATAGATGGAGCTTGATTGATGGTGATGGCTATACCATCTGATGGTGGGTCGTTCGAGAGCCGTATGGAGTTCGGTATGGAAAGAAAGGCATCGTCAGATGGATAGTGATAGCCATACTGATGGGTCGTGGACCGCATGGGGCTGGTTACGGAGAGAGTAGCATCGTCAGTAGTGGTGGTCATGTCATCCGATCGTAGACTGCATGGGACTTGTTACAGAGGAAAAGATGCCGTCGGACTGGTAGTGGCGGCCATACCATCGAGGTTCAATAGCCATAGGTGAACAACCTCGACGTTTATCCATTTCAGGAGGGCTTGGACTCCAAAGGGGATACGTCTAGAGGGGATCATCTGAGAGGAGTTCGATCGAAGGGGATGTCCAGAAGAAGTTCGGCCCTTGGAGGAGTCCATCTGCAAGAGCGATCTAGAAGGAGTTTGGCTCTTGAAAGAGTTTGGCCGAAGGAGAAGTTCGACAAAAGTCCAACTTCTGTAGGCATCCAATTGGAAGAGCATGGAGGAAGTTCGACTCTCATAGAAGTCCGACTGAAGGAGCGTGGAGGAAGTTCGGCTCTAATGGACGTCCGACTAGAGGAGTACGGAGGAAGTTCGACTGGAGGAGTACGGAGGGAGTCCGACTCTCATGGAAGTTCGACTGAAGGAGTGCGGAGAGAGTCCGACTCTCGTGGAAGTCCGTCTGAAGTTCGACCGCTGATAAGTTCAACTGAAGCTCGACCGCTGAGGAGTTCAACCGGCTGAAGAAGTTCAGCAAAGACTCGACCGCTGAAATGTTTGGCTAGAACTCGACCGCTGAGGAGTTTGGCTAAGACTCGTCCGCTGAAGCTCTTTCGTGGCTACCGATTACATTAGGCTTAGCATCGAACTGAACTTCGGCATGAGCGGGGTTTATCTCCAACAACAACCAAAACTTTAGAAAATTTTATGTAAAATTTCGTATCGCACACAAGTTAACATTAGTCAACCATTCTTATTCAAATGGTGAAGTGAAAGTTACGAATCGAACAATCCTACATGGATTAAAAACTCGACTAAACGAGGCTAAAGGTCTTTAGATAGAAGAGCTACATTCAGTTTTATGGGCATATCGGATGACTATCCGAATTCCAACCAGAGAATCACCATTCAACTTGGTGTATGGAACCAAAGCTGTGATCCCAGTAGAATCGGCCTTCCATGCATGAGAGTTGAGTATTATGCGGAACCAAGTAATTCCAAGGCAAGAAGAGCCGACTTAGATTTGCTCCCCAAAGTTCAACAGGAGGCTCAAATTCAGATGGCTACATACTAAAAGAAAGTCGCCTGATATTACAATACAAAAGTCAAGTCAAAGGTATTTCTTCCTGGGGATTTGGTATTGAGAAAAGCAAAAATTTTTAAACCCCTAGATCGAGGAAAGCTATCTCCGAATTGAGAGGGACCTTATAAAGTGATCGAAACACTTCGTTCGGATGCCTACCGACTTGAAACTCTTGATGGGATGACTATTCCACGAACTTGGAATGTACATAATCTAAAGATGTATTATCAGTAACATTGCCCAAGTGTCTTAATAAAATGATCAGGATCTAATCTCCCTTTGATTCGACTAAGTTATATCCGATCAGTGACATGTCATGTAAAGTCCGATCTATTATCAGCCGATGAACAATGATCCCATGACTTGCCTAGAATGTTAATTTTATCAACCTATAATCGGACAACTTGACGACAAGCTGATTTAATCATGACAAAATTGAAACTTATGCTGACTAATCTACGGTTTGACTGAATAAGCTGAGTTAGCTGCGGCTAAGTTGGAAATTAAGCCAACTCAATTAAAAACTGAGTGGAACCTTACGTCCACTTGATGGAAACATACCGACTTGACTCTGATTGGTTGAAGGATATTCGGCTTACCCATGTTTATCAAACATAAATGAATTTTACACCTAAAATTTGATTGATAAATTTTTAGTTAGATGGTAGAAAATTTTTTAATATTTTAACAATCTCGATGTGCTACACAAAAGGAAGACAATACTTGAAAAAAAAATTTATGCCCGTTTCATTCATATAAAAGTCTAGATACAAAAGTCGGATTCATCCGATGACAAAATACAAAAAAAAAAGAAATACATGAAGTAAATCAGTTATCGACAACAACCGTATTAACAATGACCATTGTCAAAGCCATCTCTTCTTTAGTCGAAAAAGGCTCTACAATCTTTTCTCTTAGAGCCAAAGTAGGTTCTATCGCCGAAGCAACTTCTCCGATAGGAGCAGCCTTATTTGGAGCAACATGATTGGTTGGGATATCCTCAACTGATTGGTCCTCTTCATCAAAGTCTGGAAGTGACACTCGAGTCATGTCCAGATTTGGATAAAATTGGCCGACTGCATCTTGATCATCTTCATAACCGATCATATAAGCAAGGCAGCAAGCTGCAACAAGTTTTTCCTTGAAGTCCTCTGACCCTCGGAACTCCTCCAGTGCTTGCTCTTTTGCTTGATAAAAAGTAACTCGGACCGATGCTACTTCTGCTTCAGAAGATTTTCGTTTCTTTCGCTCCTCCTCCAGCTCTGAAGCATAATTATCGCACTTCTTATGAAGCTGACTGATCTCATGCCTTTTCCTCCAAATTTGAGACTCTTGGGTGTCGATAATCTACTCATTCATCTCTTTATCATCGCGAAGCGACAGCAGTTCAAGTCACGCAACCCCCAGCTCTGCGCATACCGCATTTAAGTCATTATGGGCCGATTCTAAATTGGCTTGTGCCGACTCAATACTGGCCCGTGGCGATTCACGATCAGTCCATGCTGATTCTAGCTTAGCTTTTAGGTAGAAATTTTCTTCTTCACATTCCTTCTCCCATTCCTCCATTGCCTTTATTTTGTTAGTGGTAGCCTGAAGATGCTGAAGAGCGAAAATCTTCTCCATAATGGCTGCCTCCATCTTATCTTTCCATCCTTAGCATATCGCAACGAAGTTGTGCATGAATCTATCTAATTCCGACATATCATGCGCTGCCTAAAAAGAAAGAAATGATAATGAACAGTAAAAAAAGAATATAAGAAGGAAAAGAGAAAGAAAAGTAATTTATCCTAATAAGTGAAGTGTAGAATGACAAAAAAATATCATTCAGGATCTGACTTTTCTGACTTTTCTTATCAATTGGAAGGAGTATTGCATCGACCAGTTGCTTCGCGAGCACTAAATTTGTTAGAGCCAATTCTTCAAGTGGGACATGAATGTTGATAGACTCCGAGCCTACTAGAGTCCTGCTTGTAGCTGAAGATGTAGGAGCCTTCCCTTGCTGATGAGCCATCGGCTGGTCAAATAGATTCGACATTCATTCGAGAGTCGATGGTATTGAAGAAATAGTCAGCCTATTCCCTTCCGACCCAACTTTGGGCATTGATGGTGCTCGAGATATAGCCGGCTTGATGGGTGCCATTGAAGGTTCAACGATAACCATGTCAGCATCTAGTTCTTCGACGACCGGCACAACTCTCGCTGATATATCTTTAGCCAGCTTTAGAACTAGTACTTCTTGAGTCAAAGCCGAGACCGCCAATGCAACAATCGCTTCTTTGACTGTGTAAGATGTTTCGATCGATGGAACATCGATCAAACTAGGTGCCACCGATGGAACATCAATCGATGGTACCACTGCTACTGCTAGAATGTTGACCTTCTGCTTCTTGCCGCTCTCGATGATCCTTCGCCAACACCTAAGTTTCGCTTTCCCATAAGTCGATAGATATCGATCGTCAAAAGAGACGATGAAGGATGCATGGCTGCAAACAAAAATAAAAAGTAATTAGATAAAGATGAATTGAAAATAAAAGAAAGAAAAATATATGTGGTATATCGAATTATACCAGCAGTCAGTACCAGACCAAGTCTGGCATCGTACAGAGCCTAATCGATTATCAGATCGTTCTGCTTTGGGACCTCCATATCCTTCAGCTTCAGAAAATCCTCTCGATCAACTGGGTCAACCCAATTGTTCTCATTTGGACTGGTGTCTGGAGTCCCTAAGATGAACGAAAAACCCTAAGGGAGGATGGACGATATGAGGAAGAACTGAGTCTTCCAATCGTGAATGGAAAGCCCCTTCCTTATGGCAAACATTCACCAGCCACCAGCCTTTGGATGGGGATGAAAAGTAAAGAAAGGATGAAGCAAAGAAAGATGAGGAGTGGTCAGAATGGCGTTACACAAAAGAAGAAAAAAAAACTAAAATCCGAATGAAATTCGGTGCAAGTTGCGGCGAGCAAATCTGATAATAGTCCAAGATGTTCCAAATGAACTCTGGGACTGAAAATCGGAGACTTGACCTAAGATTTTTTACATAGAATGCTACCTGACTAGTCGGTGGAGAAGACACCCGACCATTCTTACTAGGGGTGAAAAGCTAAAATTGCTCCGTGACTTGGTACTGTTCCTGGAGCCGACCAATGACAGAATTCGACAGCAAAGAAACCTCCATTGTTGGATAGATAGAAAAGATGATCGTCGGACCAGACGACTGACTACCATCAGTTGCCGCTCTACCCCTACCTCTACTAGCCATTATAGAAGTTGTTGAAAACCTAACCTAGAGAACGAGAAGAAAACTCAGGAAATAGGGAGAGCAAGAAAGGAAGGACTCAGATCTCCAAAGCACCAGCGAAGAAATAAGTTACGGTAAAAATTTAGAGAAAGTAATAGTGGTTCCATATATATAGGAACCACCAATGACTAGGATCACTCCGATAAAAATAAAGCCACCCAGATTCTTGACACCTAGTAGAATCTGGGTCCTTAGATGTTTGGACTCTTCAACGCACCTCCGATCAGATTAAGCCACGACAGCATGATCTGTGGGAACAATCAATGACTATTAGCAATATGGCAAATGGCATCACTGGATTGAGCCAAAATCAAATCAAACAAATTATTAGGCTGTTAAATCACCTTTCCAATCAACCATGCCAATAATTATCACACGATCATCAAAGCAACAAAATGGCTGAGACCCTTCTTGCCGAACGTGCTAATAATTATTGTACGATCTTTGGAACAATCTTGATTTATGGAACAATTATTAAAATAGAAAGAAAAAATAGCCACCAAATCGAAGCTCAAAATAAGTACTCTCATCGTTCAAAATATCAGACCGTATCATCTTCTGCTTTGAACTCTAGGGTGGGGGGCAATTGTTGAGCATAATGATTTTTACATTCGTAAGCTGACCCATCAGCACATCGATGGATAACCGATTCCATCGACCAAGCGATGGGCTACAAACCGATTGATTGTTGGCTTCATCGATCAAACATCAATCAATTTGGCACCCGATATATAATAGATGAACCATTCGACCAATTGGCTGATAATTATTTTCATTTAACCGACTGTCGATCAGGTCTCTTCAACTGATTAACAATTGGCTCATCGACTTTCAACTTTCATCCGACTACCTAAATAGAATGACTCCAAACACTGATAGACAGTCGAATGCCGACACATGATTGGCACAACCGATATATAGTCGATATGACCTACATTTATGCCGCATAACATGCATAACGGTCTCCACGATCGAATAATGAGCAATAACTGCTTTCTTAATGATGGAATTAGTGGGACCCCATGACAGACGGTTACTATTACATTCTCCTATAAAAGAAAGGTAAATCAAATACTTGGAAAAGAATTTTGGGCCAGACTCTGCCAATTTCTTACTTTAATCATCCTGTTCACCAATCCCCCACTGACTTAAGCATCGGAGGGTTCTCATTGAAAATAATTTCGGTTAGAGTAAACTTCTTTTGCAGGTGCTCTCCTCTGGCGACGGGCATGCAATAATTATCATATAACGTAATTAATATAATTTAATAATAGATTATATTATATTATTATATTAGATTGTATTATTACAATATAAAAATACTATCATAATATTGTAAGATAATATAATATAATATGATGGATAATAATCTAATATGATAATAGATTACAATATGATAATTATATTATATGCTTATAATATAATAATAATATATTAATATAATATAATATGCTATTATATTATAGTATCATAATATATCATAATATTAATGTATTATTATATTATATTATATTTATAGTATAATAATATGATATGATATAAGATGTAATTTTGAAATTTGCTTATGGGTATTTTGATCATCAAAATAAATTTATTTAAATCAAGATAGCTTTTCAATATTGAACAAAAAGCACTTTTGGGAAGAAATTCCAAAATAAATCTTTCCAAATAGATTTTTTTAGCTTTTTGATAAAGTTAAAATAGTTTCCTAATTTTTTTACCAAACACCACGATGCTATCCAAAAATATTTTTTGAGAATAAAAAAGTACTTTCTAGCACCCCAAAAACTTTACTAGATAGGGTATCTTTCTGGATCATAAAATATCATGAAAAAATTAGTCTATTTTTTTATTAGCCAGCTCCATTCAAAAAATTAGGGTTGTTAAGTTAATTTCTTATAAATAATATTTGCCCATGAAGTGGGTGAAAATAGTTACCCACCATATAGAGATGGATAAGCCGGATTTCCATTAGCTGGATAAAGTGGCTCTATTTTTTTCTTTCTTAAAAATCCCTTCTTATGCTGGTACACTAACTAAACCTAACCTCTCACTTGCTCTTTTCATCTGCGATGAAGTGATTATGGATGTTCTCGACTTATATTTTTAAAGATACATTTCACAATATTTTTGGATACTAAAATTTTTATTTCTATTTTTTAATTCACTAAAGTTAACCATGTAAATCTTGCATTGATCTCCAAATTTGTGTTGCTGTTCATACTAATTTGGATGATGTAATTTGTTTCTTCTAATTTTTTTGGTAATCAAAGTTTAGTTGTATCATTTGGGTTCTTGGTCAATGTATTGGACATTGTTGCTTCTTATGCAAAAGTACTGGTCTCTGAATAGTTTGAAAGCTAGCTTGAACGAGCATGTTCATCTTAAATTTGGTTACTTCAATTTCATTTCTTTCTTTATTCTCTTTCTTATTAGAACCAGGAGTGGCTTTGTTGAAATTCCAAGCAATTTTTTTTCCTTATCCATGTCTAGTTGATTTTCAGTCACAAAGAGGTAATACATGATAAATATGTAAATGGGGCCTAAAAGCATAAAGGTATTATAGAAAAATGTATAATTTTTTTGGAAAGTCATCGTGCAAATGCGAAAGAACAAGGGTAACATATTATGGAACCACTTTTCAATTCATAAAAGAATATGAATAAATTATTTTTTTATTTAAATGTTGCCTCGACATACTTATCCGGTGAAACGCATATCCTCATCAAGTAAGTTACAATGCCTCCCGAAGAATGACCCCCTAATGCCAAATGTATTTCTTTTGTTTTTATGTTTACTTTTTTTTGCTGAATTGAGACGTGGCTTGCTTTTTTTAACCTTAATTAGACTTGTTCATAGAGATATAACTGTACCTTCAACCTTTCAGAAAATACAAATACAAGCCTGACTAGTGAGTGAATTCAAAAATGATGGAACATTTTTACTTAGCTTCACCAAAATTAAAGTCCTTTCAATTCAGAGAGGAACAAGATTTTGAACAAAATCAAGGCCACAAAAGAAAGAATGCAATATATGGGGGAAATACTTCTATCATTCTCTCGTAGCAATAAAAATTTAATCTCCCATTAGTATTAGCTGTTCATGCCACAAGTCTAAATGCCCTGTTAATGCCTTAAGCACATAACCAAAACAAAAATGAACAAATTATTTTGAATTAATAATTATTTTTGGCAACAATCTTAAATAGTTTGTCATGCCCTAAACCAAAATTTTAAATTAAAATAAAATTCAAAAATGTGAACAGTTGCTGCATATCTACGTATAAAGAACTACCCCTATAAACATGCAAGGCATTCAATCTGTCCAAAACTTCAATTCAATATATAATATAACAATCTTATTACAAGCAATGATATAAATAGAACTATTAGCTACTGCACATAATATTACTAAACTTTAAACTTTATAATATTTATTTTAATTTATATAGTATCATTAAATATATTCTTTTCTCAAGAACTATCCATCTTTTTCGGACTGGCCTCTCTTCTATATACAAACCTAAAGTCTAAGTCTGACTCCAAAATTAGATCCTGAAAATCAAAAAATAATATATGAAGATTTATGAGCTTCACAGCTCAGTAAATAATAGATACATTTATAAAATAGATCTAAATCATGATGGTAAATAATTTAAATATATAATATAAAATGTGATGACAATCTGGTCAATATCAAAATTATACAATTTCAGTAATTAAGAATATTCAAAATACAATCTGATACTAACTTTTTATAATATAAAATCAATAGACAATAAAGAAATCCAAAATATACTCAACTTCATAATACTATATTTAGACATGAGTATCTATTTTTTTAACTCTACGGCCCATATTGTGCACCATAATTATCCTATGTGGCAAGGAATCTAAACACCATAATTATCCTATGTAGCCATGGATCTGAAGTCGATGATACCCCCCATGATGGGGATCTGAAGTCCACGATATCCTCCCATACAGGGATCTGAATCTATGTTTGCCCTCATGGAAGGGATCTCAAACCATATCTACCCCCCATGATAGAGATCTTAAGTTCGAACATCAACATAATAAGGCTGAGAGTTAAATGATACATATAACAATAATGATATAACTCATACATTTTTTATCTTTTCGATACAACTTGATATAACTTTGATATAGCTTGATACAATCAGATATAATTTTGAGACATTTATGATATCTACACTTCAACAGATAATAATCATAATCAATCAGTCTGATTCGATCATAACATATAATATCATTCAATTCAACTTATAAGCCTTAATGCATCAATTAATTATACATATTATATAAATACCATGCATGATTTGATTGGAAAGCAATTAAAATGATTTATATCAAGTCAAATAGATGACACATAGTAATTTCATAAATAATCAGATCTCAAATATACTTATAATAATTTATACTATTTAATTGAACAAGATGATTCTTATTTGATCCTGATTAATCATGATAAGATGTCAGTGATTAATTTGTATTGTATCAAAAGATAAGATAAAATTTATTTAATTTAGATTAATTATAAATATAAATATTACTTATCTCCATATGGCGACAGTCGAATAATTGATCTCTTAATTAAGTTTTCTGAGACCTGATAATCCACAGTCACAACTAAATTAACAAACCACATGGATATTCTAAACTAATTCTAGTGGCATTCTCGACCTTTCTAAATCTTCTAATTCTTAGAATTTCATAACTTGGAAAGTATAAAGAAAGAGAAGAGAGAACACAACCCCCTTCCTAATCTTTCTCCCGACAGTCCCAAATTATTAATTATTTTTCTTAGGTATCCTTTATCCATACATTCCCAGATTTTATCCTTAGGTTGACTTTCCAACTAACCCATTCCAACTAAAATTTTAGTTTAACTTACTTATTTAATAAAAAATTAAATTTATGGATTTAACCTAGGTGGAATCAATCTACCATCAAATACCAAACATGCATCTTCCCAAGTTTCTCTACTACACTATTTAAAATTTCTATATTTTTTTATCTATTACTGATCATTCCATCATCTATTGATTAATTTATAATAAGAATCAATTACAAGCAAAAGTTTTTCTATATAATATTTAATTTTTAACTTAATTCAATTATATGCTAAGAATTTTAGTATCCATTTATCAATCTCCAACTAAAATTAGCTAAAAAAATATAAAGTATTACTCCAAGAATTGATTTTGATGATTATAAATATTTGAGAGAATTACTAATGATTTTGACTGAGAAAAAGATTCATTGTATTTCAGAAATAAAATTATAATTTTACTAAATTTTGATTCAAAAGTCTCAAGAGCAAGAATAGAAGATTTATGATCTATTGAAGATAATTTCATATTTTTTATATTTATATTTTAAAAAAAATTAATTTTTAAGAAAAAATTGATCCTTGAGTCGACCCCTATCAAAAGGGGTTGATTGGCATGCTATTTTTTTTGGCTAGCACGCCAAAGGAGATGACTCTGAGGTCGACCCCTACTGTTTCTGTAAGCCAAAAAATAGAAACATGGAGTTTATTGACTTCTGCCATAGAGGTCAACCCCAGGGTCGATATCTGTGCAGGAGACGACCCCAGGGTCGACCCCTACGATGGAAAATTTTTGTAATGGCTATTTTTATCCATTTTGACCATATTTAATATGCATTTAGAGCCTTCCAACGGCTCTAATCCTGTCCAGATTTCTCTCTAACACTTATTGAAGATATATAGGCTCGAAAAGGAGGAAAGAAATCAAAAGATTCAAGCATTCATTTTAGTCCTAAGCAAAAAACCTTCTTCAAGTAAAGAAGCTTTCATTTCAAGCTCATCAACCCCTCAAAAAGCTCATTCAAGTCTTCAACAACCTTAAAAAAAATCAGAAAAGCTTTCTTTTTGTTGTGTAAAATATTCTTAAAGTTTTTATTTGCTCATTTAAAGAGCTTGAATTATATTTATTGACATAAACTCTTAATTTCTGTTCTTTGAGTTGATTTAAGTTTTGGAATGATTCCAAAACTTGGAAAGGTTGATTCTAACCTTGAATAGGATTGTATTGGATTGGCTTGTACCTAAAAAATAAGTATTCTAGCTTAAGATAGCTAGGGTTGGAAGTTTTCAATATTGTATTTAGTTTGAATACATTTAGTGAATTTAAATTTTCAAGTAGGAGCTTAGAGAGTGGATGTAGGTGCAAGGTTGGCACCGAACCACTATAAATCTTTTTTGTTTATGGTGTGCTTCTCCTCTCTCTATCTTTATATTATTATATACTTGCTCTCTTGATATTCACTTATTCTCTATCCTTAAAACACCTATCACATATCACTTGCATATCATCACATAATCTTTGTAACTTTAAATTAGTTTTAAAATTTTAGAAATCCAATTCATCCTTCCTCTTGGGTTGCATAGCTGGGCAACAAGTGGTATCAGAGCACGATGCTCTAGTATTATTTTGATTTAACCATCAAAGAGCTAAAGATCTATGGCAATCTAAGTTGGTATCTCTCTAGTCGAGGGACAATCCACAAATCGATCTTCACTTTTCAATGGATCAAACTATACATATTGGAAAGCTCGGATGAGAATATTCATACAAGCATTTGACTATGATATATGAAGCATCATAGTTAATGGACCACATACATCCACTAAGATAATTGATATTGTAGAATCAACCAAACCTGAAAGAGAATGCACTGCCATAGAACCAGGTTATGGCAGCGGTTTGTAACCGCTGCCATAACCCAAAAAATTGCTACTATAGGATATGACAGTGTTTAGCTAACTGCTACCACTGCAACCATCACCGTAGATCTTTGATAGTGGTTATTGCAGCGGTTATAAAAATCGCTGCCATAGATGCCAATTGCAGCGATTTTCAAATCGCTGTCATAGGCTTGTCTATGACAATAGTTATAGAACCATTGTGATAGACCAGTCTATAGAAGCAGTTATGAAATCGCTGTCATAGGCTTGTCTATGAAAGCGGTTACATAACTACTGCTATAGATCTAATTAAGTGGTTGACACATTATCTACGACAACGATTGGCACGTCTATGATGGTAGTTGTAAAATCGCTACCGTAGCTTTTGAATAATTAAAAAATATAAAATTTTTAATTTTTTATATATTTTACCTGACAAATATAGAGATATATAACATAAAAAATATTATAAATATAAAAATATTTCTAAAATGCTAAAATTTTATTGTCAAATAAAATTTATTATAATATTTTTATAAAAAAAAATACATCAAAAGTCTCTTAAATCTACATCATCATCGTTCCCAGAAGATGGAGCACGAGCTGGAGCTGGAATGCGCGCCAACATATTCTCAAAGTCTGTGAAGGCACCTCCAAAATATATGCTGAGCGTCAACACCATGTCTCTCATGATATCCTTCAGATGAGATGCACGCTCCTCAGCCCGATCTGCCCGCGTCGCAACATGATGTGTCTATGCCAACGCCACCTCAAGCTTCTTTCGATTGACGACATCGGAAGCCTATGAAGAGATGTTAGCCTCTGACCAACAGTTGGTTGGCGTATGTCCGGGCCTGCATCGAATCCTCCCAGAGTACTCAGGCCCCAAGACCTAAGATAGATGGTCATGGGAGCCAGAAGTATTCGGGCCCTCGCTCGTGAGCGCATCTAACTAATGCTGTAATTGTAAACGCAAATAAAATTTTATAAGAAATGCTATAATACTAATCATATATACTAATATATTTAATACTTATAAAAATTCTTTCGATCGTGGCATTCATCGGCCTGCCCATCTTTCCGTATGGCTAGATCGGAAGATCTCACTATGGCTGGACATCACTCTATCTCTCATCAGCAATAACAATGGATCAGTTTATCAAAAATATAAAAAAATATTAATTTAATTTATCTAGTAAGATTTAGAATTTATTATCTCTCTATGCACACGACTGGCCATAGACTCACGATCGAGAGTGTGCGTATACTCCTGGGCTATCCGATTCTTCTGATTCTGATAAGAGATAGCCTAACAAGTATTTAAATAAATAATAAATATTTAAAAAAATATTTAAATATATATAATTTTAAGTATATTGAAAAATTTAAAAGTTAGTAATTTTATCTCGAACTTCTGGCTCCTTCAATGTATAACCATCCTCTCCTACTAACTTGAAGGACAATCTTGTATCCAAGAAATAAGCTTCTCTGGAGTGTCTCGCCGATGCTCGAGCCATCCTCTATGGAGCTTGATCTTGTAGCCTTGGTACAACTCTTCAATCTTCTTCAGTCGGGCATCTCGAACCCTCTCATAATCAGAAAAGTCGTACCTCCTCTACATAAAGTTATTAAAAGTCAGTTATAAAATTATTCTAATCAAACATAGTATAAACATGTAAAATACATAAATATAATTAAGATGCACTTATCCATATCTTCTCTCACATCCAGTTCTTGACAGTATCATCCATCAATTACCTATCTCTGAGCTCTATGGGAATAATGTTTGACCGCCTCACAAGCACTCCAAAAAAAGAATGCATCTCTCATACGGTCTTTCCTACTGGCCTCCCCTTCAGATCATACTATACCATCACCTGATGCTGGCGGTTGCACACATGTGCTATACGTGTGGGACCGTGAAATGTCCTACTGAATGATGCACCTACAATAAAAATACATTATGCAAATATATAAGTATATAAATATTATATAAAAAATAAATAAATAATATAATAAAAATATATACTTAGATGCCGGTGGAGTAGCATGTGTCGGAGATGTGGATGATGGTATAGGCTCAGATGCTGGTGGAGTACTAGATACTGTCGATGGAGTAGATGCCGATGGTGGAGGTCCCTGAGCAGATGATATGGAGGTGGATGGAGTATGCTCTGAGTGCTCCTTAGATGCTGAACTCTGCATAACTCATCGAGAGACAGGGGTGAAAGCTATATGGTATTTCAGTGCCATCGTGACCTGCAATGTTAATGAATATTAATCAATATAACATGTTGAACAATAATCAAAGATATGCCTAGGTACCATCCATACAATTACATATAAATATACGTATGCCAAAGATTATGTATACTAATCAATTGACGGATCTATTGCTATGCAATATAATAAATAAAAGTAACAAGATGGAGGTTCTCTTAGTGGTCAGGGATTCTCTTAGCGACCAGCACGGCCCATGGCACGGCCTACGGGCATGGCAAGGCACGAACTACCGACATGGCACGATATGACACGGCATAGCACGGCACGGCATGACCTAAGGCACGGCATGGCCTACCAACATGGCACGGCACGACATGGCATACGCTACCGACACGGCACAGCCTACTGACACGGCACAGCCCAAGGCATGGCATGACATGACACGGCCCAAGGCACGACACGGTCTACCAGCACGGCATAGCCTATGGACCCATCTGGTATTCGAATTTGGATCTGGTATCAGTAATTAAAATCAGGTCTGGATCTGAATATCCATTAGGGTCTAGATCTGGTACTTCAAGTACGGATCCATTAGGTATTCGGATTTGGATTTGGTATCAGTAATTAAAATCAGATCCAGATCTGAATGTTCAGGTTCCGACCCAAACCCGACCCATTGATAGATCTAGTTCAGTGATTAATAAATAATACTATAAAATTAAAATAAAAAATATACCTACGATTATAGAGAGGAGGTCGCACCGAAATTTTGAGGATCGCTGACGACGGCGCTAAAGAAAGATGACGGCACTAGAGATAACCTACAAAATAATAGCAAGATAGTGAGATAGAGAAAGAAGAGAGAGAAAGAGAAAGAATAAAGAGAGAGAGGGAGAGGGGGCCCGGAGGGGCACCATGATGGGAGGCCAGGGGATGAGCGATCGGGGATGGGGAGGGTAGGGGCAGTGGCGGTCGAGGATGGGGAGGGCGGGGGGCAGGCGATGGCAGTCGGGGATGGGGGCATGGGGGCAAGCGATCAGGGAGGGCAAGGGGTGGGCGGCAGGGGCGGCGACCGGGGATGGGGAGGGCAAGGGTGGTGGCAGTCGGGGATGAGGAGGGCAGGGGGCGAGCGGTTGGGGATGGGGAGTGCAAGGGACGACGGCGGTCGGGGATGGGGAGGTGGGCGGCGGACGGTCGGGGATGGAAAGGGCGAGGGAAGGATGGCGGCGGTCGGGGGATGGGGAGGTGGGGGGCGGGTGGCCGTGGCCAAGGATGGGTGGAGTCTCACTGACGATGGAGAGGAGGGGAGAGAGAGAGAGCGCACGCACACACGGAAGGAAAGAAAAATTGAAGATTTTTAACCTAACCTATGGTAGCGATTTTCGAACCACTATCGTAGATCTATGGCAGCAGTAAATCATTGCAATAGCTCTACGGCAATAGTTTATAACCGCTGCCATAGATCTATAGCAGTAATTTTTAGTAACCACTGCCGTAGATTGAAAATAAATTTTATTTTATTTTTTTCTCTAAATATTATATAATTTTAAAATTTAATGCTCATTTTCATCATTCATTATCTAAATAATTATCATTAGAGTGTCATCACAAAAGATCACCTCGATCTGATGGCCCTAGCTTCATCGATCAGAAAAATTTGATTTCGATAATTACAAATGATGATGTAATGACTAATAGATGGAGACCTTCAATCAATCCAAAAATCTGCAATGATGATTTTGATGATATTTATAGCATACTATCAAAATTTTACTTTAATCGAATATCGTTATCATGGTCAATTTAATATGAAATAATTTTGATAGTTAAATTAGAAACAAGTGATCAAAGGGCTAAACGGCATTCGATTACGAGATAATTTTTTAGTTAAATGATCTTTGCTATAATTTTAATCATTTTATATGATGATGATAATAAAATTTAAATTATTTTTGTATGAACTATTCACGTTAAGTAGATATTGCAAAAGCACGAGCATATATATATAATAACCAATGGAGTTTAAGAATGGTTATCAGGCGACGTATAGTTTTAGATCGTTCTTAATCTCACAAGTTGAATTTTATAATCACCATCATAAAAAATAATTAAAATAGTAGCCAAGATCATTTATAAAAAAATTATCTCATAATCAGACATCGTTTGATCCTTTGATTACTCGTTTATCATTTAACGGTCGAAATTAATCTATACTAAATTGACTATGATAACGATATCCAATTGAAGTAAAACTTTGATAGTACACTACAAACATCACTGAGATCATCGTTGCTGATTTTTGAATCTATCGGAGGTCTCCATCTATCAGATCATCACATCGTCATTCATGATTGTCGAAATTAAATTTTTTTTATCAATGAAGCTAGGACCATCAGATCGAGGTGATCTTTTACGATGATACTCTAATGATAATTACTTAGATAATAAATGGTAAAGATGGATATTAAATTTTAAAATTATATATTATTTAGAAAAAAATATATTATAGCGGTTATAAATAACCACTGCCATAGATCGACGTATAGCAGTGGTTACAAAAAATCGCTACTATAGATCCGACATATGGCAGTGGTTACAAGAAATTACTATCCTAGGTCAGACCATGATAGCGGTCTGTTGTAACTACTACTATAGGTCAAATCTATAGCAACAGTTTCTTGTAACCGCCGTCGTAGACTCTATTGCAGTGGTTTCGAAAATCGCTGTCATCGTATGCACAACCATATGCTCTTTTTGTAGTAGTGATGGAATGAGGTTGATAAAAAAATAACTCAACTCAATACAAAAGCCATGAATATTTTTTATTGTACTTTGGATGCTAATGAATTTAATCGCATTTCAACATGCATATCGGCTAAGAAAATATGGGATAGATTAGAAGTAACACATGAAGGTACTAATCAAGTTAAAGAGTCTAAAATTAATATGCTTGTACATAAATATGAACTCTTTAAAATAGAGCATGATGAATCAATAACTAAAATATTTACTCATTTTATGGATATTATTAATGATCTAAAAAGTCTTGATAAGTCTTATTTTAATAGCAACTTTGTGAGAAAGATTCTTAGATCTTTACCAAAGACTTGGGAGGCCAAAGTGACCACAATCCAAGAAGCCAAAGATCTGAATATTTTATCCTTGGATGAGCTTTTAGGATCACTAATGACATACGAGCTAAGCATGAAACAATATTAAGAAGAAAATATCAAGAAGAAGATAATAGCTAACCCTCAAATCCATTACTCAATAAGATGAGAGATCCGATGAAACAGAAGATGAAGAACAAGATGAAGATTTAGCGCTCATCACTAAGAAGTTCAAGAGTTTTTTAAAGAAGAAAAAATAAGAAATGAGGAAGAGACCACCTACCAAAGAAGAGCATAGCAAGAAAAAGGATAAGGAGCAGTCCCTTATTTGTTATGATTGTAAGAAGCCGAGGCACTTTAGATCCAAATTCCATAACTCAAAAAGAATCCTAAGAAGTATAAGAAAAAGACTATGGTGGCAACATGGAGTGATAGTGACGACTCAAGCTTTAAAGAGAAAGAAGTTCATGAACAAGCCAACTTGTGCCTTATGGCATATAAAAATGAGATAAATACTAAAATCTCAAATGAATTTATATTTGAAGAACTTCAAGAAGCTTTCTATGATTTAATAGATAATTTAAAGAAGTTAGGAGCTAAAAATAAAGAACTCAAGTTAAAGAATCAGTTCTTGCTAAAAGAAAATGAAACTATCTTAAGTGAAAAAACTAGCTTTAACTTAAGAGAAATTAAATTTGAAAAATAAAATTGACAAGTTAAAATCGATAGTTGAAAAATTTACCTTAAGTTCAAATAAATTTCATATGATTCTTAAAAATTAAAAAATCATTTATGATAAAGCCAGTCTAGGCTATAACCTTCTAAAAAAATAAAATTTTTTTTAAAATATTTTTATAAATTTATAAAGCAATAAATTTTTAAATGTTACTTACTTTACATATGGTAAACTAGGACACAAATCCTATACATATTTCTATAACAATTCAAATGTAAAAAAAATATGGGTTCCAAAAGAAACCATTGTGACTAACCTTAAAGGATCCAAGAAAATTTGAATACCTAAAGTAAAGATTTGATTTTGTATGTAGGTATGTCTTGCATCCAAAGAAGAAAATTAAAGATGGTATCTAGATAGCAGATGCTCAAGACACAAGATCGGTGATGAGTCTCAATTCATTATGCTTGATGCTAAAAATGGAGGGATGGTCATCTTTGGAGATAATGACAAAGAAAAGATCATCGGTATAGGTAACATTGGTATCACTCCCTCGAAGTATATTAGAAATATTTTATTAGTAGATGGTTTGAAACATAATCTCTTAAGCATTAGTCAATTTTGTGATAAGGGTTATAAAGTTATTTTTGAATCTTTATGGTACATTGTAACTAGTCCCAATGATGATGGTATTAAGTTTGTTGGACATAGGTATGGTAATGTTTATATGGTAGATTTGAATAATCTTTTCATGATAAATATGCAATGTCTAGTAGCTATGAATGTCAAAATTAGTGAGACTAGTTAGCTTTGGCACCGTAGACTTGCACATATTAGCATGCATTCACTTTTAAAGCTTATTAAAAAAAATAATTTTTGATTTACCAAAATTAAATTTTGAAAAAGATAAGATTTGTGATGCATGCCAACTAGGTAAATAAACTGAAGTTTCATTTAAATCCAAAAATATTATTTCAACTTCTAGGCTATTAAAATTATTGCACATGAATTTGTTCGATCCTACAAGAACTACAAGCTTAGGTAAAAAGCGTTATGATTTTGTTATTATTGATGATTTTTCTCATTTTACATGAATTTTTTTTTGGCACATAAAGATGAAATTTTTCATGTTTTTTCAAAGTTTTATCGAAAAGTTATAAATAAATTTTTTTTTAAATTTAAAGTATTCGAAGTGATCATGAAATCGAATTTAAAAATTAAGATTTTAAAAAATTTTATGATGAAAAAGATATAGACCATAACTTTTCAGCACCTAAGACATCTTAACAATATGAGATAGTAGAAAAAAAATAGAACACTAGAAGAAATGATCCATACCATACTATGTAAAAGCAACATTCCAAAATACTTTTAGACGAAAGTAATTAACACGGCATGTTACATTCTAAACCATACTTTAATTAGACCAATTTTGAAGAAAACATCCTATGAGCTTTGGAAAGGAAGAAAATCAAACATTGCATATTTTTATGTTTTTGGTTGCCGATGTTTTATTTTGAATAATGGTAAAGAGAGATTAGAAAATTTTGATGCAAAATCTGATGAAGCTATTTTTCTTGGTTACTCCTCCTCTAGCAAAGCATTTAGAGTTTTTAACAAAAGAACTTTAGTAGTAGAGGAGTCAATACACGTTGTTTTTGATGAAACTAATGATCTTCCATCAAGGAAGAGTGAAGGTATTGATGATCCAAGTTCTATTATAGATAAGATGAAGGAGCTTATCCTAAAGGACTCAACAATTCAAAATGAAGAAAAACATGAGAACAAACAAGAGGATGAAGGTAAAGAATAACATAAACAACCTCAAGGTATAAATGATCTACCAAGAGATTGGAGGTATGACCACAATCATCCAAAGAATTAATTATTGATTATCCTACATATGGGGTAAGAACTCTTTCTTCACTTAAAGATGCATACAATTATTTTGCATTTATTTTTTATTTTGAATCTAAAATTATAGATGAAGCTGAAAAAGATTATAATTGGATAAATATAATACAAGAGAAATTTAATCAATTTAAAAGAAATAATGTATGGATCTTAGTATCAAGACATAAAAATCATCCAATAATTAATACAAAATGGGTATATAGGAATAAATTAGATGAAAATAAAAATATAATTAGGAATAAAGCAAGATTAGTTGCAAAAAATTATAATCAAGAAGAAGAAATTGATTTTGATGAGATCTTTGCATCTGTTGCTAAATTAGAAGCAATTAGACTTTTTCTTGGTGATGCATGCTTTATGAATTTTAAGCTATTTGAAATGGATGTTAAAAGTGCTTTTTTAAATGAATATATTATCGAAGAAGTTTACGTAGAACAACCTCCTAATTTTGAAAACCATGCCCTTCCTAATCATATTTTTAAATTAAATAAAGCATTATTTGGTTTAAAACAAGCACCTAGGGCTTGATATGAAAGGTTAAGTAAATTCTTGCTCAATAATGATTGTTCAAGAAAAAATGTAGATACAATCCTTTTTATTAAAAAGAATCATGATGATATCTTAGTTATACAAATATATGTTGATAATATCATATTTGGATCTACTAATAAAACTCATTATCAAGATTTTGCTAAGCTCATGTAGGAAGAGTTCGAGATGAGCATGATGGGTGAACTAACTTCTTCCTCGGACTCCAAATCAAGCAAACAAATGAATGAATCTCCAACATTCAAAGCAAGTACACAAGAGAGCTACTCCAAAGATTTGGAATGAAGAGCTCCAAAGCCATTGGTACCCCCATGAGCCCATCATATAAACTTGACAAGGATGAAGGAGATAAAAGTATTGATCAGAAACTTTATAGAGGCATGATTGGTTCTTTATTGTATTTAACTGCTAGTAGACCAGATATCATGTTTAGTATATGTTTATGTGCTTGTTTTCAATCTAATCCAAAAAAATTATATTTAAATGCTGTTAAAAGAATACTTAAATACTTAAAAGAAACTTAAACCTTAGGATTATGGTATTCAAAAAGTTCATCAAATTGACCTAATAGGATATTCAGATGTAGAGTTTGCTGGATGTAGATTAGATAGAAAAAGTACTAGTGAAATTTGTCAATTTTTAGGAGTTAAGTTAATCTTTTGATTTGGCAAGAAGCAAAATTCGGTAGCACTGTCTATGGCTGAGACCGAATACATTATAGCTAGAAGTTGCTATGTACAAATCTTATAGATTAAGCAATAACTTGAGGACTTTGGCATCAAACTTAATAAAACTTTCATAAAATGTGATAGCACTAGTATAATTAATTTAATTAAAAATTTAATTCAACACTCTAGGTCAAAATATATTTAAATTAGGCATCATTTTATAAGAGAATATGTTCAAAATAATGACATATTTTTTGATTATGTTTGTATTGAAAAATAATTGGCTAATATATTTACAAAGACTTTAAGTGAGGATAGATTTTATGAAATTAGAAGAGAATTAGAAATTCTTGATCCATTAGCCTAAACATCTTTATGATTCCAAGTTCTTTCCTATCAAAACATCTTGAACCAAATCTTGAGTTTTATTCTCATCTTTCAATCTTTAAAAAGCTTAAATTTATACTTTCTTTGATCAAGCTCATGAATGAAGTTCCATCCTTGAAGTTTCACATTTTTTTAGAATTTTTTCATCTTTTTTTGAACTTTCTGTGCCATGGATCGACCAAGGGGGCGATCCTAGGGCATTTTAGTTTTTTTCTCAAAAATCCATCGGGCCTTTTATTTGAAAATTTCTGATCGAATAGGTCAACCCCTCTTCACCTTCTTTTCTTGTTCCATCATTCAACCATCCAAAAACCCACATTTATTCCTCCCCTAAATCAACAAAAATCTACCAAAAATCACCATTTCACCAGTTCCCCCTCCAAATTGCTCCTTAAGGATCCAAAATCCCTCTCCATTTTCTCCCATTTCAGACGGATTCAAGGGTTCTAGCAAACCCTCACCCCAAAACCCATCGTTGGCTACCATCATTAAAATCCTTCCTCTTCCTCTCAAAATTTTCTCCATTTCACTTCACCTTGAGACTCTCTAGTGGGATTCAAAATTTCTTTGCTCTCAATGGCGCCAAAGATGAAGTTACCGCAGAGAAGGAAGTCTATCCATGGCCCAAAGGAAGATGTTCACCGAAAAAGAATGGCAGCCGAGCCCTCTCCTGGTCCAACCTCAGCTCCCGGTCCTGCTCCAGCCTCCTCACCGTCCTCTCTCACTCCAAGTAAGGTCCTTCTTTCTGATCGAAGAGTTGAACCAGGAAAGAATATAGACTTTGGATTCTTTGAGAAAGAGGAATTTTTTGTTGTTTCAAAAATTAAGAGTCAAGGATGGAATTTTTATTGTAAGTTGAAGGAAGCTACTTGTGTTGATTTGGTTAAAAAATTTTACCTGAATCTAAGTTACTCCAATGGAATAGTAAAATCATTTATTAAGGGTATTGAGATTATACTTGATCCAGTCCACTTAGGAGAAATTTATATTTATCTTGTGAGGGATACAAAGAAATGGAACTTACTCATAAGGAAGAGGGGCCGAGAGCTATTTTGGGAAGAGAATTTGAAGAAATTTGAACAAATTGAAAGCAAAAATACTTTCAATGGAAATGAGGTTGTTGCATCACATGGTGACCAAATTATTTGTTCTTAGGAGTGGTAGGCATGATCTCTTATCTGATAGAGACATATGCATTATGTATCATGTGATCACTGAGATCCTCTTGAACTTTCCTATTTTGATGATTGAGGCCATGAGGGAGACACTGAACAGATCAAAGGCTTACTTGCCTTATGGTATGGCCTTTACCTTAGTCTTTAGGAGGTTCGGAGTTAGTTTTGAGGAGGAGGTAGTCGTCAGACTATCACACACTAACACCATCAACCGCCATACATTGCACCACATGGATTTTTCAAAGATAGATGGCAGTTGGTCTAAGAAAGCAGAGGAGAAGGAGAGAGTATAGGAGGAGGGACTATCATCATCTCCTCATGATCATAGAGCATCTCCTGATATTCGGTTCATATCTGATCATGAGGCTGATCCCTCGACGTCTGTGAGGAGCGATGCACCTATACCACCGTCAAGGAGCACAAATTCAGTTGCTAGACTCTCAGATGACCAGCTCAGGATGATTGCTGATCGAATATTTCAATCGATTGCTGATGTCCTATCTCAGTGGATGATAGATCTTTTGTCTCGACAGATGCCCAATTCTACTCAAGAGGAGAGTTATCATTTTGTCCCACCGTCTGATCAGACTTTGATCCCTCATATCTCTACTATTTTCTAGATGCTTTCTGCTCAGTCTGTATGGATTGAGAAGCTCAAGGGATGTGTTTTGAGGCTGATTGGCAGGGTATTAGATCTTCAAAGGTAAGTATTAGATTTGGCCCATCTCCTGCCTCAAGCAGATGTCACTAAGATATCAAATCTTTCTGCAGAGGCAGTCAGACTGTGTGGTGTTCTGGAGGGTGGATTTGATTTTCTGAGAAGAGAGTTGAGAGATTCTAGTGAGGTTGTTTCCACTTAGATCGGCTCCCTTATGTAGTCCATGTCGAGAGCTTTGGGACACTTGGACACTATTAGGATTGCTCTTCTCGTCCAACCTATTTTTTTTCAGGCTCCTAGACCATCTCGTCCAGCTGTTCGTGCCCGCACCTCTACTCATGGCCGTGGCAGACATAGTCATGGTCGAGGATGTACTCCTGGCTTTGATCCTGATACTCCTCATCACATTTCTGACTCTTCATCTGATTCCGATGCATCCAGCCGTAACCTCTACTAGATCTAATTTAGTCATCCTTATGTTGGTCTATGGCCTTGTATCTCCTAGTTGTTTATATGTGTTAGTGATTAAGTCATGGTTAGCTGTATTTTTTGGATACCCATGACTTCTATATATATTGATGACTTATGTGATTTTGTGTTTTGACTTCTATATGTTTTGATGACTCTATGTTATAGTTTGTTATGTATGGAATGTCCATATGATAACATCAATTGAATGAATTAACTCTTATGAATGGTTTAAATTTCTACTAATGTATGCTATGAACACTGTCTTGCTTGACCTATATGATTGGTATATGTTTTATTTTCTTCATTAATTCTTGTTTTAACAGAAAAACATATGGCAAAATGTAAGGGGGAGACTTCCTCTTTTTCTTTAAAATTTCTCAAGATATTAATTAATAATGTCAAAAAGGAAGAGTAGAGAAACAAAATTAGGCAATAAGCAAAGCAAAATTGACAAACAAAATTAGATAATAAGCAAAGCAAAATTGATAAACAAAATTGGGCAATAAGCAAAGCAAAATTGACAAACAAAATTGGGAAATAAACAAAAATAAAATTGACAAAGAAAATAAGTAATTTAATTATCGAGCTACTCATGATGCTTCTTACTACTTTTTATGCATGTTAGTCAAATAATTGAATATAATATTTAAGTAAGTGATGTATCATGTTTCTTCAAATACTTGAAATTCTTAATCAATGCTTCAACATATTTTACCTTTGCTTATGCTCAAGTATTTTGTCATCATTAAAAAAGAGGAGACTGTTGCTTTAAGAATTGATTTTGATGATTACAAAATATTTGAGAGGATTAATAATGATTTTGGCTTGAAAAAAGATTCATTATATTTCAGGGGCAAAATCATAATTTTATCAAGTTTTGATTCGAAAGCCTCAAGAGCAAGAATAGAAGATTTGTAATCTATTGGAGGTAATTTTATATTTTTTATATTTATATTTAAAAAAAAAATAATTTTTAAGAAAATGATCGACCCCTAAGTCGACCTCTGTCAAAAGAGACTGATTGGTATGCTATTTTTTTGGCTGGCGTGCCAAAGGGGATGACCTTATGGTCGATCCTTGTACCAGAAATCAACCTTAGGATCGATCTCTGCTATTTCTATAAGCCAGAAAATAGAAACATAACATTTCTTGACTTCTGTTATAGAGGTCGATCCTGGGGTCGACCCCTGTGCAGGGAACGACCTCAGGGTTGACTCTTGCGATGAAAAATTTCCATAATAACTATTTTTTTGTCCGTTTTGGTCATTTTTAATGTACATTTAAAGCTCTCCAACGGCTCTAATTCTATTCAGATTTCTCTCTAATACTTATTAAAAATATATAAGCTCAAAAAGGAGAAAAGAAATTAAGAGATTCAAGCATTCATTTCAGCTCTAAGCAAAAAGCCCTCTTCAAGCAAAGAAGCTTTCGTTTCAAGCTCACCAATTTCTCAAAAGCTCATTCAAGTCTTCAATAACCTTGAAAAAAATCAAAAAAGCTTCCTCTTTATTGTGTAAAGTATTCTTAAAATTTTTATTTGCTCATTTAAAAAGCTTGAGTTGTATTTATTGACATAAACTCTTATTCTTTGCTCTTTGAGTTGTTTTAAGTTTTGGAAGGATTCCAAAACTTAGGAAGGTTGATCCTAACCTTGAATAGAATTATATTGGATTGACTTGTACCCAAAAAATAAGTATTCTCGCTTGGGATAGTTAGGGTTGAAAATTTCCAATGTTGTATTCAGTTTGAATACGTTTAGTGGATTTAAATTCCTAAGTAGGAGCTTAGAGAGTGGATATAGATGCAAGGTTGGTATCGAACCACTATAAATCTTGTTTATTTATGATGCACTTCCTCTTTCTCTATCTTTACATCGTTATATACTTGCTCTCTTGATATTCACTTATTCTCTACACTTAAAATACCCATCACATATCACTTGCATATCATCACATAATCTTTGTAACTCTAAATTAGCTTTAAAATTTTGAAAATCCAATTCATCCTCCTCTTTTGGGTTGCATAGCTGGGCAACATAAAGAAATGTTTAACTTTACCTTTTTTTAATAAAAACTTTACTCATGGCAGCAGTACAATCATCAAAGCAGAAGAGGAAAAAAAAGAAAAGAAAGAGGAAAGAGAAAAGAAGAAAGAGAAAGGAAGAGGGAGAGATTTTAGGCTTTCTTTCTCTTTTTTTTTTTCTTTTCCTCTTGACTTCCAATCCCACTCACACCCACAGCACATCCACTCACACCCATGGGCTTACACTCACACACATAGGTGAAGAGAGGGAGGAAGAGACCAAAGTTTCTTCTTGCTTCTCACCCACACAACACACACACATACTCACAAGGATGGGAAGAGGGGTACGAGGGAAAGGCCTCACTCTCTTTTTCTTTCTCTGTTTTCTACCCACACAACACAAACACACACGTACACGCACAGACGCCCAAAGAGAGGGACAGGAGAGGGAAAAAGAGAGAGAGAGCTGGGGAGGGAAGAATGAAAGAAAGAGAAAGAGATGGAGAGAGTAGACGTGAGTGGAAAAACGAGAGAGAGAGAGAGGGGGAGGGGGGGGGGGGGGGGGGGGGGGGGTTCAGGAGTCAGAACAGGGGAGATCCCCATTCCTCCCTCTTTCTTTCTGTTTTTTTTTTGTTTTTGCGTTGTTTAGCGGTGGGGCGTGAGGCTACCTCCATGAGCAGGGATCCGCGACATGCTGACCCCACATGGCACGGGTAGAAAAAAAAAAATGATCGGACCGCATCGGATCAGATCTCACATAATTGTATAGTAAAAATTAATTATAATTAAAATATAAATATATATATATATATACATCTTATAATATTATTGTAGGCACACTATCGAACTCTTAACTAGTTTGTTGAGGAAGACGGCCAGTGAACCTTACAATATTTTTGGGCATTAATGCACAGAAAGTGCAACAAATTCTTGAAATAATTACGAGGTCTTGATTACATTGCACCGATATAATGGTCATAATGCATATAAAATGGTAGCTATATTAAGTTTGTAATTTGTGGATTTAGATTGTTAGTACATATTTGTACAATGTGTCAATCACTTCCGCATTTTTTTGAAAACGACATGTGCCGGAGGCTTCTCAAGGAAAGGGGAAAAGAGAAGTCTCAAGTTGTAAGATACACTTGGATCAGGAAAAATAAGTTATATGGTACACAAGATAACATTACAGCATCAATTCTACAATCCTTTACTGCATATGCACGGCAATTTTCCTTTCAAGTGTTGCTAATAATTTACAGACATAATCGTTGACTATAATTTAGTAATGGTGAGAACTTCTGCTTGCCTGTGCTTTAACTAAATACTCTTCAATCCAGAAAGCTCAGTTATAGGAACAATCATCTTGCAAAAAATCTGGACAAGCAGAGAGAGCACACGAAAATTTACAATGAATCTGCACTCTAGCTTTAATTTCTCAGGAAAAAAAAAAAATATATATATATATAAATATATATATTATTCACTTAATTAGATGTACAAAGAATAAGAGGATATGTGGTATACTGGTATGTACCTCCATCTCCTACTGTCTCAGATTACCCTTTACCTCTTCTTGAAGGGAATATCCAGGCTCTATGCATGTCTAATCCATTGAGTACATGGTAAACGCTACGAAAGCGCTTCCTCAGTCCAGCAATTGTCCCCCGTCTTGGCCCAATTCATGATAACGGGAATATGCCGAATCCTTAAGCGATCCTCCTTGATCTCTCGCCCTTCACGCAGCTTATCCACCAACTCTTCGGGCATATCATCAAGTTCCAATCTTTGGAGACCAGTGACGTTTTCAATGCCCAGAGGCACCATCTTCAATTCTCCGCATCTTACTAAGAGCAGCTCTTGCAAGTTCATTAGTGCCCCTTGTTCTATCTCGATGCTACTGAGATGGGCCATGTCTTGCAACCGGAGAACTTTAAGCTGAGGGAACCATTCTGCTTTGAAGTGCAAATGCTGACCATCATATGCTTCGAAAAGTATTAGAAATACAAGATTAGGCAAAGAGGATAGGAGACGAAGTGAATCTTCCCCAATTCCAGATGACTCCAGTGTTAGATGCGTGAGGTTCGCAAGGGAGATTAACCAGTTGGGCAACCTGTCCTGGTCCAGCTTTCCATATAAACTGAGCTTTCGAAGCAGGGGAGGTGGTGGAGAGAGTGCTTCCAACGGCAAAGTCTCTTGCCTGTATTTTCTTGCAATAACCAAGTGGCGAAGGTGTTTCATCTTCACTATGGACTTGGATAGCTTAGCACAGTGCATGTTTCTCACTTCTACTATCTCCAATCTTCTCAAATGTGTCAAATTTCCCAGGTGTTTTATCATGTCCTCATCTGCCACCACAGCCTTTAGTGTCTGCAGGCTCTTCAAATTTTCTATTCCATGAGGAGTATGCACCCCGGTAACGCTATTTGTGTATCTTGAAGTTTTGCTTTGGATTTTCTTCACCATCAAGTGCCGCAAATTTTCTAGCTTTGTTGTTCCTCTAGGTAGGTTCTCAACACAAGTGAGCCATGCATCCAAGGTTTCTAAGTTCCGCAACCTACCTACTGCCTTTGGAAGCTCTCTCACCTTCGTCCCTCTTACGCTCAAATAGCGCAGGTTGAAGAGATGGACCACTTCATCTGGTACTCTATCAATAGGAGCAAAGTGCAGATCCAAAACCCTCAGTAGCTTAAATCTGGGAAGTAATATAGGGGACAAAACTGATGATGATGGGAAGACATGGAAGGAGCAGAGTTGTTCCAATGTCATGCTAAACTGACGATCACCCCTGCCTCCAATTATTGAAAGCCTTCGAACTCTATGATGCCCATTCCCTCTCGAATTGTTGTCATAAATTTCACAGAAATTCTCTTCTCTTGATCTGGCCACAATCAAGTCCCTCATTAGATCATGAACTTGGCAGCGGGTCGCCCTTCCGAATTCATTCCATTGTACGACTTGCAGCATACATCGGCCGACAAGCTGGTTGAGGTAGTCCTCTGCCACCTCCTCCATTGAGCTCTCTCCCCTTTCTCCTTTGACAAAGCCTTCTGCCACCCATAGCCTTATCAACCTTTTCCTTTCAAGCAAATAATCCTCTGGGAATATGCTGCAGTACAAGAAGCAGTTCCTTAGATAAGTTGGTAGATCGTTGATGCTAAGCATCAAAATTACAGAAACCTTGTGGAGATCCGGGTTATTGCTTTTCTCCCATAAGAGATTATCATAAACATTCTTCCATGCCAACTCTGTCTTTGCACTCTGTGCCAGGACGTTGCCTAGAGTCACTATAGCCAAGGGCAAGCCTTCACACTTCTCCACCAGTCTTCTAGCCCAATACTCCAGCTCTTGAGGACAAATTGTATGCTTCTCTCTCTGAAATGCTTTCCTACAGAAGAGAGTCCATGCCTCTTCCTCTTTCAGAGGCTTTAGTTCTACGACCCGGAAATCATCCGCCTTCGTAGCTACTTCCTGCTTCCGAGTGGTAATTACAACCCTACTCCCACGATTATTATCAAACAAAGCATCGCTAACATCGGTCCAAACATCTGTTTGCCAAACATCATCTAAGATAATAAGGTACCTCTTTTGCTGCAGATGTGCGCGGATTGTCTCGACCAGCATCCTGTGATCCATGGAGCAGATGTCATGCGGAGCAGCCTCCGTCGTTTCACGGTAGAATTCTCTCATGATTCTTCTCAGTAAATCGTCAATCGTGCAGCTTTGAGACACATAAACCCACAGCCGGCAGTCGAACCGGCCGATGATCCTCTGAGCTTTGTAAACACCGGTGACAAGAGTGGTCTTGCCAACACCTCCCATGCCCCAGACGGAGACCATCGTCCGTCGGGGCTCCTCATCCGTCAGCCACCTGATGAGTTGTTCTCTTTGCTCCTGGACCCCAACTATATCATCTTCCTTCAGGAAGTGCGCAGACACCGCGAGACGCCGACCCATCTCGCGTTCATTATTCGAGTTATCCGACGTTCCTTCCCCGATCCTGAGGCTGTATCGTCTGTTAGTCTCGGAGAGCCGGCCGAGCTTGTTCTCCACCTTCTCTAGCCGAGTGGCGATGTCATGCAAAGCCCTGTGGTGGTAGTAGTTGAAGACACGGAAGAGGTGGTCCTTGAGGAGGTTGCTCCGGTTCCGTCTAGCCATGAGATAGGTGTACTCGTCGACGATGTCTTCGATCTGGAATGCAACGTCTCTGACACCGTTGAGCCAGGCTTGGACGACTTGACGGTCGGTGCCTCTGTAGCTGTCGGCATACCGGAGGTACTCCTGCATGACATGGAGTTCTGCTTTGATGTCGCTTATCTTGGAGTGGACTTGTCGTTCGGGGGCAAGCAGCGAGCCTATCCGTCTGATTGCCACCGATGCCAGGGTCTCGGTTATCTTTTCGATCAAACTGCTCACCACAATCTCCGCCATTTTGCTTCTCCCACCCCTCTTGGATCTTGGCTCCGATTACTAGCAAGAATTTTTGCCACAATATTGAAGAGCCGCGAATTGTCGGCCCGGAGCCAGCAGTATGTTCGATCCTGACTCCGTTTTTGAGCGCCTGGGCGGGGGTTGGAGTTGGTGTTCCGAGCCAGCCGGTGTCGTCACTGAATTAGGCGTTCTTCATCTCTCTCTCTCTCTCTCTTCACCGCCGGCGACCCTATGTCTCTACCGAGAGAGAGAGAGAGAGAGAGAGAGAGAGTTGGATGGGGGTTAGGTTGGGGAAGGAAGAGGAGGAGGGCAATGGGATGAAGGATGCGAGGGCGGCGGAAGAAGAGAGATCAGGGGCCTGGAGTCAGGAGCGATGGAGGACGAGAGGGGAAGAGGTGGAGGCGGTGGCTCCGTGGGTTGGAAGCGAAGGTTAGGAGAGCCGTTGAATGGTCTTCTCGTTCAGATTCTAGAGGGAGGGAGGGAGGGAGAGGGGTTAGTTTAATCACGGTCCCCTCCAGCTGGGAAGCATCGCGGCTCCGTCCTAATTGACCAAGACGTGAGTAGAAAAGCCATTTTTGACAATGACATGCGTATCAAATTTTTTTTCTTTTTGATGAAGTCTCCGGTTTATTCTGTCTAAATCTTCCTATTTCAGATTAGACGGGGCCAGTCTCCACTCATTCTACCTACGCCGTGCCCAGCTACGTTGGCCTGGAATAGATATATACGGCGGCTGAAGCAAGGACGGGTGGCTTTAGGATTCGAGTCCCTGCCCATTGCCGCCAAGAGCACGTGCCGTACAATCTAAACTGGGGTATGGTGGTTTTTTTCTTTGATTTTTTTTTAATGAAAAAAATGGTGGCTATATGAAATTATGGAACGACTGTTGTGGAGTCGGGATCTTCTTCGCCGATCGTAACCATACATGTATAGCACAACGATCATGATTGAGTAGACTTTACAAAACGGTGTAGTATATAAGATCCCTTAATTATGGCCGTTATGCAATATACGGATGTCCACGATCTTCGAATTGGCCCTTCGATCCAACCATAAACTAAACTGTTGAGGATGAAAACTTTAATCTAGTGATTCATATGCTCTAGTTTTTGTAACTAGAGCTCTACTGTCATTTATTTTTATGAACAAAAAACTAGTTAATTAATCAAGATAGAAAATGGATAAAAAGTCTCAATATCAGGACCATGTTATTTTAATAAGTTAATCTAGGTCAGACTCAAACCCAGGCACATCATTTAAAGAAATGGTGCATAAGAAATTCATTTCTAGCGCCCTTAAAGTGTCCCCATGTATAGCAAAGTGGGTGCAATAGTTCGCTTGTTGTCCACTTTGGTCAAACCAATTGGTCAACATGCACATAAGTTGGATTGGTCAAGGCTTTCTTCTGATTTTTTTTTTTTTTAATCCATTAAAAATTTCATAGCACGCAGTACGTTAAGAGTAAAAAAATTCCATGCACGCTGGTTGGACGCAACACCAAAGTCAGTGACGTCATCTTGTAAAGATTCTGCATGCACGTGCCTGTGATAGAAAATTAACATGTTGGTTGGTCACATGCCGGCTTAGGTGGCGGGGAGAAAAACAGAGGGGAATAGGCGGTATACCACCGCAACACAACTCCGCGGTCAAGACCCCAAATCAAATTTTCTCTCAAGTTTACAACTACTTATGGATGAGGTTTTGGGGGCTTATAATTACCTGCATCAGTTGGGGGTTCTACAAGACCAAATTCCCGTATCAATTTCTTATTATTGTTCTGCTATAATTTGTTTTATACAATATATTATCAATTGGCTCGATTGAGTTGATAAGGTCAGTTGGTGTTGACATAGAGATCATCTAAACCCTACCGTTACTTCATTTTAGCCAGAATTTTACCCATCATGGTACATTGTCATGATATTTGTTTCAGTGCATTAAAGGATTCTAGGCCAAATAGATCCATAATTCTTTGTACCTATCAATAAACAAACCATGCTACCATTCATCTATTGTCTCAATCATTTGATCTAGGTGTCTTGTATTGTCACAAAGAGACGTGAGCAAGCATGTTTGACATATACATGGAGAAATTTGCAAATCCATGCTTGATCCATAAATATGGTGGTTCTTACAAATTCTCACTTAATCATTAATGAATGGATAAATGTCTAATTCGAAACATCGCTATGATAAGCTCAGGCCTCAAATTCTGATTTGATATTATTTATGCTTTGAGAGGCGACATCTAATTTAATTGACAAAATTTGAAAGCTTTTGAGAATCTTGGATTCAAGTCTCATAAAAAAAATAAAAAGAGAGTAAATTACAATATGAGATAATTACAAATTTTTTATCTAATATTTTAAAAATATATATTCTACTACTTAAATTTTATCATGACATGTTAACCCTCTATTAAGATCTTTCTATTAAAAAACTAATAGTTTTACTAACATCATTACCTTCTAACTCATTTAAATATTAAAATATCTTATATTTTTATTTTAATAATTTTTATTTTTAAAATTTTAAACTTTTATATTTGATTAGCAGTATATATATATATATATATATATATATATATATATATATATATATATATATATATATATATATATATATATATATATATATATATATATATATATCTAAAATATTGAGTGAGAATATATAATTACCTTAAACATCAAGAAGGAACAAAGTAATTTACTAAAAATGAAAAGGTGAGTTGGGACTCAGAAATTAATTCATTTTTGTTATTTTAAAAAAAAAACAATGGCTTCTAATTGACCATAACTAACACTTTGAATTAAAAATATATTTTTTATGCTAGTTAAAAAATATATTTTTATTTTTTATTTAAAAATAAAGAAAGAGAGTCTTTGGAGTAAGTGCAGTAAAGCGAACGAATTGAACAGCTAGGTTGTTTTTGGGACGCAAATAATTGCCTTTATCTTGGCAGCAGATTGGACAAGGCACAGCTTTAAAAGTTGACGTGTAGCACACTGGCAGCAGGCTTGCAAGTCGTCGCAAATGTCTTAATCAAATTGACTAGTTCTCCCGGCGTTCTGTCTGCATCTCACCGCGCGAACGGCCAATGAAATCGACACCTACAAGAATCCACATTTGTATCTTACCTTAGTCTCACCAAGGAATCTTGGCATCCAAGGGGATAACTTATATACTATAATAAAATGCGACCTTCTAGAATTTTTCTTTTTGAAACGAATCTATACAGTAATTTTAATTGTTTTAAATTGGCAAGAAGACGTACCCGAAGTCTTTGAAGGACTTTGAACCAAGACATGCTGCTCAGGCGAAGGCAGAAAAAAGAGAAAAAATCCGAGCATGATGCCTAACTTTGAACAAGTCGTGTGAATGATTTCAAAACTGCTTACCAAACATTATCATATGCTGTTTATACCCAAAAAAAAATGCTGCTTACCGGAAAAGAAACATATGATCATATGCTGCTTAACAAAAAAAAAAAAAAAAAAAAAACACACGTTATCATATGTTGCTAACCAAAAGTACATTATCAGATGCGGTAATGATAGGTGCGGAGGTGTTGTTTTTTTCTTTAACTGCCAAGATGCAATCTTTTTAATGATACAAACATCCTGTCATCGTAGTTCATTTTCCGTGAATCACAGAGGGCTAAACAATTGGTATAGTTGACAAAAGTAATGCTTGGCTAGGCTAATGCATAGATTAATTGGTAGAATAGAGATTGTACCTAAATAAACCAAAAGCAATGCATTCAATTTTGTAATTGGGAAAGGCAAGGTTGGAACCATGGCCTTTGGCTCTAATTTGAACCAAATTCCTCAGGTTACGGCTTTGTTTTTTGTCATTGTGACTGTTATATCTTAGGGCTATGTTTGCTGCAGCTGCTTTTATTTTGTCTCTCCGTGCTTCTACTTCTATATACAGGATTGGTTGCTCTGCGGCGTTTGAACCTCTCCTAAGGTGGAAAGGTTTCTAATAATCTCTATGTTTTTTTGAGTGAGGCAGATCCTTTTCCTCTCCCTCTCCCCAGGCAATCTCCATTGTAGTTTTCCCTTGTAAGTTTTTGGTGAATACTCTTTTCTAATAAATTTTAGAGTAGCACTGCCTTCCTTTTAGTCAAAAAAAAAATAAAGGAGCATGGTAAAAGAAATATAAGAAGCTTCTATATAGATAAGTAATAGGCCTTCAACCTTCAAAGAATTGTTTTATAAAGAGTACTCTATTTTGTTTTAGTGGTGGCAATGCTTCACCTGTTTAACTAGATTCAATCAATTGTAGATTAAGTTGATCTACCTGTTTAATAAAATGATGAGGGTTGGGTCTGATTTTCTGACTTAATAAATAGATTGGCTTCAGGCTTGATAGATTATCATTTATTTTGTATCCAACCCAACCTCTATATGGTCCTACTTGAACCAATTGCTATCCTTATCTTGTGCCCTTTAAATTTTATTTTCACTAACATACATGTCATGTAAGCACTATCAATTTGTGTGCATTTATAAGCTAACGTTCACCTTCATAAAGAAGTAAAATATATCCATTCATATTAAAGTGTGGGCATAACGATCAAGCAAAATTCAAAAGTAAATTTACTAAAAAATATAGAATATTATTTATTTAAAGAAAAGGAAGATAATTTATTATTAAAAATGAAAATAATGTGTTTTATATTTGTCTATGTAAAACTCTTGCATGGTCTCTCTTTTGCTCTCCCTCCCTCCTTCCAGAAATGGCATAGCTTAAAAATAATAAACTAGCCACATCAATTATATTATATGTCAATCCTAATCACATTGGCCAACTTCTAGTTTGCAGACCTTAACCCTCTATCAATGAATAATGAAGATATTAGTCAAAACTGTGTTATTCTTTTTTTTTCATGGTAACATGTACACATTACCATATTGCTCATTTAGAAAAGATGTATGCATGTCCACATGATTCATATGGATGTAATGAGCTGTTGTCATGTATATATTAATGTAGGTAGTTCATATGAGGAGAAAATGAGCTGTAGACTCGTAGTTATGGATGAATTCTTACAAGAAGCTCAAATGACACAGACCATGCTAAGTTCACGATAATGTAACAACTAATATCAAATAAAACCAAAAATATAATTTCTGCTTTGAGCCCACTACCATGCATGGCAAACTTCAAGAAAGGAAATGCCCTACTTGTGTAATTTTGACGCATAGCTTAAACAACAGGGTGCAGGTTGTATCTTTTGCACAAAAGAAGGATTGATCGTCTTTTGCGGTGCAAACCATTGGATCAATCATTCTTTTGCACGAAGAATGCAATCCAAACCCTACACAAGATGGCAAAAGTAGTTTTTGCAATTAAAAACCCGAGACAATTGGCGGTTGGAGTTTTGGAGCAAACATCAGAAATGATCTCGGTCACACGAGACCTTTCCTGCTCTCCTTCCAGACTCTCATGGAGGGGGCTCCTAACTCCTTTGGCAATGGCAGCCATAGAGAATTATAAAGCCCCAATCTATCTGATCCTTGTTCAAATTGGAACCCCAAAATCTTGGATCTCATCCACTTCCACTCACCTCTCCGAGCGAAATTTTGATTTATGTTGACTAATCTGTATCCAAGTATAATAGGTACCACATTTCTACTTTGATTTGTATGGAGTATGTTTTGAGATTTATACTTGGAAACAGAGCTAGGTCCTGACGGTCTTATTCTTCCTTTTTCCCTTTTTTTTTTTTTTTTGGTACAACTAGGGGGCATGTACCACAATAAAACAAAACTACAATGAAAGTGTGGAACAACTCTTGCAATATCAGCTGAAATCAGAATCCTTATTTCAAAAGGCAATAAAGAAATAAAAAAAATCTACATTAACCATTAATCTAGCTAATTTATCTACTGATTTTCTTCTCTATAACAATGAGTAACTAGAAAGAAAGTTAAGGAGTTTAAGGAGTTTTTAATATCCTAGAGTAGTGGGTGAAGAAACTTTGCTTCAATTAATCCTGAGACACAATCATAAATATCAGAGATCCAACCTGGTTAATAGGATAAAAGTTTAGATGGGGTGAGATTTATTGGTTGAAACTAATATTTGATCTTTTTTTAATTTTTTGATATATGCAGACTATCACATCATTCTGATTTAAGTATAGATCAAAATATTAGAAAACAAGAGGTCCTTCAGGATCCGCTAATTTTTTTAAACTAAACATAACAACTAAATAAAAATAATAGTTTACCACATCTTGTGAAGGATTTTTATGGATAAGCCTAAGCAAGGAATAGTTAACTTTGTGGGATGAGAGGGAATTCCATAGAAGCAGAATGCTCTCCTAAATTTTATAGAGAAAAATATCACATCCAAAATCTGGAACATAATATTAGGACTGGGATATCGTGGGGTATCACCTGCAATAACAGAAAGCTTATAAAAAAAAAATTATATAAAAAATTTACATAATAATAAAAATGGTCCAAAATTTTTTTATTTATTAAATAAAAAAGTGTAGGTACAAAGCATCTAAATCCAACATTTAAACATTCTAAGATACATAACTCATAATTTATAATCACAAATGAAATTTATTAGTAGTTTGCGACTATGCTAGGAGCTTATATCTCAACCTCCACTTGGTTTAACCCTTCCTATTGCCTTAAGTATTTAAAAAGAACATAGAAAAAATGACCTTCCTAGCTCAATATCTTAATAGATCAAGCATAAATTTTATGTAATTACTACAACAAATTTTAATTTTAGTGATAATTAATTAAAGATAAAAGTCTAATTGCCATAAATATAATTTAAGATATTAAATTTTAGTAATAAATAAAAATAATTATTATTAATATTTATTTTTTACTGATAAATATATAAATTATTATTATAAAATATATTTATATTTATATTTATTAATAAATATCATTATAAATTATATTTATACCAATATTTATTAATAATTACTATAATTTATTCATTTTTTATCCTCATATATTTTATTTTTTCTATCAATTCTATGCTTAATCTTCTTATTTCGTATGTAGAAAATATTTTTTCTGCTCTGACTTAGCCCCACAAACTCTTATTCTCTTTTCACTATAAGAAATTGGAGCTTTGCCAATGCAAAGTTTATTTACGTAAAATTTTACGTAAGTAAAGCATGAAATTAACTATGCAAGAATAATTATTGATAAAATTATTTATTTATTTATTTTATAAATTATTTTTTAATATTAAATTTATTTATAAATTATATAGATAATTTTTTTAATTATTTTTTTAAATCTATTAATATTAATTAATAATGCCCAAGCTATGCCGAAAAATGTATAAGAGAAGATCTTCCATTTTTTTAATTAAATTTTATAAGCTAATAAATTCATAAATATAATTTTTCTTATAATAAGTTAAATATCTTATTCTCATTAAAAAAATAAAATATTTTTTAATTCATTTTGATAAATTAAATATTATTTTTTTAAAAAATCATCATTTATTTTTTAATAAAAAATTATATATATATATATATATATACTTTTAAATTTGAAATAGACATTGATGCTCGAAATAAAATAAAATAAAATAAAAATTAGCCTCTCTTTCCCTCGCGCCCTCCTTTTTTTAGGGCTGCCGATCTCGTGGCGGAACCAGTCGGCGAGGATGAATAGGCGTTTCGTGTGGTAGAAGATGGGGATGAAGGTGCAAATAGGGAGGGAGAAGCAGCTGGAGAAGGTGACTTGCTCGAGGAAGACCTGGGCGACCAGGAGGAAGACGTGGGGTGCGGCGGCCTTGATGCCCTCCTTGTCGCCGGCGAGGACGCCGTCGAGGATGTAGGCGATGGGGAAGAGAAGGCCCAGGAGGGCGCCGACGGAGACGTAGGCGGCCAGGATGGGGTTGTGGAAGCCGAAGACTAGGGGCTCGGGGGCGGGGGAGGAGGATGATCAGGGGAAGGCGGCGGAGGAGAGGAGGTGGAGGTAGACGAGGGAGAAGATGGTGAAGGCGAGGTCGGCGGCTGCGACCATGCCAGAGGCTGAGAGGACAATGACGACGGCGAGCGGTTGAGCTGCCGGAAGGAGAAGAAGCAGCGGCGGGGGGCTCAGGCGGCGGCGGCGGCATGTAGGTTCTCTTTAAAACCAGAAGAAGAAGACATGTCTATAGCTCCTTCCATTCCTTCCATAAAGATCAAGATCCCTCCTCCTTCTCATCCATGTAGGTTCTCTTTAAAACCATCCACCATTATTAGGAGCTCTAAAGCTGACGGCCCTCTGAGGAGACCTGCAGCTCCTCTATCCACTTCTCCACCTTCCTCTCCCCCTCTTTTTTCCATCCCTCCCGCGAAACCAGCCACCCCATCCGAGCCTCCTCCCAAGCCAGCAGAAGCGGCAGTGCCGACGAAGGAGGTGGTGACTTTAGAGTACCAGAGGTAGGTGGCCAAGGAGCTGCAGGAGTATTTCAAGCAGAAGAAGCTAGAGGAGGCTGATCGGGGCCCCTTCTTTGGCTTCATGGGCAAAAACAAGATCATAAATGGCAGGTAATTGGGTGCTTCATTTGAAACCAAATAAATTTCGCGGAAGAAGGGGACTGCTTTTTATAAATTTAGTGTTTGCTTTTTATGTAAATACATATTTGATTATTTATCTATACTTAATCCGAGCTTGCAGCAATTCAGTGATGATTAGATGGGTAAATTTTTGCTTTTCAAATATCTAGTTAGACCTATCTGCTGTGGGTTCTTGTCTACTCAGAATTCAAGAATTTGTTGATGGGATGATGAATTTATTATTTTTGTTTCAATTGGATTTATGTAGCCTTTTAGTGTCTTTTATTGCTTATTTTTGTTTTTGTTCTTTAATCAAGCTCAATCACTCTACAATTATTAAGGAAACGAAGAAGATGCTAAATATCATCATGCAATGTTCATAATTGGTTGTTGAACTGCCTTGAAATTTTTCTCTGAATTCTAACAAGGAGAGATTTGCATATTTGAATATCTGTTTGATGATCACATAGGTGGGCGATGTTTGGGTTTGCAGTTGGGTTGCTGACAGAGTATGCAACAGGTTCAGATTTTGTTCAACAGCTAATGATCCTTCTGTCCAATTTTGGGATTGTGGATTTGGAATAATACTTATCAGCATCTGATTATGCATAAGTTGAATCAGTCCAATTCAATGTTGCTTCCTTTATCATTTTGAATTCGATAGATTCGGTCAAATCCTTGTCTAATGAATTGCTAGGGTATCATATATTGAATTTTTACCGTTCAGTTGAATTATAAGAGTGTAAAGTTTCATTACTCTTTCTTTGTTCATGCAAAGAATTCTTGTTGTTTAATTATTCAGTTCCAAGAGTGGGAATTGGGGATTTTTCACAGGACTAAAGGAAAAAGGAGCAGGGGTAAGAAAATTTTCTTTTGTTTAATGTAAAACTTTGACTAAAGGTTGGTGGTGAAGGAAAGAGGAATGGAGGAATATGACATTATAGTAGATTTAGATGAATTCCTTTCCTCTGTAGCAGAACTTTATCTAGTTTTTGGATATGACATCATTTCTAATCCATTACTTTTCAATTGAGCTTTACAATGGGGTTGAAGTCCAAGTCCCCTCCCCTATTAGGTGCCTTGCTCATCAGCTATTTTCTTGGAAGTGCATATTCTATCAATGTAAGACCTCTGCACACTCTCTGATTTAATATATCAATTAAAAACTTTACTAGAAGAAAGAAAATCTCCTCATTGCTAAAGATTAATCTTCATGATTTATGAACCTCAAATTGCTTGTACCTAAAAATTATGTATATACATATCAATGTTATCTGCTGTTGCAAGATAAATTCCAGGCACTAATAAGATATTTGGTATAGCTGAACCAGGTAATTTATTAACCCTTGTTCTAGCAGGATAAGTTTCTGTGACTTCTTTACTGCCTTTGTTTTGGCCTTCATTATAATCGATAAAATGGCCGTGTTTCCATTTGAAAAAAACTTTTTGAATGTTTAAAGCTAAGTTAGACATTAAGAAGTTAGTTGCTTGTCAACATTCTTGCTTGTCTAAGTTGAAACACTGTTCTATGCATGTCTGCACCTAAAGACTAAGGAAAAGAAATGCAATTATTCTATCATTAATTGGCATCAGCCATCCATCTATCCATGCTTATACACATGCACAATGCATATGTTGTATATGAAAGCAGAGAAATATATCCTGTTTTAGTTGATCTTTCTTTATATATCACTGTAGAGATGCTTATGAAAATTATGCTATAAAATATGCACAGAATCCCAGAACTGTTGAATTAAGATGTATAAGTGATAGATAGATAGATAAGGCAGGCAACAGCATTTTTTTAGTTTTGCAGTTGCTTTTTCCTATTGCAACAATATATAACTAACATTTGATTATACTACGATACCCATTTTAACTGCTCATCATTCATAAATCAGCATGCTATTCATCTTGTTATTTTAGATTCCCTTCTTTAGATGGAAATAGCATGCCTTTCTTGCTGCATCTTGCATCGTGTGTGTGAGGGCCATCGTAGTCCAGCTAGCTTTTTTCATTCATATGCAGGTATTAAGATAATTATTTGGCATCTTAATGTGCTCTATCCATATACGTCAGTGCCTCCATATAGATCATACTTTTTAAATGAAGAAAGTATCAAAACGATCGAAATACTGGACAATTGAGGAAATTTCAAGTTTGAACAATGTGAGATCTTTGTATTAACAATGTGAGATCTTTCTTTGCTATTTTAATTTCAATTTCAAGTTTCAAATTTTAAGTTTCAAGCTTGGATCATTTGACCATGACCTACTGCTTGATCGGTGTCTATCCGATTACCACCTAGAATAGGGGATTCTTTATTTATTTCTTTACGCACATTTTATGGTGCTTATGACTCATCAACAATATTCAGAGGGTAAATTATGGATTTGCATAAGAGGATGGAACATGGATCCTATTGCTTCCGGAGGGGCCATATTAATTTCTATTATTTTGTTATAGTTATTTGGTTTCTGTGCTTATTGGATGCTTTTCTCAACTTACTATGATATTTTTTACTATCATATTCAGGAATTTGCTGATGATTTAATCACTTGGGCAAGAAGGTTTCTTGAATGTTGGCACAAGGTACTTGACTTCATATTATGGATTTTAGTCTGCATACATTTAGTACCTCTGCCCCTGTTGTATGCTATATCTCTTTTCTGTCATAATATTTTCTACAACTGAGTAGGGTCTGCTGCAATTAACTCTTTTTTTCATTTTTTATTGTTGCACTCATTTGGCAAGCTGAAGTTTCTAAAGCTTCAGTGAAGCAAAAACTAGGAAGCAATATCTATACTTATATCAAGTAGCATGAGGCATAAGATCTTCTCTGGTGATTCAGATAGAACTTAAAGAAGTAAGAAGCTTGATGCATATATGTGACTTTCAGATGAAGATCAGATATCACTAAACTTATTGAAGTCTTATGTTTCTATTCTTATGTATCATCCCTTCACTTTGATCCTAGTAAATCAATTGAAGACTATCATAAAATGTCTAGCTAGTCTTCTACTTTATATCCTTATTATTTAATGAAGCTAAGTTTGATATTACTCCCTGTTGGTGCAGAAATCCGTCTTCGCCGGAGTCGAGGCCGCCGCCGGGGACCTGCAAAATGAAGTTCCGTCCGGAATCGGTGGGGTGGTGGCTCCGGCAGGACCCTCCGACGGTCAAGTTAGTTTCCGGCCAACAGTAATGGAGTGCTCGGAATGAGTTCCGGAGCTTAGAGATGAGGAGAGCTTAGAGAGTCGAGAGTTCAGAGAGCTTAGAGAGTCGAGAGTTCAGAGAGCTTAGCCTTAGCGTGTCGGGAGGGTCCTTTATATAGTGGAGCTTGATGGTGACAACTGCAGCCGCGTGCTGGCGGGCCGCTCGAGGTTCGGCGGAGTCAGTCTCACCGGTGCCATGTGCGGCGGATTGAGGGCGACAGCCATCGCCGCCTGACAGTGGGTCGGCGGATTGAGGGTGGTGCCGTGTGCGGCGGATTGAGGGCGACAGCCATCGCCGCCTGACAGTGGGTCGGCGGATTGAGGGTGACAGCCATCGCCGCCTGACAGTGGGTCGGCGGATTGAGGGTGACAGCCATCGCCGCCTGACAGTGGGTCGCTATCGCCTGCGGCGGACTGACTGATGGTGATGGCTTGCAGAGCTTGCCGAAGTGAAGGGTTGAAGGCCTTTCGTGTGCCCATTTCGGAGGAGTTCGGGCTCCTGAAGAGGAAGATAAGAGGGAGTTCGGCTCCCATAGGCGTCTGGCTGGAGGTATGCAGCTAAGGCTCGTCCGCGGAAGAGTTCGGCTGCTGAGAATCCGAAGCTCGGCCGTTCTGGGGTTCGGCCGGCTGTTGGACTTCGGCTGAGGCTGGGACATTTGAGAGTTCGGTAGGAGCTTGGTCGGCCGAAGTTCGATGAGGGCGACCGCTGAGGAGTTCGGCCGAGTGACGACTGCTGAGGAGTTCGGGCTCCTGAGTGACGACCGCTTGGGAATTCCGCTAAAGCCCGTCCGCTGAGGAGTTCGGCCGCGGGGAGTCCGAAGGAGTTCGGCCGCCCAGGAAGTTTGGTCTCGCCGCTGGGAGTCCGGAAGAAGCTCGGGAGCTGACCAGTTCGGCCTGCTGGAAGAAGTTCGACCGCTGGGAGTTCGGTCGCTTGGCAGTTCGGCCGGCTGAAGGAGTTCGGCTAGACCAGTGCGCTGAAGCTCTTCTGCGGCTACTGGTTGCATTATGCTGAGCGTCGGGCCGGGCTTCGGCAGGAGCGGGATTTATCCCCAACAGTAGCCCCCCACTCCCGAGTTCAAAAGTTTGAACGAAGGGAGTACCACAATAGGCGACTGCCGAAGCCTTCTTCCGGGTCCCGCGCTTGTCGTAGCTGAAGCTCGGGGAGGTCTCATCTCCAGCCAGTGTTGACGTTGAAGTTGAAGCTGAGGCTTGGGGGAGACCTCACCTCCAGCGGGACTCATTTCCAGCCAAAGTTGATGAAGCTGATGTCGAAGCTCTCTGGCCGAGGTTGACATGATAGCTTTCTCTAACCGAGGTCGATGTTGGAAGCCCCCCGGCCGAGGTCGTCGCGGGCCTCACGTCTATCCTGAGGACCTTATCCCTAGCCGGAGCCGATGCGGGCGCTCGGGGGAGATCTCATCTCCTACTGCCGAGGTTAGCCCAGTTCCTCGGGGGAGATCTGATTCATAGCCGAAATTGCTCGGGGAGGCCTCATCTCCAGTCGATGTTTGGAGCTGAAATGGAACTCGTTTCCAGCTAAAGTCGATGAAGCTCATGTTGAAGCCGAAGTAAATCTCGCCCCCTGCGGTCGAGGTTGGAGTTGAGCTCCTCGGGGGTGACATCGTCTCCATCAGCTGAAGTTGACTCGGGGGGACCTCCTATTCCGCGGCCGAGGTTGTCATGGCCGCTTGGGGGCGATCTCATCCCCTGCAGTGGACATTGCCGAGGGGACGAGGTTCTCCTCCTGTTCCTAACCGAGGTAGTTCACGGTCGCTCGGGAGAGATCTTATCTCTAGCCGAGGTTGAAGTGCGCGCTCGGGGGAGATCTTATCTCCTGCAGCCGAGCTTCCCTCGGGGGAGATCTTATCTCCTGCTGCCGAGGTTGGTGCTCGCGTTAGGACGAGGTTCTCCTCCCGTTCCTAACCGAGGTAGTTCACGGTCGCTCGGGGGAGATCTTTTCCGTGGGTTTCGGAGTTTGGACTCGAACTTTGCTCGCGTTAGGACGGGATTCTCCTCCTGTTCCTAACCGACTGTGGGGGCACATGGGGACCGTCGTCCTCGCCTCTCCCCCCATCCCGTCCTTTGTGAACGGGGCCTTCGACTTTGCTCACGTTAGGACGAGGTTCTCCTCCTGTTCCTAACCGGCTGTGGGGGCACATGGGGACCGTCGTCCTCGCCTCTCCCCCCATCCCGTCCTTTGTGAACGGGGCCTTCGACTTTGCTCACGTTAGGACGAGGTTCTCCTCCTGTTCCTAACCGACTGTGGGGGCACATGGGGACCGTCGTCCTCGCCTCTCCCCCCATCCCGTCCTTTGTGAACGGGGCCCTCGACTTTGCTCACGTTAGGACGAGGTTCTCCTCCTGTTCCTAACCGGCTGTGGGGGCACATGGGGACCGTCGTCCTCGCCTCTCCCCCAGTGGGAGGTGACATCCCGTCCTTTGTGAACGGGGCCTTCGATCTTCTCCTGCTTCGGTAGGGCCTTGTCTCACCAGTGTTGTGGTCGGCCGATGTTGACATGGGGAGACCTCGTCTCCTGTGGCCGAGGTTTAGACCTTAGGGCGGTCGCGAGCACAACCGAGCTTCCTCCGACCTCCCGTGAAATGCCGAACTTCATTCCGCGGGAGAACCTCGTTCCGCCTTTGTCTGCACCGAACTTGACGGTGAGCTTTGAAGGGAAGTTCGGCCTCACTTGCGCCGAACTCCTTTCAATGATGAGCTTTTGAGGATAGTGCGGCCTCATTTCCGCTGAACTTTATTCTGATGAGGAGCTGCAGAGTTCGGCCTCGCTTATGCCGAACTTCATTTCGCGGGAGAACTTTGTTCTGCCCTTGTTCGCGCCGAACTTCTGGCTCACGCCGAACTTATCTTGGTGAAAAAGGGGGCTCGGCTTCACTTGGGCCGAACTTCATCCCGAATCTTCATTCCGTTTTCCCGCGAGACCTTCCGCGGCGGAACTTCCTGCTTTTTTGTCGGGGCTTCCTCGACGATGAGCCTCGAGGTTGCAGACGCGGCCGAACTTCATGCCGCGTCCTTGAACCCAACCGAATTTCGCCCCGCCTTCTTGCAAAACCTTGTGGGGGAACTTCTTTCTTCATTATCCGAACCTCCTTGACGACGAACTCGAGGTGGAGCCAAACTTTGCTCCTCCTCCGAATTCTTTGTAGGAGGTTTTGTTGACGACACACTCAAGATGGGGAAGTTCGGCTTGACTGGAGCGATGAGGGCTTCGAAAGAAAGTTAGGCTTTCACTTGCGCCGAGCTTCGTTCTGCTTTTCCGCGGAGGCCTTTTTGCGCCGAACTCCGTTCGGCTTCTGCGGAAGAACTTTTGCTCTCCATTTTTCTCCCAAGGGGCGATTGGACTCTTCCCTAAGGCCGATTTCTCGCGCCCTCATGGCGGGTTCGCTTCTTCCCTGTCGTCATGTGATCCTGAAATAATACCATCGAACGAAGGAGCTTTATTAAGGGAAGCCTATTGGTGATACATTCTCAGATTTTCTGAGTTCCAAGGTCGGGGAAGCACTGTTCCCCCGAGCTCCTTCAGGCGATAGGTTCCGGGTCGGACGACCTCTATCACTTCATATGGACCTTCCCAATTCGGGACGAGTTTCCCTTGGCTCTGAGGCTGAGAGACGGCCGCTCGTCGAAGCACTAGGTCCCCTACTCTGAATGCCTTGCCTTTGACCTTGGAGTTGTAATATCGAGCCACCTTCCGCCGGTAGGCAGCCATCCGGATGCGGGCTTCCTCCCTTTTTTCTTCTAGAAGGTCGAGGTTGACTCTAAGGTCCTGGGGGTTGTGCTGCTCGTTGAAGCCCACGACTCGCACAGACGGGAGTCTGAGCTCGATCGGGATAACCGCCTCGGTACCGAAGGCCAAGGCGAAGGGCGTCTCACCGGTCGGCACCCTCTGTGTAGTTCGGTATGCCCAGAGGACGTGGTAGAGTTCGTCCACCCAGGCCCCCTTCGCCCCATCGAGCCTCGCCTTGATACCTTGCAGTAGGGTCCGGTTGGTCACTTCAGCTTCCCCATTGGCCTGCGGGTGAGCCACCGAGGTGAAGTGGTGGGAGATGTTTAGTCCTTCGCAGAACTCGGCAAACCGTGCTCCAGTGAACTGCCGCCCGTTGTCGGTTATGAGGGTTCGGGGCAGGCCGAACCGGCAAATTAGCGACTTCCATACGAAGTCCTGCACCTTGGCCTCGGTGATCTTCGCCAGCGGTTCCGCCTCGACCCACTTGGTGAAGTAGTCAATCGCGACCAAGAGAAACTTTCCGCTGTCCGGACGCTGTTGGGAAGGGGCCGAGTATGTCCATCCCCCATTGCGCGAAGGGCCACGGCGCGCTGAGCGGAGTAAGTTCGGACGCTGGCTGCCTTTGCACGCTGGCGTTCTTCTGGCAGCGATCGCACCTCCTCACATATTCTACGGAGTCGCGAAACAGGGTCGGCCAGTAGTACCCCTGCCGAAGTAGTTTTTGCGACAGGGACCTGGCCCCAGTGTGACTTCCGCAGAGTCCTTCGTGCACGTCCCGCAGTGCGAAGTCGGCCTCCGAAGGTCGGAGGCATCTCAGCAACGGGAGGGAATACGACCTTTTATATAACCTCCCCTCGTATAAGACGTAGCGGGAGGCCTGATTCCTGAGCTTCCGGGCTTCTTTTCGGTCGTGAGGAAGGACCCCTTCTTTAAGGTAGGCGACCAACGGATCGATCCAGCTGGGCTCGAGGTCCGTCCGTAGGATGGCCTGGGATTCTTCCGTGGTCGGGTGCTTCAGAGTTTCCAAAAACACTTCTTTGGATAGTTCGGCCGGGGCGAAAGTGGCCAACCTAGAGAGAAGGTCGGCCCTTGCATTTTTCGTCCTCGGGACGTGCCGAATGCCGAAGCTATCGAAGGCTGGAATCAAATCCTTCACCTTTTCCGAGGTACCTCACCATGTTCTCCTCCCGTGCCTCGTAGTCGCCGCCAACCTGACCGACCACCAGCTGGGAATCGCTGTAGACCTGGAGCCGATCTACCTTCAGTTCCCTTGCTATCCGCAACCCGGCGATCAGCGCTTCATACTCGGCCTCATTGTTGGTCGCGGGAAACTCGAAGCGCAGCGCATACTCGACGACGATCCCCTCAGGGCTGACCAAGACCAGCCCCGCACCCGCTCCGGCAGAGTTGGATGAGCCATCTACGTGCAGTACCCAGAAGCTTTCGGGGAGGTCGGCTCTTTCTTCGGGGAGGCTCGGCTGCCAAAGCTCGGCCTTATCATAGCTCGGTCCTGCACCGACGTCGGCGTCGCTCGATCCAAGCTCGGCCTCGGTCGGAATGGTGCATTCTAGCACAAAGTCCGCCAGTATCTGGGCTTTGATCGACGGCCTGGGCCGGTAGTTGATGTCGAACTCTGTGAGCTCGATTGCCCATTTTGCAATTCTTCCGAAAGCATCCGCTCGGTGGAGGACCGCCCTTATTGGTTGGTCTGTGAGGACCAGTTATGGTGTGCTCCTGGAAGTAAGGCCGGAGCCTTCTGGCAGCAATTAGGAGACAGTAGGTTAATTTTTCCAACCTGGAGTATCTGGTCTCCGCGTCCCTCAAGGTTCGGTTCACGTAGTAAATCGGTCGTTGTGCCTTCGCTTCTTCCCTGACCAATACCGCCGCTAGGGCTCCGGGGGAGACAGCAAGATATAGAAATAGTTCCTCCCCGGGTTCGGGCCTTGCCAGCAGCGGGGGCGAGCCGAGGTAGCTTTTGAGCTCTCCAAATGCTTGCTCGCACTCCATCGTCCAGCAGAAGTTCTTTGGTCGCCGAAGAACTCGGAAGAAGGGCATGCACCGCTCGGCCGACCTAGAGACGAAGCGACTTAGGGAGGCCACCCTTCCGGCCAGGCGCTGAACTTCCTTGATTGTCCTCGGAGCAGCCATTTCTCGAATAGCTCGGATTTTCTCGGGGTTTGCCTCGATTCCGCATTTTGACACCATAAATCCGAGGAATTTTTCGGAGGTCACGCCGAAGGCGCATTTGATCGGGTTCAGCTTCATCTTGTGCCTCCTGAGCGTACCGAAGGTCTCTTCGAGGTCGGCCAGGTGGTCTGCTGAAGCTCGGCTTTTGACGAGCATGTCGTCCACGTACACCTCCATGTTGCGGCCGATCTGTCCCTTGAAGACCTTGTTGACCAAGCGCTGGTATGTCGCCCCTGCATTCTTGAGTCCGAAGGGCATGACCCTGTAACAGTAGAGACCTCGGTCAGTAATGAAGGTGGTCTTTTCTTCGTCTTCGGGCGCCATGCGTATCTGGTTGTAACCAGAAAAGGCGTCCATGAAGGTGAGGAGCTCGTGGCCCGAGGTTGCGTCCACCAGTTGGTCGATCCTGGGCAGGGGGTAGCTGTCCTTCGGACAGGCCTTGTTCAGCTTCTTGAAGTCGACGCACATCCTCCACTTGTTGTTCGCCTTCTTGACGAGAACCACGTTCGAGACCCACGTCGGATAGTTGACCTCCCGGACGAGTCCGGCTTTCGAGGAGCTTGTCCACTTCTTCGGCGATCGCCCTCTGCCTCTCCGGGGCGTGGTGGCGCAGCTTTTCTTTGATAGGCCGGTGCTTCGGATCGACGGCCAGCCGATGTTCCATGACCTCGGCGTCGATCCCCGGTACATCCGCTGGGGTCCATGCGAAGATGTCCGCATTTCTTCTGAGGAAAGCGACGAGCTGCTCCCTAACCTCGGCCGCCAAGCCGGAGCCGATCTGCACCACATGCCCCGGGTTTCCGTCATGCAAGGGCACGGAGACGAGGTCTTCCGCGGGCTCGCCCCGCTCCTCGGTGAGGTCGTCGCGGACGTCCAGCCCATCAACAAGGTAAGGGTCGGGCTGGTTCCCCCTGCGCAGGGTGGCTGAGTAGCAATACTTCGCCAAAGCTTGGTCTCCTCTGACCTCGCCGACTCCGTGACTCGTCGGAAATTTCATCTTCAAGTAGTAGGTTGATACTACCGCCCGGAGCGCATTTAGGCCGGGTCGCCCGAGGATCGCATTGTAGGCAGACGGGGTTTTCACGACTAAGAAGTCGACCTGCGCCTTGGCTAGCTTCGGGTGTCGGCCTGCCGTCACAGCCAAAGTTATTACACCTTCGACCGGAACGGCGCCGCCAGCAAATCCTACCAGGGGGGAGTTCACAGGTCCCAAGCGGTCATCAGGCAGGGACATTTTTGAGAAGGCATCGTAGAATAATATGTCCGCCGAACTTCCATTATCCACCAAGACACGACGCACATCATAATCAGCGATGTTCAAAGAAAGTACAACCGCATCGTTATGCGGAAACTGGATCCCCTGGCCGTCTGCCTCGGTGAATGTCACAGGCTCCGTCGTCCTCCGCCTCTTTGCCGGCCCTCCGAACCCGCCGGTTTCTTCCCGCTGAAGCCCCCCCGAGACGGTGTTGATGACGCCAAGGGGCGGCCGATCCTCTTGTTGGTCTCCTCTGGTCGGCGGCAACGCCCTCAGCCGATCTTCTCGCTCTTCAGGTCGTCTTCGCAGGAATCGGCCAAGTCTGCCTCGCCTGACGAGCTCCTCGATCTCGTCCTGGAGCTGGACGCACTCCTCAGTGTCGTGACCGTGGTCGCGATGGTAGAGGCAGAACTTGTTGGGATTGCGTTTGCTGGGATGGGAACGCATTCTCTCTGGCCTCGGAAGTCGTTCCTTGATCTCCATCAGCACTTGGGCCTTCGGGGCGTTGAGGGGGGCGTAGCTGTGAAATCATCGTCGGGGAGGACTTCGGCGTGGAGGGGAACTTCGGCGAAGAGGGGAACCTCGGCGAGCCCTTCTGCCGGGGGTTCCCTGCTTTCGAGCCCGAGGGGGAGTTCGGGCTCGTCCGCGGCTAGGGGGAGTTCGGGAGCGCGGCCGTACCTCGGTCCGCTTCTTTTCTTCGACGGGCTTCCCTGGCCCACTGATTCGTCGCTTGTCGCGAGCTTCATTGTCCTTGGCTTCGAAAGCCTCCTCTGCCCGGGCGTAACTATCGGCCCGAGCTAGCATGTCAGCGAAATCCCTGGGGTATTTCTTTTCCAGGGAGAACAGCAAGTCGTTCTTCTAGAGGCCGCCTTTGAGGGCGGCCATGGCAACTGATTGGTCCAAGTTTCCGGACTTCCAGTGCGGCTGCGTTAAAATCGGGTGACATAAGCCCGGATAGGTTCTCCCTCCTTCTGCCTGATGGCCATCAAGGAATCCGAGCCTCGGCGCGGCCGCCTGCTACTGACGAAATGGGCCGCGAACTGCTGACTCATTTGGTCAAACGATTGGATGGTGCTCGGCTTAAGCGTCGAGTACCAATTCCTGGCTGCTCCCTTGAGGGTGGAGGGGAAAGCCCGGCACAAGATGGCGTCTGGCGCACCATGGAGCAACATCGTCGTCCTGAAGGCTTCCAAATGGTCGACCGGATCGGTGGTTCCATCATAGCTCTCGAAGTGCGGGAGCTTGAAGTTCGGCGGGACCTGTTCTTGCATGATTTTCTGCGAGAAAGGAGGGTCAGTGCAAATATCGTTACCGCGGGAGGAGGGAGTATGACGAAGTTCCTCTATGCGTCGGCTCATTTCCAAGAGCCTTTGATCCAGGAGGTCCTCGCGATCCCTGATCTCCAAAGTCTTCTCGCAGAATGGGCGCGAAGCTTCTCCCCGGGTCGAGCCGTGGTCCGAGCGGGGGCTCTCGCCCGGCTGCTTTTCCCTTCCAGGGACTGAAGGTCGGGTAGTCCATGCTGGTCGCCCCTGGGCCGGACCACGGGACTCCGGGGAATCCCGCGTCGGTCGAGCTGATACCGGGTCCCGCGGGTGCAAGGCCTGCATCGCCCGCACTGCCTCCGTAAGGTCGCGGACCTGCTGGGCGAGCAGGCCGAACTGCTCCGCGTCCACCGCGGCTACGGAGTGAGCTCGGGTAGACGGGGCCGGAGCGGGAGCGGACGGACCCGAACTGGATCGGGCCGCGGAGGCCGCCGATCGCCGAGTCGAGGCTCTCCTGGGGGGCATTTTTTTTAGAAAGAGAAAAGGGGATCTTCGGAGAGGGAAGAGAAGGGTCGCCGAGCACTCCTTTAAGAACAAGGGAACCTCGAAGGTTCAAGCCCTTCCTCTAGCGCCAATCTGTTGGTGCAGAAATCCGTCTTCGCCGGAGGTCGTCGGAGTCGAGGCCGCTGAGGTCGCCGCCGGGGACCTGCAAAACGAAGTCCCGTCCGGAACCGGTGGGGTGGTGGCTCCGGCAGGACCCTCCGACGGTCAAGTTAGTTTCCGACCAATAGTAATGGAGTGCTCGGAATGAGTTCCGGAGCTTAGAGATGAGGAGGAGAGCTTAGAGAGTCGAGAGTTCAGAGAGCTTAGCCTTAGCGTGTCGGGAGGGTCCTTTATATAGTGGAGCTTGATGGTGACAACTGCAGCCGCGTGCTGGCGGGCCGCTCGAGGTTCGGCGGAGTCAGTCTCACCGGTGCCATGTGCGGCGGATTGAGGGCGACAGCCATCGCCGCCTGACAGTGGGTCGGCGGATTGAGGGTGGTGCCGTGTGCGGCGGATTGAGGGCGACAGCCATCGCCGCCTGACAGTGGGTCGGCGGATTGAGGGTTGAGGGTGACAGCCATCGCCGCCTGACAGTGGGTCGCTATCGCCTGCGGCGGACTGACTGATGGTGATGCTTGCAGAGCTTGCCGAGTGAAGGGTTGAAGGCCTTCGTCGTGTGCCCATTTCGGAGGAGTTCGGGCTCCTGAAGAGGAAGATAAGAGGGAGTTCGGCTCCCATAGGCGTCTGGCTGGAGGTATGCAGCTAAGGCTCGTCCGCGGAAGAGTTCGGCTGCTGAGAATCCGAAGCTCGGCCGTCTGGGGTTCGGCCGGCTGTTGGACTTCGGCTGAGGCTGGGACATTTGAGAGTTCGGTAGGAGCTTGGTCGGCCGAAGTTCGATGAGGGCGACCGCTGAGGAGTTCGGCTGAGTGACGACTGCTGAGGAGTTCGGGCTCCTGAGTGACGACCGCTTGGGAATTCCGCTAAAGCCCGTCCGCTGAGGAGTTCGGCCGCGGGGAGTTCGGCCGCGGGGAGTCCGAAGGTGTTCGGCCGCCCAGGAAGTTTGGTCTCGCCGTTGGGAGTCCGGAAGAAGCTCGGGAGCTGACCAGTTCGGCCTGCTGGAAGAAGTTCGGTCGCTTGGCAGTTTGGCTGGCTGAAGGAGTTCGGCTAGACCAATGCGCTGAAGCTGTTCTACGGCTACTGGTTGCATTATGCTGAGCGTCGGGCCGGGCTTCGGCAGGAGCGGGATTTATCCCCAACACTCCCCATGGCCTCCTCTCAATTCTTCTATATGAGACATCTTAGCGTAGTCGTGGAGCAGGTCTTACAAAACAAACTTCAGTGCTAGTAAAAGTTTATTTTAAAATGAAAAGAACTTAGCTGAGTAAAGTATCAGTTTGTGGTTATTAACAATGTAATTCAAGATTTATGAATTTCTATAGGGCATTAACAATTACCGGCTTAAAATTTGAAAAAAAATTTCAGCTATTGTAATTGCCGCAATAGGTGTTCCAACCTTCATATGCCTAATATTCTATTACGGCAAAAATAAATGCCATAATTATTTGCCATCAAAAGAGCTGACATTTTTCGGCAATTAAAGGATCTTTACCAACACTGCCATTAATCGTCGGTAAAATCTTTTCCGATGCTGTCTTAGGTGGCATAATGTCTTTTGCCGGTAAATCCTTTAGCGGCGATTATAGTTGCCGCTAAAGGTAATAAAAACTGCTACCAAAACCTTTTTTTGTTGTAGTTTAATGTATCATTAAAAATAATTTTTATTACAATTTAAGTATTGCATAAACTGTCATAGTCCAGCTCAGACCCGGCCTAAATAAAAGGGCCCAAATCCCCTCATGCGTGCAAACGAGAGGAGGAAGAAGACTCATAATCGGAGTTCCTCCTTTCTTTTTTTTTTTTGATGAAATTAGGGGCTAGGGAGTCCCATTAAGTCTAGAAATTCTTCTCTATAAAAATCTCTCTCCCCTCCATTAGATTCTTGCAGTGAGAGATTTGGGGAAATCATCGAATTTTTGGGGTTTTCTTCTATAGGCTACCATTAAGGAAGGGAGTCGCTAGAGCAGGTAAGCTCCTTTCCCTTTTCTCTTTCTTTCTTCTTTTGGGTCACTGGCACCTAGGGGACGCGAGAATCATGGGTTTTGGCTCAAAAACAAGGCAGCCCCTATTTCACATTTTTGCTGTATGCCACCGTCCACAGCCACCTATTCGAGCTATCGTCGGATGTCATGGATCGCCGCCGTCGAGGGTGGCCGTGGGTGGCTGGCCCGATCACAGGCAAATGGAAAAAATCAAGGAGGGGAGGGGGTCCTCTATTTTAGGAAACGGGAAGAGAAGGAAAAGAGATCTCTCTCTTGATTTAATAATTAATTAAATAATTAATTAGTTATTTAATTATTTTAATTATGAAGAATATAAAAAAAGGAGAGAGGAAAAGGTTCCTCTCTCTTCTAATTATCTAATTAAATTTAATAATTAATTTATCATTTATTTATTTATTTTTTTGTAGATGGGTTATTAAAAATAAAGAAAAAAAAGAATTTGATTGAGCGTGGACTCCAGTGATCTCAATAATATTTTTAAAAATTTAAATTAATTTAATTAATTAATTTTGATATATTAATTTAAAATATATAAATAAGAGGGCAAATTATCGGATGAAAGGACATCGAGTAGAGTCTTAACATTCGGATCATAATTTTGTGAGTCCTGTTTATCACAATTTAAGTTAAGAATTTCTGTACATAATCATCATTATATATGTTATCTTTACTGTTGGATTTATATTGTTGATTTTGCATAGTTGGATTTGTATTGATGGATTTATTATGTTGAGACATTATTATTTTTTATACGGTCTTCCAACATGAGTATACTATATGTTGATTATATTTATGTATAACAATGATCGATAGAATGATTATATGGGTATGAAACACTTATCTTGATCACGTTATAAACTAAAATGACATGATGAAATCAACATATAATAATCAGTTGGAAAAGATATGGTTTGGACTAGCCTTATCATGTGGATAGTCAGTTAGGAGCTTATATCTGAAATTATTTTCATGGGCTTACACGTGGGATTATGGATGAGATCATGATTTAAACAGTCCGTCAGAAACTTATGTCTGGGACAGCCCCCATGGACTTACGTGTGGGATTATGGATGAGATCATAACTGAGATAGCCCGCTAAAAGTTTACGTCTGAGATAGCTCCTACGTGCTTACGCATGGGATTATATATGAATGGGACCATGAATTGAGATTGAGGCATAATCTTGATTAGTCCAAAATCAAAAAAAAAAGAATTAAAAAACATGAAAGTAATATAAGAAAAAGATATGACAAAGTTATGGTATACATATTGAATGAAAGGGTTCGCATGATATATCTTATACATATTTATTTGATTTATTATATATGTTTGATATGAGAATTCATACTTTATTATATCTTTAAATTTTAAATTATTATTATCGATATAGATGTACAGTGATTCTTACTGAGCTGGAAAGCTCATATCTCTATATATATATATTTTTTTCCAGAGATACTAGAAGCTTAATTCGGATGGATAGGTGAGAGATCGAGTTTCGAAATATTTAGTATCTTAGTTAGTTTAATTTTTTGATACCAATAAATATTTGAATTATTATAATTGAATAAGTTGACTATTTATTTTGATGGATTGATTTAGTGACATATTTGATATTTATTTAATCATTTTGAAGAAAATAAAATTTTATTTCAATTTAGGTCTTACATAATCTCTATAGCATCGATCTAGGGTTCATGCGGCCATATCACGTGATCGACCTTGGATACTGAATTCGGGGCGTGACATAAACATAATAGCAGATCGGTCCATGACATAAAAATCCAATCATGGATGTATAAGTCATGTATATTTATATATAAATGCAACTTTAAGTATATAACTTAAATATAGTCCAAATTTATTAAACCATTTAGCCATATAATTATAGTGTTTCATAACAACCACATTATAAAATATGTCATAGAACTAATCATGCTAGTATAGATGCTCAAATCATGCCAATTTCATCAATAGCCATATCACACAAAAAATAATACTTTTTGATTAAATGATAATTATTATATTTACCGATGGAACTATATGCTAACTATTATATCTACTGGTGGAGTCATATGACAATTATTATACCGGTTGGTGAGGATCATAAACTTACATAGTTGCAAGGGCATACGCACGTAATCATATTTCCTAAATTATTTTTTTAAAATTATATTTTCTTAAAATATATATTTTTAAATTATATATGAATAACAAAACTATTATATTTAAGTTATAAAATAAAACTATTATAAAATTATTTATAATAAATTAACCATTTTTATAAAAATTTATAATTTATAATTGAACTCTTTATATATCATCTTTGTAGTAAAATATTTTTTTATAATTTAAAAATTATTTGCACATAAATATTCATGAGATAGCACAAAAAAATATTAATTATTTCACAATGATCCTAAGTTTTTAAGAATATTCAAAGCCAATTATGTTAATATAATTTACATTTGCATTCTTCATATAAATTAAAATTGAACAGTAATTTAAAAATTAGTAAAATTTGTGTCAAGCTCGCTTATCTTAGTTAGCCTAAAGATTACAAAGTTTACGTGGATAAATTTGCTACATCTAACCAAAACCATTTAAGCAAATAAATTAATTTATATTTAATTATTTAAAATTAAAAAAAAAATAAAAAATTTTAAAAGAACAAAATTGATTAGATCTGGCTCCATATCCAAATCCAGAAAAAGGGATGGAAAATACCGACTTCATGCCCAAATCGCGAGAAAGAGATGGCAAAGACTGGACCAAGTGGCTGCCATGACACCAGTTCAGGATCGATGGATCCTCCGATGCGTGCGTGGTGAAGAACAACGACCGCCAGGTAATATTTACAAGGCAAGTAGAGAGAGATCTAATTGGGGGACGGGATCTCGTCTTTTTTTTTTTTTCGTTCTTTTCTCTCTCTGTTTTTTTTTTTCTCTTTCTTTCTCTCTCTCTCTTTCTGTTTTTCTTTTTTTTTTTTTTTTTTTTTTGGGTAAGGATTCTTTTTTCTTCATTCTTTTTGGCAAATGAGGGGGCAATGAGCCTGCTGCTCACCAGAACAAGCGAAGAGGGAGAAGGGCACGATGGCCCAACGGTGGTCATGCTCGGCATGGGTGCTGTTCATGGGAGCACAGGCAACGAGGAACGGCTGCCCAATAGGCCGGAGAAGAGAATAATGGCGGTGATCTTTTTTGTAGTCTATCCGGCGACCCTTTGCTAGACTCCGACCATTGGTGCATTGATCGGGAAGAGGAAGAATGAGGGAGGAAACAAAGGACCTTACCTTGGGTCCGATGAACTTTGAGGTTGCGGATCCGTTGGCTCAAAACAGGGCACGATGAACCCAAGCAAAGAAAGGAAGAGGGAGAAAGAAAGAGAGAGGAGAGAAGGGAAGAAGATGGAGGAAGAGGAAAGGAAGAAGGTCACGATGCAGAGATCCAAGGTGAAGGTGGCGGGGTGAGCCATGGATCAAAGAAGGGTAGAAATAGCCCTTTGGGGGGGGGGGGGGGGGGGGGGTGGGGGGGTGTTGTGGGCAGAGGGGCGCGGGGCGGGGGGCGGCGTGGCGCGGTGGAGGCCGAATCCGGAAAAGGAAAGTTTGGGCACGGAATCAACGATTCTAGCTGACCCATCCCTCTCTTGCACGCGATTTCCGGTTAGGCATTGAACCTTCGACAGCTTGGTTTCCGGCTGAGGTAGCTCCGGTCGACTCGGCTCATTGAGTTGAGTCGGCCGGGTTCTTACAAACACAATTTGTAGTTAAAGATAGATCCAAAGAAGCTGTTAACTTGTATCGCATTAAACTAGTGTAACGCGAAAAGAGGTGATAGAAAGAAGTGATACGCCTTTTTCCCCCAAATGTGAAGGTGGAGGAAGAAGACCTTCCCCCAATTTATTAGATCATAATGTAAACATAGAAGAAGTGATGAATCAAATAATCTTTGAATAGTCATGTCATGTCCCAGTAGTTCCCATAGTCGTGGAATCCGGAACTGTGAAGAGTTTGATACTTTCAGAAATGTAGTGATGTATCTATACTTGAGGATTCTTTTTTTAAGATTAAGCTAAAGGAAGTTGGGAGGTTTATAGATGCCATTTATAAAGGTTTCAGAAAATAAGAATTAAATATCATAGATGCACTCAGAAAACGTGGACTCAAATTATGTTTCTGTTCATGATGATATTCTCAATGTTGAGTTGATTCTCATCAGTATTGACTAAACACCAATGCTATTCAAAACAGTAATATGGGTACAATGCATATTAATGTTTTTGATCATTTCATTTTTTTTTCCCTATATATCTCTAGGACTAATGGATCTAAAAACATTTTCAAGTACTTTATGACGGATGCTGAAAGAAGTGGAGGATTTGCATTTGTAACGATGAAAGGTAAATGACACAAGAAAATCCAGCAAAGTTTTGAACGTCATACGGTAGCACTGCAACTTGGCGTGAGATAACGACACTGGGATATATAACAGAGCAATACCTGCTGTGGCACTTGAGCCCCACGGTGAATGGTGAAGCGAAGATCAGGAAAGACTTTCCTCGATCCATTTGTCTTCCCTCATGACCCAGCTCCTGACGATGGGGATGTGACTAACCTTTTGGCGATCCTCCCCATCATGACGCAGCTTCTCCAGTAGCTCAATTGGCATGCTGTCGAATCCCAATTTCTGAAGATGCGTGAGGTTTTCGATACCCAAGGGCAGCCTCTTCAACTCTCTGCACCCGGCCAGAATTAAGCTACGGAGGTTTATTAGAGACTCCTTTTCTATTTGGATGCAACTGAGATGGGCCATGTCCCGCAACCAGAGTATTTTAAGCTTAGGGAACCATCTTCCACGGAAGTGTAACTTTTCACCTTCGTATGCCTCCTCAAGACTCAGATATTCCAGGTTGGGCAACATGGAGAGTGAGAAAAGAAAATCTTGTTTGAGCCCTGAAAGTCGAAGTCTCAACTTGCTAAGGTTTGTGACGGAGCCGAGCCAGCAAGGCAGCACCCCCTTCTCCAGCTTCCCATACAAAGTGAGCTTTCGAAGAAGTGGTGGCGGGGAGAGAGATTCCAGCCGCAACATCTCTGTCCTGTATTTAGTCTTAACAGCCAAATTATGGAGGAATTTCATCTTTGATATGGACGTTGACAGACCCGTGCATTGGATGATTGTAACATCGGATATGTCTAAATTTCTCATGTGGGTCAAATTTTCCAGGTGCTGTATCATTCCTTCATCGGCTGCCACGGTCTTCAATGTTTGAAGGAGCTTCAAGTTCCATATACCTTTCGGAACTTGCAAACCAAGAACGTCCTCATAATATATAGAATTACTTTCAGAGAACTTATTAACCATTAAGTGCCGCAAGTTTTCCAGCTTTATTATTCCATTTGGTAATTTCTCCACCCTGGTGTCCCGAGCATCCAAGGTTTCTAGCTTCCGCACCCTACCCAAGGCTTCAGGTAGCTCTCTAATCTTAGTGTGCGATAAGCCTAAGAAGCGCAGGTTAAAAAGATAGAACACTGCATCTGGGAGTGTCTCTATACGAGTATTCTTCAAATTTAAAACCCTCAATAACCTCTAGCTCGAGAAAGATGAATGGGACGGAACCGAGGAGAACACATGTAATGAGCGCAGTTGTGGCTTCTCCATGCTGAACCCGTAATCTTTCAAGTTTGTAACTGAAAGACGTCGAACTCTATCACCTGACCTGCTTTCTACTTCCTTGTCATACACCCGACAAAAACTCTCATTTCTTGATTTAGCCACGATCAAGTCCCTCACAAGATGATGAACTTTGAAACATGTCGTCCTTCTAAAAGTATCAATAGGTTTGACCTGGAGCATACATCGGCCAACGAGTTGGTTGAGGTAGTCCTCAGCCACCTCCTCCATTGTGCTCTCCCCTCGATTTTCGACAAAACCTTCTGCCACACATAATCTGATCAATGTTTTTTTTTCGATCTCATAATCATCTGGGTATAGGCTGCAATATAACAAACAGTTCCGGAGATAATATGGTAGATCATTGATACTGAAGTTAAGAATAGCGGATACCTTTTGGAGCTCCGGAATATCACTGTGTTTCCAACCCAGGGCATCATGAACATACCTCCATGCCACTTCTGTCCGTTCCTTTACTGATAGAAGGTTGCCTATAGACTTTATGGCCAACGGCAAGCCTTGACACTTGCTAGCAATTTTCCTAGCCCAATACTCCAGTTCCGGAGGGCATCGTTTTTCCTTCTCTCGACGGAACGCGTTTCTACAGAAGAGAGTCCAAGCCTCATCTTCTTCTAAAGGCTTCAGACTCATAACTCGGCTCTCAACTGCAATTGAAGCTACATCCAGGTTCCGGGTGGTGATAACTATTCTACTCCCAGTATTATTATCAAACAATGCAGTACTAACATAATTCCAAACATCTGTACGCCACACATCATCTAAGATAATTAGATACCTTTTCTGCTGCAAATGTGCGCGTAGTGTCTCAACCAGCCTCCTGTAATCCATGAGGTTGATGTCTGCCGGAGTGACTTCCCTTTTTTCTCGATACAGTTCTTTTATGATTCTCCTGAGTAAATCAACGGTGTCATTGTTCTGAGAAACAGAAACCCACGCGTTGCAATCAAAGCGACTTCTTACTGTCGGGGTGTTGTAAACGCTAGTGACGAGGGTGGTCTTGCCCACTCCGCCCATCCCCCAAACAGTAATTGCGGTCCTCGTTGGCTCCTCGTCCATCATCCAATTGACTAAAAGATCAGCACGGTGCTTGAATCCAACTATCTCATCTTCTTCAATGAAATGTGCAGAATCCGCAAGAAGTCGGCTCAATTCCTGCTCATCCTGTGATCGACTTGATCCTTCAGGTGTCTTGATGCCAAATTGGTCTTTTTTTCCCCACAATGCGCCGAAGAACCATCCTTGTTTGTTTTAGTCGAGCGGCGATCTTACACAGAGACTTGATATGCTTGTAACAATATATGACATTGTGGAGGCGACCCTTGAGTCCGCTATGGCTTTGTCGCTCCTCCATGAGATAGGTATAATCGTCAATGATGTCCTCGATGTCAAACGTTACTTCCCTGACCTGTTTCACCCATGTATCTACAAGTTGGTTGCTGTCTTTGTATGTGTCTGAATACCTGAGGAAGGCAGACAAAAACTCGAGCTCCCTCATGACCTCGAGTACTTCTGATTGAACTTTTGTCAAGTGCGAAACCAGGAAGTCGGCCTGTTTAAGTGCTCCCTGTACGATGGTATCGGTGAGCTTGTGGATCAAATAAATGATGGCAGCATCTGCCATACTGCACCTTCCTCCACTGTCAACAGATCTTTTGTACTCTTTTAGTGGAAAAAGGAGGAAGCGATAAGCTTCCCCCTATCTTATTTATCGGAATATTTGCAGTGCAAGATTGCACTGGTCCGAGTTGTTCAAGGGAGCGATTCGCTCGCAAAACCCAAAATCACTCAGTAAGAACGAAAAAAACCTTCGTGCCAACTTACTATTCTGAAATCTGTCGAGCTGCCTTGTCTGGCAGAAAGAGATCTGAGGTAGCTAGCGTGGCCGCTTAACGCGGAGATGCTGGACTTGTGAGAATGAAGACAGCGGCGGCCGGATTCCGAGTGGTTGAATCTTTCTTTCGTGGAGGCGAAGCCGTCGGATTTTGCAGGATGAGAGTTGAGGCCGCTGGCTCTTTCGATGATGGAACCGTGGGCTGTTGGATTTCGACGAGATTGCGGCAAGCGCAGCTGGATTCTCGGAGGAATGGAGATCGAGTTACCAATCTTGCAGGGTGGAGTTGGGAAGAAGCGCCGCCACCAGATCTTGTTGGAGGGAGGCGTCGTCGCTAAAGCTACGGAGAGGGATGTAGGTGCCGTCGCCGAACATTTTGCCTCTGGCTCTGGTTTTGGATGGGAAGGGGTTGGGGACGATGGTTTGGTAAGAAATGAGATTTTTAGATATTTTAAATTTCGAACTGGCCTGTAATTTGATGGACTCATTGTATTGGCTTTACATCGGAGTGGTTGGCATTGGGCGGTGGTTGATCGGTCAATTTTCGATCAAAGACTTCGGAGCCTAATGATGTTAGGAGGGCTTGGAATCAGCTTATTATGATAGCATATTTGACCAATATAAAATATATTAATTTTTTTAAAAAAATTCTATCTATGCTATTTTGCAAAAATCACCGTATATCGAACCTTTGGAAGAACCTTGGGTCGGATATATATATATTTTTTTTGGTAAAACTTGGATAAAATTATTGAAGGACATCCGAAATTGTGGTTCTCATTGAGTTTTTTGATAACGAGCAAAGCCTCGGATAGATTTTTATTTCTTCTGTATTTTGCTATTAGAGCCCGTTTGTCTCGTTTGCCAACCTTTTGAATATATATATTTTTTAATTCTCCATTTCGATTTAATAAAAGGGGAGTTTTCTTCCTTCCCCTATTACATCAAAAAAAAAAAAAAGAAGATTTTGAGAGAGAGGGGGGCATTATCACTAAAGCTACAGAAAGAGATGTAGGTGCCGTCATCGAAGACTCTCTGGTTTTGGATGGGAAGGAGGGTTTGGCAAGAAATGAGGTTTTTAGATATTTTAAATTTTGAGTGGTTGGCCAATTGGCTTGCGATTGAACTGAAGGACTAATTATGTTGGTTTTAAATTAGAGTGTTGGCATTTGGCCTGCATTGAAGACTCATTATGATGATAATGATATCGAGTAGAGACTTGAATAGATTTGTATTTCTTCTCTATTTTACCAGTTTAGCCTGTTTGTCTAGTTTGCTAACTTGTTGAATCTTCCCCACAATGCCACGAAGAACCGTCCTTGTTTGCTCCAGTCTAGTGGCGATCGATCTTATACAAAGACTTGATATGCTTGAAACAACATATGGCATTGTGGAGGTGACCCTTGAGACCACGATGACTGTGTCTCTCCTCCATGAGGGACGTATAATCGTCAATGATGTCCTCGATGTCAAACGTTACTTCCCTGACTTGTTTCACCCATGTATCTACAAGTTCGTCGCTATCTTTGCATGTGTCTGAATGCCTGGGGAAGGCAGACAAAAGTTCGAGCACCTTCTTGACCTCGAGTACGTCTGATTTAACATTTGCCAAGTGCGAGACCAGGAAGTCGGCCTGTTCAAGTGCTCCCGGTACCACGGCATCGCTGATCTTTTGGATTAAATAAAAGACGGCAGCCTCTGCCATACTGCACCTTCCTCCACCGTCAGCAGATCTCACCTGAGGAATTTTCATGCCATGTCAGACTGCCACTCCAAAAAAGCACAAAAAAAATTGAAGCTGAATCATTTGAATGAATCGGTCGAACCGGCTTTTAACTGTCCACGGAACGGCACCCAGAGGTAGATGGCGTGGCCGCTTGACGCGGAGAGGCCGGACTTGTGAGGACGAAGACACGGGTGGCCGGATTCCGAGTAGTCCAAGTTGCCGGATTTGCAGGATGGACTTGAAGTTGCTGGTTCTCTCGGGGATGGAACCGTGGGCAGTTGGTTTCTCGGGTATATGGAGGCAAGCGCAGCTGGATTCTCGGAGAGATGGAGATCCAGTTACCAAACCTGTAGGGTGGAGTTGGGATTGCTGGATCTCATAGGCGGACAGAAGCGCCGCCGCCAGATATTGTGGGAAGGAGGCGTTGCTGCTGAGTCCGCAGAGACGGATGGAGGCGCTGTCGATGAAGATCTTGGCACTTTTATTGGATGGGAAGAGGCTGGGAACGACAGTTCGGCAAAAGTTCACATAAAAAAACAAGAGTTTGGCAAAAGTTTACATCAAAAATGTGGTTTCAGATATTTTTCAATTTGGAGAGATTTTGGCAAATTGGCCTGTGATTGAACTGTTTTCGTTTTCTTTTTCTTTTTTTCTTTCGGAAGAAAGAGGAGGAAGCAAGACACCTCCTTCAGATCGATTGAATTTAAAAAAAAAATTATGCATAATAAAGCGAAGAAGAATGGAGAAGAATTTTTGGGTCACTTTGTGCTTGACGTCTCTACCGGCAGCTTGGATCATTTTGTTCTTTGATCTCTTAAAGAATATGCTCACCTACACTATCTATATTGCCGAAGAGGTGTGGTCTGTGCTCATCATCCGAATCTTTTCACTACAAGAACATAAAGATCTTTAGCGACCTTAATCTACCGATGCTATCAAGAAGCATCAGCAAAGTTTTAAGCGCACCAAACTTCAGAAAAAGTGACACCTTCTAAAAGCATAAAAAATTAACGACATTTATAAGTGTCATTAAAATTTTGCACCACCATTTTAGAAATCTTTGATGCTTTTAAGCATCGGAATATTTTTTCAAAAGATGATGCTTTTATGTGATCAACCTTAGAACGTTCAATAAGAGCTTGTTGATGAAGCGGCTATGGAGCTTCTTCAATGACGTCATTGTGATAGTCCCATACTATCTAAAAAGAAATAAAGTAGTCAATATATAAGGCTTTGGATAGTTTACTAAGTAATTGGGTTTAAATATTTTTGGGCCGCTTGGTTTAAGGCCTTAACAGGTTATTGGGCTGGGCTTTTAACAAAAAAATATTGCTATTTTGTCAAGCCCTAAACAATTTTAGTAAATAACTAATTTTTGAAAAGCCCGACCCAACAAAGTCCATTCGGCCCAAACCACATGGCCCATAAATGCTTAAGCCCGGTTACTTACTAAACTACCCAGAGCCTTATATATTGACTACTTTATTTCTTCTTAGGCAGTATGGGACTATCACAAACTTTCCCACTTAAACTCCTGACATCCTCGTCAGGACCCTTTTGGCCCCAATAACCTCTTTCAGTACACATTCATGTGAGACTCTGGAGGTAAGCCCATCACGCCACTGTCACCATCCTTGGTGGTCAACCTTTCCTCGTCGGATCGAGGGTACGTTATCGGGATGTATAGTTTGTTCCAGCATGATCCCATATGATAGTACCCTCGGAAGTGGCTCTGATACCATTTTCAAGCCCTAAATAATTTTATCAGATGATACCACTTAAACTATCATGCCCTCGAACCCAGGTTAAAATATCAAAAATATGAACAGCCATCGCATACTTAAAGGAAATTATCCTTATAGGTATGCAAGGCATCCACCCATCAATAAATCAATATAACTTTATACCATTCATATATAGGAGACAATAATATAGTATACAACCTATTATTCTATAAGTTCCTATATGCATATTATCACACTGTCAAACATACTAATATGGAATTCTTTTGACTTTCACAATTCAAAAACTTTAACAGATAGATTAATTACATAACTCAGAAAAATATTATAATATATATATACTTAAGCCAACAAATTTTTTTCTTGACTAACTACAAATGTGGCCTTGCTTCTCACTAGCCCGCAAAATGTCGGTCTGACTAACCTCTAAACTCTAGATCTGAAACAATAAAGAAAGATTATGAGCTTTCTGGCTCAGTAAGTAACAAGTACAAGTATAATATCAGATTTAAATCATACTACGGTGTAACTCAAGTATATCATGCAAGAGGTGATATTAATTGGATAAGTATCAAAGTCCTGTGATAAATGATATTCAAGCATAATCATATGTCAACCATCTAATACATAAAAACCAATAGATAATATGAAAGTCCAATATATACTTGATTTCATAATACTATACTTAAGCATGGGTACCTACTTCTTTTAGCTCTACAGCCTACACTGTGGTACCATGATCGCCCCTGTGGTAGGAGATCTCGATTTCCGCTTGCCCCTATGGTGGGGATCTCAATTCACGCTTGTCCCGATGGTGGAAATCTCAATCCACGCTTGTCCCCGTGGTGGGGATCTCAAGTCCATGCTTGCCCCTAGGGTGGGGATCTCAGTCCACACTTGTCCCTGAGGTGGGGATCTCAGTCCATGCTTGTCCCCATGGTGGGGATCTCAAGTCCATGCTTGCCCCCGTGGTGAGGATCTCAATCTATGCTTGTCCTCATGATGGGAATCTCAAGTCCGAACAACAACACAATAGGGCTGAGAGTCAAGTGATGCATATTATAATAATGATATAACTCATGCATTTCATTATCTTTTTGATACAATTTAATATAATTTGATCCAACTATGATACCTGAATTTCAACAGGCAATAATCATAAGTTATCGAACCTGGTCCGATCATAGCATGTCATATCATTTACTTCACTTACAACATTCAACCCATAAATCATTCATTCATAATTATAGAAACTTTATATAACATACGATGAAATCAAATGCAATGGATAAGATATATTTTCATTTAATTATATCTAAATACGACAAATATAAATGTTACTTATCTTGCAGGTACCTACGATTGACAATCAAATGCACTTTCGGAGTTCCTCAGGACCTAATAATCATGTATCAAACATCTGGCACATCAACATTCTTAAAATTATTTTCTAAAATCTTTAATTAAGAAATTTAATATTTTTCTTAATTTCTTAAAAATTCTAAATTCTAATTTTGTACCAACTATTGCTATAATAGAAAATTTGACTTCCTATTACCGGTAGAATGAGGGCACGGTTCAAAGCTCAGGGAATAAATGATAAGGTGCTAGGAGCAGAGAAAGAGAGAGAGAGAGAGAGTCTTCCCCCCTTTCTTTATTTCTTTTCTTTTTTCTTTTCTTCTTGCTGTACCTTTCTCTTTTATCTGTTTCCCCTTTTCTTATCACTCATGGGCTCACACACACCCATACGTGAAGAGAGGAAGAAAGAAAGAGAGAGTTCTCACCTCTCTGTCTTTCTTCTTCCCCTTTCTTCCTTTTTTTTTTTTCTTGTTGCTGCTTTGCTTCTCCTCACACAGCACACACCCACACTCACCCACACACACACAGGGGAATAAAGCGAGAAGGGAAGGGAAGAGTGCACGTGAGGAAGAGAGGATCGGAGAGGGAAAATGGAAGACGAGAGAGAGAGAGAGAGAGCACACATGGGAAGAAGAGAAGAGAAAGAGGAAGAGAGAAAACGGGAGAGGCGAGGGAAGAAGAGATAAGCGGTGGGGGTTTGGGCTTGGAAAAAATCGGGAGAACAGGGGAAGTTTCCTCCGATTCTCAGTTTCAAGGAACCACGGGGCACCGCCTAAAGGGCGAGCCCCACTAAAAATATGGTTCACTACATTCTTTCCGTCTTAAATAAATTTTATCCTTAAAATTAAATAAAAATATCCAAATTCTCAAATAAATAAGAATACTTTTATTTCATATCTTCCTCAAGTGGCTATGTACCCTAGCAAGCAATCACCAAAGATGGCAAAGCAAGTTTGTACGCCATAATACATAATCACCAATCTTGAATTCTAACTACTCTTTCCAATAGCAAAGTACCAATCTGGAATTCATTCTAACTACTCTTTCCAATACTTCAAATGGACCAACATATCTAGGGCTCCATAATACATAATCACCAATCTTGAATTCTAACTACTCTTTCCAATAGCAAAGTACCAATCTGGAATTCATTCTAACTACTCTTTCCAATACTTCAAATGGACCAACATATCTAGGGCTCAATTTACCCCGCATTCCAAATCCCTTTGGTAGGTGATAACCAACATATCTAGGGCTCAATTCACCTCACCAATCTGGAATTCATTCTAACTACTCTTTCCAATACTTCAAATGGACCAACATATCTAGGGCTCCATAATACATAATCACCAATCTTGAATTCTAACTACTCTTTCCAATAGCAAATACTTCAAATGGACCAACATATCTAGGGCTCCATAATACATAATCACCAATCTTGAATTCTAACTACTCTTTCCAATAGCAAAGTACCAATCTGGAATTCATTCTAACTACTCTTTCCAATACTTCAAATGGACCAACATATCTAGGGCTCAATTTACCCCGCATTCCAAATCCCTTAAATGGACCAACATATCTAGGGCTCAATTTACCCCGCATTCCAAATCCCTTTGGTAGGTGATAACCAACATATCTAGGGCTCAATTCACCTCACCAATCTGGAATTCATTCTAACTACTCTTTCCAATACTTCAAATGGACCAACATATCTAGGGCTCAATTTACCCCGCATTCCAAATCCATCTGGAATTCATTCTAACTACTCTTTCCAATACTTCAAATGGACCAACATATCTAGGGCTCAATTTACCCCGCATTCCAAATCCCTTTGGTAGGTGATAACCAACATATCTAGGGCTCAATTCACCTCACCAATCTGGAATTCATTCTAACTACTCTTTCCAATACTTCAAATGGACCAACATATCTAGGGCTCAATTTACCCCGCATTCCAAATCCATCTGGAATTCATTCTAACTACTCTTTCCAATACTTCAAATGGACCAACATATCTAGGGCTCAATTTACCCCGCATTCCAAATCCCTTTGGTAGGTGATAACCAACATATCTAGGGCTCAATTCACCTCACCAATCTGGAATTCATTCTAACTACTCTTTCCAATACTCAAATGGACCAACATATCTAGGGCTCAATTTATCCCGCATTCCAAATCCCTTTGGTAGGTGATAACCAACATATCTAGGGCTCAATTCACCCCGCATTCCAAATCCCTTTGGTAGGTGATACCTTTAACTTTCGCCTCTTGATATATGCATAACTGATTAAGTGAATTTTTTCTACAATTTGTTGTACCAGTTAAGCCCTGTTACTTAGTAAACTACCTCTTGAAGCCCATTCAGCCCAAACCACATGGCCCAAAAACGCTTAAGCCTGGTTACTTAGTAAATTACCTAGAGCCTTATATATTAACTACTTTATTTCTTTTTAGGCAGTGTGGGACTATGACAGTCATAAAGGCTTTTGAATCCTGACATAACACAGCCAAAATAATGAATCTCTTCTTGACAGGCTTATCCTTCAAGTTGGGCAATGGTCGACGGATTGCATTTTGGTATGACAGATGGTGTTCCAGTTGGTCACTCAAGGACATTTTTCCATCCCCCTTCTTCCATGCTTTAAAACCAGACATTACAGTTGTAGAATTCCTCACCTCCTTTGACCAACGAGCATTGTTTGAGGATGATATGGCCCCATGAAGCGAGGGAGAGCCTCAAATCCTTTTATCCATGACCTCTCAGGTAAGTCTATCATCGGACAAAGACAAGATCGAATGGTTCTGGAGCCTCAAGGGTGATTACAAGGTCGGGACGCTTACCTCTTCTTCACCCACGGGGGAGTCATCTCTCATTTTGCTCAGCTGAACTGGTCGCTTCTACTTCCTGAAAAAATAAAAGTTTTCAACTGGCTTGCTTGCAATAACAAACTCCTTACAGCTGGTAACCTTAGAAGAAGGAATTTTCGTTCGCTCGAGCATTAATTGTCCTTTATATGGTGAAGAAGAAGAGACCGCCTAGCACCTGCTACTTACCTGCTCTTATTCCTCCAAAATTTGGGTCTCATTCTCTGACACACTGAACCTACCGTAGCTGCCGGGGTCAATCGAACAACTGTAGGGAAATGATATGGAATAGCTTCCTTCCTGCAATGTGCTGGTGTCTTTGGAAAGAACAAAATAAACAAATTTTCGAATTTGAAGCCAAGAGCACCTCCCTGCTGAAGCAACAAAGCAATAGCCCAGATCAAATCTTGGATACGTGCAGAACCTTCCAGGAGGCTACTCCGCATGCATAATCTCCTTGATAAGCTGGAACCTCAGGAGCGTCGAGTGCGTCAGTCTCAACTGACTTCCAGCAATGAAGCGGGAATCTAAAGAAAATTCCATAGCGCTTCGGGAATTTGCAGAATGAAGGTATTAGAGCACCAGAGATCCCCTACAATTCTAACAGGATTCTGACAGGGTTATCAGTATTACAGTCACATTAACCATTCATAGGTCCATTTAAAGGTTCTGTAAAACACAGTCGCTGATTCATTGATCACCCCCAGGCTTTGCAGCTTTCTATGGTTTTACAGACTCTGTAAGACCATTTGCAAACCCATACAGGTTTCACAGGTCATTTACAGACTCTGCAAGTACTCTGTACGGTCCCTGTTTCATCGTTAATGTCCCTGGTTTTTTGGTCCTTGCTCCCCTCTGATTGTTGAGTTCTTCTCAACATCTTTCTCATTGTAGACCTCATGTAAATATTCCCACCATCAATGAATTACTGGTGGCAGTTCCTAACTCCTATTCAATCAAAAAAAAAAAAAAAAAAAAATGATGCTTTTAAGCATCATTAGGTAACCTAATCTTCCCCGCTCTCACCCAATCGACACTTTCCACTATTGTAGCCCTCTTCTCATGCTTCGATTCCTACCCCTCTCGACCACCCCCTCTTCCGACTTATTCTGACCACCTCCTCCTTGTCATGTCCTCTATCGTGTTTCGAAGGTGTGTTTCCTGCTTGGGTTCCTTAGGATTTCGTCTCGCCTTTTACTCTTTTGGTTAATTTTGTTTGCCCAAATTGACCACGAGGTTTCTTGATGCCTGGTCAATCTAGAACCGACTATTGGGCTAAAGAATGTCAAGGGACCAAGTGAATTTCATCCACTTTGGATATGATCCAAGCTATGGATACTCTAAGTTAACGTTTGAGATCTTAGTCAATTTTGAGTAATGATTGATGCATTATACTATCTTAGATTGGAAATCATATATTTTTACTGAGAATTAACTCAAACTAGAGAATTAATGGTTGATGTGTATGGTTTTTTCTTGTATTTATTTCTTTTGATCCTTGCTAAGTGCCATCGTTGGTACGTTTAGTCTCATGCTCATGGCCATTTGATTCCATAATAGGTGAGGTGCATATAGAATGTGAAGGCTCTACTAGGAATGGATCTATGAAAAATGTTCTATGTGAATGTCAGACCCCAAATTCAACACTGGATCAGTCACATAATATGGTAATATATTCTCTCGGACAAGACCTTAAAGAATATGCAATGTCTTAAACTCCATTATACCTTGAAATTTTTATGAATATTAATGATCTCAATTCATAACAAAATATTTCATATTAACAAAAAATAAAATTTATTCAAGTTACAAAACTAAATCACTTGACTGGTATTGATAATGCTCTATCTGTATTAATCCTTTCAATCATGATCCCAACTATAGCCAAGTTCAAGCACCTTGTGACTTTGAAAAGGAAAGTGAAGGAGGGGTATGAGCTTTGTGGTCCAGTAAGAATTCCCACACACTAATAATAACATAATAATAATAAATAAGAAATTAAAAATAGTCATTATTCATCTAAATATCATGCAACAAGATACCATGATCATAAAATATATATAGCAAATATATCTTTCTATATAATAAATCACATCAAATATTTTTTTTAAATTATTGTATATTGGATCTAATAATATTTAGAGGCTCAGCTTTGGACTACTACAACTATGTTTCTGGTCGATGGGGCATCAATAGAGTGGCTAGTCTCATGGACTATCATAATTATATTTCCAATCTATGATGGGGGATCAATAATGTAGCTAGTCTTGTAGACTACCACAACTATATTTCTGGCATGTGATGAGGCATTAGTAACATGGCTAGTCTAAAGGACCATAAGCAATCAACTCTAAACTATCATAACTATATTTTTAGCCCATAGTAGTGCACTAACAAAATAGCTTGTCCCAAGGATTATAAGTGCTCAACTCTAAACTACTACAACCACATTTCTAGCCTATGGTAGGATATTAATATAGTAGTTAGTCTCATGGACTATCACAACTATATTTCGAATCTATGATAGGGCATCAATAATATGGCTAGCCCAGAGCACCATAATCCACCATTCAGTAATATAATTTAAATTTATGCTTGTCGAGGAATTATAACTCAATGTTACTCTTTTGTAAAATTCAATTCACTTAAGTAATAAGTCCATGTACATCAGGATTTGTAATATATGAAACATAACTTCGTATAGAACTATATATATACTTAGCAAATAAGTATATAGCATACAACTCTCAAAAATCATATAAAGCAAAATCATCGATATATAAAAATAATTTTTATATAAATAGATGATCAATATCTAAAAATTCTTCTATCATCAACCAAATCTAGATACAATGTCGATCAGCCCAAGTCTAGCATGTCCATTCATATAAATTCAACTCATCCTCGATCAACCATCAACATAAAAGATAATAAATTATTGTTAACTTTCTATTTTCAAAGCTTTAATATTTGAATTATCCTTAATCCTAAATTTCTCGACTCTAACTAATACATAACTAATTAATAAGTAAAGACTTAGAGATTTATCTTGATTTAAAGATCAGAATGCAAATCGTTTTCTCACCAAATCAATTGCATCTCCACATAAGAGAACTAGTGCTTATCATGAAACAAGATTGACACACAAAGGACGAGACTAGTTGGATAGTGACACTGGGTGATCCTAATTAATTAGAAGAGAGTAACCAAATTCTTTAGACAAATAAACTTATATCTACTCAAGACAAAGATAACAAGTTTGGAATTGTCGATGGTGGATCCAAAGATAGCCAACGAAAGCTAGGGTGAAGGCGGACAAAATGGATGGCAACCTGCAATACCATCCAAGACCCCTCCTTAGGTCCATAAGTAGAAGTCTCTTTTAGGTCCTACAAATCATGTAGAGAGAGAAAAAGAGATGACAGACAAAGAAAGAGAGAGGAGAGAGAGAAGAGAGAAAGCGATTCTCTTCTTCTTCTCCAAATTAGGAGAACTTCCCCTCCTTTTTTAAAAACTAGAACATGGCTGACAACCTAGGTGGCAGTGGCCTTGGATGACATTTAGCTGCAATATCACCAATGATGGTAGTTGGCCAACGATGAGAAGTTGAGAAGAATAAAGAAAGAAAGAGGAGATGTTCAAATCTTGGTAAACTTGGCCTAGATCATGGCTGAGCCTCTAACATTTTTAGAGAATTCTAAGAAGCTATGAAGTCACTACAACATAACCTATTTTTTTGTGATGCAATATATTCATTGAAAATAATCAATTTTCATTGCTAATAATTATTAGTGATGAAAATTTTATCACTAATTTTTTATCATAAAAAATAGGATCGTAGATAATAATTAGCAACAAAAATTAAATTTTTATCATTAATAAAAATTTTTTATGATGAATTTTTTTTATTCATTAAAAAATTTGTGATACAAATTTTGGCGATAAAATACAAGATATTTCATCGTAAATAATAGTTTTTTCTAATGAATTATTTACATCATAAATAAAAAAATTATTTACAATGAAAATCAAGTTTTTTCATCATAAATAAAAGTTTTTTTGATGAATTATTTACATCATAAATAAAAAAATTATTTATGATTGAAATATTCCATTGCAAATAAATTTTTTATTTATGATGAAGTTTCCATCATAAATATAAAATTATTTATGATGAAAAATTTTCATTGTAAATAATTTTTTTTATAATGGAAACTTTCCATCACAAATAATTTTTTTGCGATGGAAACTTTCCATCATAATTAATTTTTTTTGTGACGAAAATATTCCATCATAAATAATTTAGTCACAAATTACTTTTTAAAAATATAAATATATATTTTTAATATTTATATTTATAATTTATAAAATTAAAATAAAAAATTCATAAATAAATTTCATCATTCATCCATAAATAAATTGCATCATTTCATCCAAAATAAATTTCATCATTTCATTATATAAAAAGTATTTCATTATAGAAGTATTTTTTTGGTAAATAAATATAAAAGATCCAAAAAAAGTAAAAATAAGAGAAAACAGGCCACTGGCCATCAAGCATCAGCAATATCCCGAGGAGAATGTGTCGAAGGAGGAGAGCACCCAAAGAAGCTCGGACCGGCCTGCTGCTGCCTCATCAACTACATCATCTGCTCCATCTGCGCTATGTATTCCATGATCTACGATTGAAATAGCTAGTACTCATCGACACGTACAGTCAACTCAATAGCCTACTGTCGATTCTTAGTAGTCTGTCTCTGCATCTCCATCAGTTAGGCATCGCAGGCAACATGGATGTCAACCCTGGATGAGGATGAAGATGTAGGAGCTTTGATCCCATGCCCTAGCATTCTAACATAACAGGGTCTCGTACCAAGCACTTGATCATAGATCTCATCATTTGTGGGTGCGGTCGAGCCCTTTGGGATAGACTGGGATCTAATATCTATCATGCGATCCTGAAAATTAAAATTATAGGTATTCTAAGTTTGTACTGAAAATCAAAATATAAATGAAAAAGGTAGTTAGAAAAACTTACGTAAAGCTCCTGAGTCCTGGTCGTCCAGTCCCCTGACCATTGCTGATGGATCCACTGGTAGATCTCGATCCTACCAGGAAGCTCGCCACTCTCTACATCTCTCTATAATTTGAGAATAATTAATATATTTTTTAAAGATTAAAAAGTTAAAATATGATAAATAAAAATTACTTACGATATGCTCTATATGGCGAGCGAACGGTCTCGAACCCCCATAATGTGAGACTGTCTGTCTCGTCCGATTCGCAGTATTTTTGGCACATCGATCCTGCACAGTTAATAGTTAAATTAGTTAGTAAGTAACTAAATTTAAAAATAAATGATTTAATTATTAAGTTTGAAATAAAAAATTACCTAATATGCCAAATCCTCGTACATGCGGCATATGGCAGCCCAGTCCTCGATACTGATGCTATCATATGGCCGCTGCCGTACTGCCTCCACCCCCTGGTCATGCACTATAGCATGCGAGTGGCGATGAATACGATATCGATACTTCTTGAAATACGAGCATAAATGATCATCTACAGCTCGCCGCACGCGATCATGCTCAAAATCAATAATCTCAAATATAGCCTAGCATTAACAAATATTATAAGAATATAATATTAATTAAATATTTAAATAAATATTATTATACCTATAAGTAGCTATAAAATATCTACCTCTGAGGCCGTGTAACCTAACGCCAATCAAAGAGTATCGTCGGGGCATAGCTATGGCAAATGATGCCTAGCTCAGTCTGCCATGGCTCGCACCATCCCTTAATAGGCCCGGTGTAGCCTAACAGAATCTCGATGCAGAGATGCTGTCCCTCGTGCTCATGTCTCCAATGCTCAAGGGTGAGGTTCTTTGATGGACCTCGTCCGCACCTCACCGCTGACAAAGAATGGCCTAAAAAATAATGAATAAAATATTAGCATGATAGTCATCTATAAACCTAATAGCTAGGTAGATTAAAATCAAATTTTATGGGTGTAAAGAATATGAAAATACTAGTTGAGGCCAGCTCACTCGAACCCGCCTAACTCGGACGTGCCTCAACAAGGCCCTCTGGCAACTCTGATGCTGCAGCAGTGGAAATAAGGGATGGCTCAAGGGTAGGCTGGGAACTCGAATGTCGTCATCTCGCACCTGGTGTCATACTTGCAATGCTTAAACCATGCATATAATTAACTTGATATGTAAATGAATATAATAATAAATAATAATAATAAAAAATACATAAATGCTAATGAATAGAATTGTATTGCATACCATTATTGCAAGAGAAGATTCAATAAATGATACAGATCTACTTATCAATATCCATATCCTCCTCGATTTCTAGATCCTCCTTCGAGTCACAATAATCGATTAATATATCTTCTATCTCATCATCATTTATGAATCGATCATCGCCCTCCAAATCATCAAGATTAAATATAAAATCAGCTTTAACTTCATTGGACGATAGATCAGCCCTATTTAAAGGAGTTGGTATAAGTTCTTCGTCCACAAGATGCTCGGTCAATGTTGGTTCTTCCTCTTGAAAAGCTTTCTCTTAATGTAGATTTGAATTATCGTCCATCTCTAGTCGGGTTGGTATGTCATATACGTCTCTAGGTATTATTCTTTGTACGACATGCCAATCATCTTGATATTTTGGATCCTTTAAATATATTACTTATTTTGCTTGAGTTGCTAATATATATGGCTTATTCTGGTACCATGTTTGTACAAAATTTACACTGATAAAGTGTGGATTGATGTGAATATTGATCTTCTTATTACTAATACCCCACCATTCATACTAAAATAAGAATACCAAATATTTGGACCCATACTTCAATTCTATGATATCTATCAATACACCAAGATGTTCAATCTCCTCTTTTTCTTCACATCCTATTGTAGCAATCTCACTGCTCTGGGTCCATCTTTACATCTCAAACTCTTTTGTGTGAAATCTCATTCCTTCAATGATACAGGATGTGTAGTAGTTAACCCTTCAATCGGGGCCACATGCTAAATTATATAACTCATCGATCGTACCCTCTTCTTTATTGAAATACTTAGATTTCATCTATAATATAGCATAAAAAATTATATCGATATAAGTAATTAATTATATAAATATAAAAATATAAGGTAATACTAGTGAAACTTACATGGTCCCCAAATCATTTTGCAAATTTTGTCCTATGTTGATCATCAACATTTGTATTATTCTCCCTGGATAGTATATTCTTGTGCTCACTACAATAAGTCATGATTTTTAATTTTATATTAACATAACAAAATTGATCAAAATACTAAAATTATGCTATGATGATACTTAATTAAATTTTTAATTTTTTTATAATTATTTAGAATATAGAATTATGCCTTGGATAGTTTATTCATGTCTGTAAACTCATATCTTCTTCCACCCATGGGTCAAACTGCTTGTTTGAATATGGATAGTGTAGGTTCATCATCATCCCGTTCATGGTCAGCATTACGATCTATACGATTGAATCTTATTTCGATATCGTCAAGATACATCGAGCAGAATATGAGACACTGCGTAGCTATATATGTTTCTACTATGGACTCTTCAAGTTGTGCCTTATTACACACATACTTTTTTAGGATACACAAAAATCTATAAATAAAAAAAAATAAAGGGTTGTAATATATTTACATCTTACAATTGATATCTCAAAAGAGATTATGATTTCTTTATCTTTCAATAGGATACACCCATCGATTATGTACCGGGTCGACCAGAAGAGCTTCCTTTGGAAGATGAACAGCTAGATGTATCATAACATCAAAAAATGATGGTGGAAAGATTTTTTTTAACTTACAAAGAATGAGCACAATATCCTTCTCAAAATTTTCAATTAAGTTAATCTTCAACTTTCAGCAACATAGTTCTCGAAAAAACACTCCCAACTCAATCAATGCAGCTTGAACATCACCACTCAGATAGCCATGCATCACCATAGAAAGCAAGCACTGCATCATCATATGGGAGTCATGACTTTTCATGCTAGAGATATTGTCGTCATTGTTGCCAATACATCGTGATACATTTGAAGCATAAGCATCAGAAAACTTCATGATTTTGAACCATCCATAGAAACTCTTCTTCTCCTCGTCAAATAATGAATAACATGCAGATGGCATAAAAAATTTATCACTATTAGATATATGTGCCCTAGAAGCCAGAATTGGCTGACACCTGTAATACACTTCTAGAGGCAAAATTATAATTTTAACTATAATCAATAAAATGGATTATTTTCTATCACATATGTGTATTTAGTGTCTGTGATACATCCTTTGAGTTAATGGTAATGATAATTCATATTTTCAAGAGTTGAAAATTTAAGATATGAATAATCATTATTAACTCATAAAATGCTTCCGACCATAGGATCATCACGAGGATGGTGATTGATCCGAAAGGTTGGTGTACAATCGCTTCTCTTTAGTAGATGAGTCTTGAGTCTACGGTGTGGAGACACCGGAGCGAGAGTATAGGTACTCATTAGAGAATAAGGGCACTGAGCGTGACCATCCCGAGTAGTCATTAGGAAGTCTACCTTCTCATTAATGATTGACTCGATGCTGCAGTAGTGTATTTAATTCTTTGACCTGAGATGCATCGGCAGTTCACCTTAAGAATGTTATAGTTTGACTACACCATAACTCGATCTCCTAGCCATTCGAAATTCTGAGGTGTATGTTGGCTATAACATGTTCATTGTAGGAACTGGATAGCATCAAGATGGAATCTATCTACCTCGGTGGTAGAACAGCAGCCCTATGATGATCATGAGAATCAAGTCCAGAAGTTCATGACCATGGTAGAGTGAAATAATAGAAAGAGTTTCTATTTAGTTTTTTATATCGAACCTAAATTGAATAATTACATCATATGACAGAAACTAGGGTTTGGCGAGTTCACCTTAACCCTAATATGATTGGAGCTCAAGATAGAAGAACTTAATCACACAGGTAGTTGCACTAAGAGGTTTGCATTCAGCTCTGATGGGTTGCCACCATATACTGCTAGGTGTCACTGGTAGATTTTGGGAGCAATTAGAATGATTTAGATAATCGATCATTCTAGCTGTTCGAATCAGAAGAGTTTTGATCCATCGAAAGAAGTTTCGATGATGTCGATGATAGAGAAGATGACATATCTCATTACCATATAAAATTGAACCTAACTGGATCACACAAATAAGAGTTTGAATCTGGTGATCATCAATTGAACTAATCCAGTTCAATTGATCTGAATAAGATTCAATTAGGTTCAAAAAAATCGTGCTAGCACTCGATTGAACCTAACGTTCTTCTTTTACTATCATAAATAGTTGACTTGACTGTGCCAAAGGAGTTTGTGCTTGATCAGAGGTCTTCACTTGGTCTGACTGAAGCCTATCCAAGTTAGAAAAAGGTTGTCTTATTTTGTAAGATAATACCTGTCAATTTTGGTCACCTACCATTTCTCGTCCTTTGACTTTGATCAAAAGTTGACCTTTGACTGGTCAAATATTGACCATTGATACTTTGACTTTTGTCCACATATCATGCACCTATTGAAGAGCTGGTGGGGGCTTGTCCCCTTACCAGAACCTGGCAAGGAGGAGGGCGTACGCCACCCTTGGCGTGTGCCCAAGCTGGAGGCGCTCAGGAGTCCCTATTGGATAGGGACTCCATCTCCTTTTTGGATTCTGATTAGACTTCTCCTAAGAACCAAGTTTGACTTATCTTAGGTACCATCTAAGGATGAATCCAGGGGACTCTATTCCCATCAATCAGATTTAGATCTGATTTCACAAAGGGTTATGATTGGTTGGAAAGAAGAGGAGTTGGATCACGCATAGTCTATAAATAAGACCCTGCGCCCAACTCAAGGAATATCTGAGAATTAAAAATTCCCATGCCCCAAGGCTGCCTCTCCTCTCCTCCTCCATGCCAAGTCCATCTTCTCCCTCTCCTCTCCACGCCCAAAGGAGTTTGGGATCTAAGTTGGTGCAATCCAGATGATTGAAAGACAACAGAAAGCTAGAAGGCTGCGCTGCTGCATAGGACAACTGCTGATCTTCGAAAAAATATTTTGAAGATCCTCCAAATTAGATTCAGATCTAACTTTTGGAGACATGATAGAGAAGAAGAGGATCTCTAGATCTAGCCTGAGTGGATACTGGTAGAGACCAGGCACTTATGTGGCTAGATCTAGAACCTTCCGCTGCTTACAGAATCATCAATGGGTAATAGGATTACCCTAGGTCAAGGTAAATTAAATTTGATTTAGTTTATCTAAATTTATTTTAATTATTAAAATAGTAAAAATTAAATATAAAATATTTTAGATCTAATCTAGATTAAAGAATTTTTTTTTTGAAATATATCTCTTGATCCGATCAGATCTGAACGAATCTGGTCCGAAAAATCAAGATTTTCCCTTCAATTGGTATCAGAGCCAAGGTTCTAAAGTATTTAGATCTAATTTTAAATTTATTTTAATCAAAAAATAAGTGATTTTAGATATCACATAAGATGTGATCAGATCTGAAATTAAAAAAATTAAAATTAAATAATTTGGATCTAAGATTAGAAAATATGCATGACTTGTTCTAAAATAGAATAGTTCTATAGAATAGTCTTGCATGTTTATGATTTAATCTAATTAAATTATATTTTAAATTTATTTATTTACTATTTTCTAATATTATAATTATTATAATAATATCTAAAAAATAGTAAATAAAAATTATTTAATTTTAACATCATATGAGATTTTATTGATGCATGTCTAGACTAGTTGTAGAATAGTTCTACATAGTTATCTAGATTAGAGTTTATTTTGATAAGATTAATTTAAATTTAATTTTTTAGATTATTATGAGATAATTTAGATCTGAAAATATGCATGATTCGATATATGAGATGTATGCAAAATATACCATGATTAGATCTAATCTGTATATGAGATATATGATATAAATCTAAAACTATTTTGTAGTATTGTATGTTCCTGATTAAGGCATTCCTCTTGACCGTCCGGTCATAAGAATGAAGAAGGGTTAAAGACCTTCTCTTCCCATCCGATGGGGTGTTCTTATGATGTGTAGGGGTGCTGCGCGTTCGTCCTTAATCAGAAATCCAAAACTTACTTTCTGTAAAACCTTAGATCCTGAAATCCTAGGATTTATTATGCATATTTTATTTATGAACCCTACTTAATTAAGAATTAAGATTATGGAATATTAATTAGGTCTAAAATTGAGAATTTCAGATCTAAGATATATTCATAATACTGGGTTCGGGCTTAGGTAGCTTAATTAGGTCTAAGCGGTTGATCAAACTAAATCAAGAGTTGGTTAGATAGGATCAACAATGCTTAAATTGACCAGCCTAATAGGATTAAGTCTGGGTCAAGATCAAGTCACGATCAAGCAAGACCTAATTAAGCTCAGAGATTAGAGTTTGGATTGTAGGCTAACCCAATTGGTTCTGACTCAATAATTTGGTGTCTAAGGTAAGTTTGGCACATACGATTGACTGATTTTTAATTAGGAGCTACTTGACCTGAATGCGTTCTTGTATGAGTTAAAGGTATATTCCTTCCACCGGTCTCACTTACCTGGCCATATCTGTTGACACAGTTCTGATCTAAGATGGTCAATAATCCGAGCTAACCCATGCCACTAGGTTAGTCATAATTATTATGACTATGATAAGTCTAGTTTAATGAGACCTGAATCAATTCTCCCTAAGAAAAGATTAAGTCTGAGGTCTTCCACCATTGTAGATGTGCGGGCTCTTTCCGAGGTTGATTATTCTCGATTGGATACAGTGGCTCAGTTGCACCAAAAAGATGCAACCATGTCTATTAGACATTGGATGCTATGGATTGGAGGATGAGTTGGGCTCAATATTTCAGATACAGTGAGAGACTCAATTAGGAATCCAGTCTGTGCAAATGGTGGATCTAACTTAATTAAGGAGTGGATCAATATTTCGAATACGGTGAGATTCATGAATTAGAGATCAAGTTTGGGTGCACCATGATTAGAGAATCATTGAACAAGAGTTGTTCACTCATTGGCTAACCCATCACCAATAACTATTAGGTGAGGTGATGAGTCAGTTGGTGAGACCGCACCATCCACTAGAAATCATTAATCATGGAGATTTTTGCATCTCTATAGAGGGAGTGTAGGGATCTGAGAAAATAGTGGAAGCTAATTTGTTTAAAAATAAAATCTCTAAATAAATTGGTCAAGTCATAATTATAGTATCTAACTAGAATCTTTGACTCTCTATAGAAAAATGTTTGCGTCCAATCCATTAGCACGTATCCTGGACACACATAGACTGACCAGACCTAATTATAAAGATTGGCTCAAGACCTACAAAATTATTTTGGGTTCCAAGAAGTTAACCCATGTATTGGACCAGGACCCTCCTATCTTACAAGCCTGTTCATCCACTGAATAGAGAGCGTCTCTAAAAAAATGGATAGAAGAAGAGCGTCTCTAAAAAAATGGATAGAAGAAGATAATAAGGTTAGATATTACATATTGGACTCGATGTCTGATGAGCTCCAGTGCTAACATGAAGATATCGGGACTGCTCGCCAAATATTAGCTCACCTGCAGGAGATGTTTGGTGAACAGAGTCGCATAGCTAAGTATCAAGTCATGAAATGACATTTTAAGGCTAAGATGCATGATGGGCAGTCAGTCCAAGATCACTGTCTGATGATGGTCAAGGGCCTGAAAGAGCTTGAGAAGCTTGGTGTAAAGTTAGACTTGGATATGTAGAATGATGTTATAGTCAACGCGAAGGCATTGACTATTAGGATACCTTTTCTTCAATGGCTATGCTAAAATCCATCCGCACATTGCTTGCCATTGCAGCCTATTTCGATTATGAAATATGGCAAATGGACGTGAAAACGGCGTTCTTGAATGGATATCTTGAGAAAGATATCTATATAGAATAACTACTAGGTTTCACATCCAGTAATACTAATCATAAGGTTTTGAAAGCTGCAAAGGTCCATATATGGACTTAAGCAAGCATCTTGGAGCTGGAACACTCATTTCAATGATGTGATCAAAAAGTTTGATTTCATCAAAAATAAAGAAAAATCGTATGTCTTCAAAAAGATCAGTGGGAGCGCTGTTGTCTTCCTCGTATTATACGTGGTTGACATCCTCCTTATTGAGAATGATATTCCCATATTGACGACAGTCAAAATATGGTTGTCCAAGGAATTCTCCATGAAAGACTTAGGTGAACATCCTTTATTCTAGGAATTAAGGTCTATAGGGATAAACCGAATAGAATGCTAGGACTTTCACAGAAGATGTATATAGAGGAAGTACTAAAGAGATTTAGTGTGGAAAACTCTAAGAGGGAATTAATATCCTTCAGACATGGTATTCATCTTTCCAAGAAGATGTGCCCTAGTACACCTGAGGAAATAGAATGCATGAGCAAGATCCCTTATACTTCTGCAATAGGAAGCCTCATGTATGCCATGCTATGTACACGACCTGATATAGCCCATGCTGTGAGTGTCACAAGTAGATATCAGTCTAATTTTGGTGAAGAACACTGGATTTTTGTGAAATGTATCCTTAAGTACTTAAGAAGAACTAAGGATATGATGTTGGTCTTTGGTAATGGAGAACTCCAAGTCCAGGGATACATAGACTCAGATTTTATGTCCGATGTAGATGATCGAAAGTCGACATCTGAGAGTCTGTTTGTGTGCAATGGTGGTGCTGTCAGCTAAAAGAGTTTCAAGCAAACCGTGATAGCAGATTTCACTATGGAAGTAGAATATATTGCTGCATCAGAGGCTGCGAAGGAAGCATATGGTATAAGAAGTTTGCTACAGAAATTGGAGTAATGCCATCAAATGCCATTCCTCTATACTGCGATAATAATGGTGCCATAGCCCTTGCTAAGGAGTCGAGATCTCACAAAAAATCCAAGCACATTGAGCGGCGATACCACCTCATCCGTGATTACCTCGAGAAGGATTACGTCGAGGTCAAGAGAGTCGACTCCGCAGATAATGTGGCAGACCCACTTACAAAGCCGTTGGGCCAGCAGAAGATCGAAGCCCACCTTAAGAAGATGGGACTTAGACTTATAGCCAATTGGCTTTAGGATAAGTAGGAGATTGTTAGATATATGTGCCCTAAAAGCTAGAATTGACTGACACTTGTAATACACTTCTAGGGGCAAAATTATAATTTTGACTATAATCAATAAAATGGACTATTTTCTATCACATATGTGTATTTAGTATTTGTGATATATCTTTTGAGTTAAAGGTAATGATAATTTATATTTTCAAGAGTTGAAAATTTAAGACATGAATAATCATTATTAACTCATAAAATGCTTCCGACCATAGGATCGTCATGAGGATGGTGATTGATCCGGAAGGTTGGTGTACAATCGCTTCTCTTTAGTAGATGAGTCTTGAGTCTACGGTGTGGAGATACCAGAGCAAGAGTACAGATACTCATTAGAGAACAAGGGTACTGAGTGTGACACCCCAAGTAGTCATTAGGAAGTCTACCTTCTCGTCAATGACTGACTTGATGCTGTAGTAGTGTGTCTGATTCTTTGACCTGAGGTGCATCGGCAGTTCACCTTGAGGGTATTATAGTTTGACTACACCATAACTCGGTCTCCTAACCATTCAAAATTCTGAGGTGTATGTTGGCTATAATATGTTCATTGTAGGAACTGGATAGCATCAAGATGGAATCTATCTATCTCGGTGGTAGAGGAGCAGCCCTATGATAATCATGAGAATCAAGTCCAGAAGTCCATGGTGATGGCAGAGTGAAATAATAGAAAGAGTTTCTATTTAGCTTTTCACATCGGACCTGAATCGAATGATTACATCATATGATAGAAACTAGGATTTGACGAGTTCACCTTAACCCTAATCTGATCGGGGCTCAAGATAGAAGAACTTAATCACATAGGTAGCTGCACCAAGAGATTCGCATTCAGCTCTGATGGTTGCCATCATATACTGCTAGGTGTCACTGGTGGATTTTGGGAGCAATTAGAATGATTTAGATGATCGACCATTCTAGCTGTTTGAATCAGAAGGGTTCTGATTCATCATAATGAATTTCGATGATGTCGATGATAGAGAACATGACATATCCCATTATCGAATTGAATCTTACTGGGTCACATAAACAAGAATTTGAATATGGTGATCATCAATTGAACTAATCCAGTTCAATTGATCTAAATAAGATTCAATTATGTTCAAAAAAATCATGCTAACACTCGATTGAACTTAATGTTCTTCTTTTACTATCATAAATAGTTGTCCTGATTGAGCCAAAGGAGTTTGTGCTTGATCAGAGGCCTTCACTTAGTCTGATTGGAGTCTATTCAAGTCAGAAAAGGATTGTCTTATTTTGTAAGAAAATACCTGCCAATTTTGGTCATCTGCCATTTCTCATCCTTTGACTTTGGTCAAAATTTGACCTTTGACTGATCAAATGTTGACCATTGACACTTTGACTTCTGTCAACGTATCACGCATCTATTGAAGAGCTGGTGGGGGCTTGTCCTCCTACCAGAACCTGGCAAGGAGGAGGGCACACGCCACCCTTGGCGTGTGCCCAAGCTGGAGGCGCCCAGGAGTCCCTGTTGGACAGGGACTCCATCTCCTTTTTAGATTCTAATTAGACTTCTCCTAAGAACCAAGTTTGACTTCTTAGGCGCCATCTAAGGATGAATCTAGGAGACTTTATTTCTACCAATCTAATTTAGATCTGATTTCATAAAGGGTTGTGATTGGTTGGGAAGAAGAGGAGTTAGATCACGCATAGTCTATAAATAAGATCCTACGCCCAACTCAAGAAATATCTGAGAATTAAAAATTCCCATGCCCCAAGGCTACCTCTCCTCTCCTCCTCCATGCCAAGTCCATCTTCTCCCTCTCCTCTCCATGCCCAAAGGAGTTTGGGATCCAAGTTGGTACAATCCAGACGAGAGAAAGACGACAGAAAGCTAGAAGGCTGCGTTGCTGCAAAGGACAACTGCTGATCTTCGAAAAGTATTTTGAAGATTCTCTAAATCAGATTCAGATATAATTTTTGGAGATGTGATAGAGAAGAAGAAAATCTCTAGATTCAATCCAAGTGAATATCGGTAGAGGCCAGGCACTTGCGTGGCTAGATCCAGAACCTTCTACTGCTTACAAGATCATCAATGGGTAATAAGATTACCCTACATCAAGATAAATTAAATTTGATTTAATTTATCTAAATTTATTTTAATTATTAAAATAATGAGAATCAAATCTGAAACATCCTAGATCTAATCTAGATTAAAGAAAAAAAATTTTGAAATATATCTCTTGATCCGATCAGATTTGAACAAATTTGATCCAAAAAATCAAAATTTTTCCTTCAATCACCTCAATGAACTAAATGTAATTCCGACCAGATTTCCATTTCTTGCAAATCAAGGTGAGATTTTGAATTTTTTTTTTTATGATGTTTAACACTATACTGATGACATTATTAAAAATATTCTTCTCAATGTGAATTACATCTAGGTTATGATGAAGTAATAACTACTTTCAGTATGGTAGTTCGAAAAATATGCTTCGCTTCATCCAATTCAACTCAGCTTCAGTACGCTTCTACTTATGAGTACCCGATATTTTTTCAAATTTCATATTTCCAATAGCTTTAAGATGTTCTAATACTTTCGCTCCATTTAACTCCTTAGGTAGCAAACATTGGTCAGATTTACTATCAAAATATTGGTTATAACGGATCCTCCAAGAGTGATTAGCGGAGGCTAATGACCCATGAAGCAGATTTTTCTTTCATGCTTTAAATGTAAGGAGGACATATCCTTGTTGCATATTGAACATGCCAGATATCCTTTGGTACTCCATCTAGATAAGTTTTCATATGTAGGAAAATTATTTATTGTCCACAAAATTAATGCATGCAACTTAAAATTTCTTCAACTGATAGAATCATATGTCTGTACTTCATTTTCTTATAGCACTTTTAGATCATCGATTAAGGATCATAGATATACATCAATTTTTTTGCCTGGTGCTTTCGGATCCAAAATCAATTGTGACATAAAAATAAATAGCTCTTTCATGCATTTCCAAGATGACATATTATATACAACTAGCATCATAGGCCACATGCTATAGGAAGTACTCAAATTATCAAAAAGATTAAATTCATCTATTGCTAGACCAATTCGGATATTGCATAGGTCACTCGTAAATAGCAGATACTTTGTATCGAAGTCTTTTCATACTATAGAGTCAACCGGATGGCTAAGTATGTTCTTCTCCAAAATTCACTGTTCATGATGCCATCTCATTTCTTTAGCTATCTTTGTGGAGATATACAATCTTTAAAGTCTTGAAATCAATGAAAAATATCTTAAAATCTTATGAGATATCTTCTTTCCTTTCGTATTATCAATTTTGTACCTAGGCTCACCACATTGCGGACATTCACTTGCTTGTTCGTTCTTCTTATAAAATAATATACAATTATTTTTGCAGGCATGTATAGGAATATAGCCAAGTCCCAATTCTCGCATATACATTTTTGCTTCAGTATATGATTTTGGAAGCGTTGATCCATCGAGAAGAGCTGCTTTAATCAATGTCAAATTTTGATCAAATGACTTCTGACTCCATTGGTTCACCATTTTAATATGAAGCAATTTAATCAAAAACTCTAACTTAGAGAACTTCGCATAATTTGGATAGAGTGACTCTCGTGCATCCCGAACAAGCTTTGCAAACTGTTCAAAAGTCCCTTATACCTCATCAATATTATATTCATGATCAGAACTATCTTAAGATGTACTAGTACTTATGGGTACATTTGAGATAGAAGGATGATGTAAATAATCCAATAGTGAATCTATACCACCATGTTCGATAGGTTCAGTAGCATCAATATCATCATCATCGTACACAACTTCATTTGGATCACTCTTTGTTAGATGTGTGTCCTAGAAGTCAGATTGGTTGTTACTTATAATACACTTCTAAGGATAATTTTATAATTTTGATTATAAATTAATAAATAGATTATTTTTTCTATCATAGTGTGTATTTAAAAGTGTCTGTGATACATCCTTTGAGTTAATAGTAATGACAATTCATATTTTCAAGAGTTAAAAATTTAAGACATGAATTTTCATAATTAACTCATAAACTGCTTCCGACCGTAGGATCATGATGAGGATGTTGATCGATCTGAAAGATTGATGTACGATCGCTTTCTTGGGATGGATGTGTCTTGAGTCTATGGTGAGGAGATACTGAAGTGAGAGTATAGCTACTTGTTAGAGAACGAGGGCACTGAGCATAACCACCTTGAGTAGTCATAAGAAAGTCTACCTTCTCGTCGATGATTGACTCGATGCTGCAGTGGTGTGTATGGTTCTTTGATTTAAGGTACATCGATAGTTTATCTTGAGGGTGTTATAGTTTGATTATACCATAACTCGGTCTTCTAGCTATTCGAAACTCTGAGGTGTATGTTAGCTATAGCATGTTCATTATAGGAATTGGATTGCACTAATAAGAAAATCTATCTATCTCGATAGATGAGGAGTAGCCCTATGATAATCATGAGATTGAGTCCTTAAGCCCATGGCCATGGTAGAGTAAAGATGATAGAAAGAGTTTCTATTAAGATTTCACATTGAACTCAAATCGAATGATTAATTGATATGACGTACATTGGGTTTGACGAGTTCACCTTAACCCTAATCCTATCGGGGCTCAAGATAGAAGAACCAATCATATAGGCAACTGTACCAAGAGGTTCGCTTTTAGTTTTGATGGGTGCCACCATATATTACTAGGTGTCACTGATGAATTTTGGGAGCAATTAGAATGATTTTGATATTCAATCATTCTAATTATATGAATCAAAAAAGTTTTGGTCCATCGAAAGGTATTTCGATGATGTCGATGATGGAGATCATAACATATCTTATTACCATATAGAATTGAATTTAACTAGATCATATAAAAAAGAGTTTGGATCTGGATGTCATCAATTGAGCTAACCCAATTTGATTTGGATTAGATCCAATCAGGTTTAAGGTAATTATGCTAGCACACGATTGAGCCTGACTTTCTTCTTCTGAAATCTTTCTGATTCATCGCAACCAAGTCAAATTTGATTTGACTCATTCTTATATTTTCAATGAGTTTATTTTTATCTAACTAGAATAAGTCCATGTTAGATTAATTATAGAAATTAAATCCATTCATAGTCAAATTGGACTAGGGTCAAAAGTTGACCTGTTTGAGAGAATTGAGGGTCACTTGATCAGATGCTTCTAAATTTTTTTTTAAAATTTATTTTAATATATTTTTTAGATATTTGATAGAGCATGAATTATACATTGGGTGTACCAAATTTTATGATTTTTGAAGGTGTCTAGACTAAGTTATTGTAGAGTTTGATTTGAATCAAACTCTTGAGGAAAGAGTCCTAGGCATAGTGGACTTTTCCTTATCTACTCATGCTGCCACCTTTCAAATTAATTTTTAGCATCAAAATTAGATGGGATCTGGGGATTTTTGTAGAGATCAAGTATAGGAGTCCCAATGATTAAAAAAAAATAAGAATTTTGGTGAAAGAGGGACTCTAACTTGGTGCTATGCTTTTGTATAAGAACCCTTGCGCCAAGGCTCTTGATGTAGAAATATTTTTCATACCCAAAGGCTATCATTCTAGATATCCCACACCACCTATGTCCCCTCTCTCCCTCACTTCTATATGCCTAAAAAGTTAGGCATAAATCTGAGAAGAAGATCCAATCGAATTTATGAAGAGTTCAGTATCTACGCGATGGTGTTCATGAGATGGACACGCTGCCTTCAAAAATTTTTGAAGAACTTTCAGATTAGATTTAGATATGATCTTTGAAGAAAAATTTATGAGTAAAAGATATCTAGATCCTTCTCAAGTGGATAGAGGCCAGGCACGTGTGTGGCTCCTTCCAGAACCTTAGAAAATATCAGGATCATCGTAGGATAATCAAATTATCCAAACAAGATATGAAATTAAATTTGATTTAATTTTAATTTTAATTTTTAATATTAGATTATCTTAATCAAATCTAAGAACTCTTAGATTAGATTGAATTATTTAAAAATTTTTTAAAAATTCATCTCAGATCTGCACGATCCTGCGACGGAAAATAGAATTTTTTCTTCAACTGGTATCAGAGCTGCGTTAGCAGTTCTTTAGATTTACCTTAGATCTAATTTTATTTTTGATTATAGTCTAATATTAAAAAGTTTTAGATATCACATCAGACATGATTAGATCTAAAATAAAAAAATTAAAAATTAAATAATTTAGATCTAATATGTATGAAATGCATGACTAAACTAGGTATAGAATAGTTCTATGTATATTCTAGTATAATTATGTATTTATTTTGATTAAATATAATTTTAAATCTATTTAATTTTTATTTTTTTGATATTATAATTATTATAATCAGATATAAAAATAAAAAATAAAGTTTTTAATTTTTGATTTATTCATATGAGATATGAAAGATGCATGCTTAGACTAGTCATAGAATAGTTTTATAAGATGTCTAGAATAATTTTATTTTTGATATGATCAAATTTAAAATTTTATTTTTTAGATTTAATATATAATATTTTAGGTCTGAAAGTATGCATATTGATGATACATGAGATGTATGCGAGACATGTATTAGTTAGATCTTTTTATATGTGATATATGATCTAACTAGTTTTATAGTAAACATTATATTTTTGATTAAGGAGCTTCCCATGGCCGTCCGATCATAAGAATGAAGTAGAATTTAAAGGCCCACTCCTTCCATTCGATGGGATATTCTTATGGCATGTAGGGGTGCTGCGCGTTCGTCCTTAATCAAAAATTAGAATTTATTTTTCTTACAAAATTTTAGATTCTAAAATTCTAAGATTTTTATTACATGTTTTATTCATGAACCCAAAACTTAATTAAGAATTATGATTATGAAATTAATTAGATCTAAAAATTATAAATTTTTAGATCTAAGATATATTCATAAAATTGGGTTCGGACTTGGGTAGCTCAATTATGTCTAGCAGTTGATCAAACCAAATCAAGAGTTGGTTAGGTGGGATTAAAGAAAGCTTAGATTTGATTAGCCTAATAGGATTAAGTTTGGGTCAAGATCGAATCACATTGAGATGTGACTCGATCAAATCAAGAGCTATTTGGCTCCACAGTTCGAGCCTGGATTGTAGGCTAATTCAATTAGTTTTGATTCGATAATTTGGTATCTAAGATAAGTTTGGTAGATACGATCGACTAGTTTTTAATTGGAAGCTACTCAATCTAAATGCATTCTTATCGAGTTAATGACATATCCCTTCCACCAGTCTCATTTACCTAGCCATTTATGTCGATCCAGTTCTGATTTGACTTGGCTAACAATTCAAGCCAACCGATGCCACTAAGTTAGTCATAATTATTATGACTAAGTCAAGTCAAGTTTAAAGAGATCTAAATTAAATCTTTCTAAGAAAATATTAAGTCTAAGGTCTTCTACCATTATAGATGTGCAGGCCCTTTTCAAAATTAATTATTTTCGACTGGATATAGTGGTTCGGTTGCACCAAAAAGATGCAACCATGTCTATTAGGCATTGAATGCTATAGGTTGGAGGATGGATTAGGCTTAATATTTTGGATACGATGAGGAAACCAATCAGAAATTCAATCTATGCAAATGATGGATCTGATTTAACTAACCAGTGGATCAATATTTCGGACACGATGAGATTCATGAATTAGAGACCAGGTTAGGATGCACCATGATTAGAAAATTATTGGACAAGAGTTGTCCACTCGTCGGTTGATCCATCATCAATAACTATTAGGTGAGATGGTGAGTCAGTTGGTGGGACCACATCATCCACTAGAAATTAATAATTATAGAGATTTTTGCATCTCTTCCAAGAAAGTATAGGGATCCGAGTAAATAGTAGAAGCATAATTTATTTAGAAATAAAATTTCTAAATAAATTGGTTAAGTTTAATTACAAAATCTAACTAGAAACTTTGACTCTCTATAGAAAAATATCTGTGTCCAACTTACTAGCCCATATCCTGGACACCCATAGACTGATCGGATCCAACTACAAGGATTGGCTTTAAAACTTCAAAATTATTTTAGATTTTGAGAAGTTGACTCATGTGTTGGAACAGGATCCTCCCATCTTACCAGCCCATCCATTCGTTGATCAAAGAGCATCTCTCGAGAAGTGAACGGATGAAGATAACAAAGCCAGATATTACATGTTGGACTCGATGTCTGATGATCTCTAGTACCAACAAGAGGATATTAAGACTAGCCACCAAATGTTGGCTCACCTGTAAGAGTTGTTTGGTGAACAGAGTCGTGCAGCCAAATATCAAGTCATTAAAAGATTGTTTAAGGCTTAAATGCGTGATGGGCAGTCGGTCTAAGATCATTATCTGATGATGATCAAGAACTTAGAAGAGCTTGAGAAGCTTGATGTCAAGTTAGATCAGGATTTGCAGACTGATATAATTTTACAGTCCTTGATTGATACGTATGGGCAGTTCATCATGAACTACCACATGCATAAACTTCAGAATACCTTGGCTGAGCTTATGAATATGCTGGTTATTGTTGAGCTTTCTATGAAAGGTTCTAAAGGCTTAGTACTTGCTGTGGAGCGGACTTCTTCCAAGAGAAAGTCTTTTGAGAAGAAGAAGAGGTCCATGAAGAAGCAGAAGGTGGATGGTGGAAAGAAGAAGAAGGCAGAGCCAAAGAAGAAGGCCGCTGATAAAGAAAAATATTTTCATTGCAACACTAACGGCCATCGAAAGCGGAACTGCTAATTTTACTTGGCCAGTCTGAAGAACAAGAAGGAGGCAGGTCCTTCTGGAGGCATGTTCGTTATAGAATCTAATCTTACGATTTCTTCTGCATCTAGTTGGTTGCTTGACTCTGGTTCTAGTGCTCACTTATGCACTTCTATGTAGAATCTTGAGGATAGCAGGAGGCTGAGGAATGGTGAGATAATCCTACGTATCAAAAATGGTACAAGAGTGCTGCTGTGGTCGTGGAAACCTACCCTCTGCAATTACCATAAGGATTAGACTTAGTACTTAAGGACTATTTTTATATGCCTGCAGCAAGCAAAAATTTAATTTCTATTTCATGTTTAGCACAGAAAGGCTATGTAATTAGTTTTCTTAAGGACCATTATAATATTCTTTATGAAAGAAATAAAATTATAATTAATTTTTTTATAAATGATCTTTATCAGTTACATATAGATATTTCTATTTTTAATATTGAGCAAAACATGAATGCCATAGGATCAAAATGACCTAGAGATAGTCTAAATGATAGGTATCTTTGACACTTTAGACTAGGTTATATAGCTGAAGATAGGATTAATAAATTAGAGAAATTCGAACTGTTGAGTCCATTGACTTTCGAGTCATATCTGATTTGTGAATTATGTCTTCATGGCAAAATGACCAAGCTTCCTTTTATGGGACATGGGAAAAGGGCCACAGACCTGCTTGCCTTAGCACATACCGATGTATGTAGCCTATTTGATGTGCTAGCTAAGGATAATTATATCTACTTCATCACTTTTATCGATGATTTATCTCAGTATGGGTATGTGTATTTGATGCGACATAAGTCTAAAGCTTTTGAAAAGTTTAAGAAATTCAGACTTGAAGTAGAAAAATAAATAGAAAAATTCATTAAGGTTCTTTGATCAGATCGAGGAGGTAAATACCTTAGTCGAGAATTTCTAGACTATCTTAAGGATAATGGCATAGTCTCTCTATGGACTTCACCAAGAATGCCTCAACTTAATGAAATTTCAGAACGGAGAAATCGAATCCTATTAGATATGGTTCGATCCATGATGTGCTTCATAGACCTCCCAGAGTTTCTTTGGGGACATAGTTTGTTGACCGCTATATATCTACTGAATAGAATTTTATCTAAAATCATTCCCACCATACCGTATAAGATATGACATGGTAAAAAACCAAGTCTGAGTCATCTCAAAATTTGAGATTATTCGGTCCATGTCAAGAGACAACAGGTGGATAAATTAGAGTCTAGGTCCTTTAGAGCTCAATTTATTAGATATCCTAAAGAGTCATTAGGATATTTTTTCTATCTTCAAGAAGATCATAATATGATTATGGGTCGACATGCCATCTTTCTTGAAAAATAGTTTGTTCAAGATGGTGGCATCAGAAGACCGATTAGGCTCGAAGAGAAAATCTCTCAAGAGCCACGAGCTAAGAAACCTATGGAACCCAATTAGATTGAGCCAATCCAATCACTACCTCATCCACCTCGTAGATCAAAAAGGATTTTTCATTTTTCTAAAAGGTACTTAGGTAGTATTTCAGAAGACGTAGAAAAAATATTCCTTATAGGAAAAGAGGTTCATGGTGATGATCCCAAAACCTATGACGAGATGATATCAGATATTGACTCTGAAAAATTATTAGAGGCAATGAATTCAGAGATTGACTCAATGCGCTCGAACCAAGTCTAGACCTAGGTAGATCCATCTGAAGGTATAGTACCTATTGGGTGTAAATGGATCTTTAAGAGAAAGATAGGTGCTGATGAAAATTCTAGAGACATTCAAAGTAAGACTCGTAGCGAAAGGGTATAGTCAGTACGAAAGCATTGACTATCAGGATATTTTTTTGCTAGTAGCTATGCTCAAATCCATTAGCACATTGCTTGCTGTTGTAGCCTATTTCAATAATGAAATATGGCAGATGGACGTGAAAATAATGTTCTTAAATGGATATCTCGAGAAAGATATCTATATGAAATAGCCACTGGATTTCACATCTAGTGATACTGATCACAAGGTCTGCAAGTTGCAAAGGTCCATATATGGACTTAAGCAAGCATCTCAGAGCTGAAATGATCGTTTCAATGATATAATCAAATCATTTGAATTCATCAAGAATGAGGAGAAGCCTTATATTTTCAAAAAGGTCAGTAGGGGCGCTGTTGTCTTTCTCATACTATACGTGGATGACATCCTCCTAATTGGGAATGATATTCTCATGTTAACTATGGTCAAAATGTGGTTATCTAAAGAATTCTCTATGAAAGACCTAGGAAAGGCATCCTTTGTTCTAGGAATTAAGGTCTATAGAGATAGACCAAATAGGATGCTGGGTCTTTCACAGAAGATGTACATAAAGGAGGTGCTAAAGTGGTTTGGCATGGAAAACTCCAAGAAGGGATTGGTGCTCTTCAGACATGACGTTCATCTCTCCAAGAAGATGTGTCCCAACACACCTGAGGAGATTGAATACATGAGCAAGATCCCTTATGCTTCAGCAATTGGGAGCCTCATGTATGTCATGCTATGTTCACAATCTGATATTGCCCATGCTGTGAGTGTCACGAGTAGGTATCAGTCGAATCCAGATGAAGAGCACTGGACTTCTGTGAAATGTATCCTTAAGTACTTGAGAAGGACTAGGATATATTTCTAGTCTTTGGTAATGGAGAACTCCAGGTCCAGGGATATATAGACTTGGATTTTATGTCTGATATAGATGATCGAAAGTCGACATCTGAAAGTCTATTTATTTGTAATGGTGGTGCTATCAGCTGAAAAGTTTCAAGCAGACGGTGATAGCAGATTCCACCATGGAAGCAGAGTATATCGCTGTGTTGGAAGCTGCAAAGAAGGTATTTTGATACAAGAATTTCATCGTAGATCTTAGAGTGGTGCCATCAGATGCCGTCCCTTTGTACTGCGATAACATTGGTGCCATAGTCCTAGCTAAGGAGCCAAGATCTCACCAAAAATCCAAACACATTGAGCGGCGATACCACCTCATCCACAATTACCTCGAGAAGGAATACATCGAGGTCAAAAGAGTCAACATTGTAGATAATGCGGCTGACCCGCTGATAAAGCCATTGAGCTAGCAGAAGATCGAAGCCCATCTTGAGAAGATGGGACTTAGATTTGTAGCTAATTGGCTTTAGATCAAATGCGAGTTTGTTAGTTATATGCCCTAGAAGCCAGATTAGCTATCACTTGTAATACACTTCTAAGAATAATTTTATAATTTTAACTATAAATTAATAAATATATTATTTTTTCTATCATAGTGTGTATTTAAAAGTGTCAGTGATACATCCTTTGAGTTAATGGTAATGACAATTCATATTTTCAAGAGTTGAAAATTTAAGATATAAATTTTCATAATTAACTCATAAACTACTTTCGACCGTAGGATCATCATGAGGATGGTGATTGATCCAGAAAGTTGGTGTATGATCGCTTTCTTAAGATAGACGTGTCTTGAGTCTATAATGTGGAGACACTGGAGTGAGAGTATAGATACTTGTTAAAGAACGAAGGCACTAAGCATGACCACCTCGAGTAGTCATAAGAAAGTCTACCTTCTCATCGATGACTAACTCGATGTTGCAGTGGTGTGTATGGTTCTTTGTGAAGGGAAATCCTGATTTCTCGGTCCAGGTTCGTTCAGATCTGATTAGATCAAGAGATATATTTCAAAATTTTTTCTCTTGATCTCAATCAGATCTTGATATGTTTCAGATCTGATTCTTATTATTTTAATAAATAAAATAAAATAAGATAAATTAAATCAAATTTAATTTACCTGATTTGGGTAATCCTATTACCCTGTAGATGATCCTGATTGCAGCGGAAGGTTCTGGATCTTAGCCACGCAAGCGCCTGGCCTCTACCGGTATCCACTCGGGTTGGATCTGGAGATCCTCTTCTTCTCTATCACACCTCCAAAAATCAGATCTGGATCTGATCTGGAGGATCTTCAAAACTCTTTTGAAGATCTGCAGTCGTCCTTTTGCAGCAGCGCAGCCTTCTTGCTTTTGATCGCCTTTCCTTGATCTGAATCGCACCAAACTAAGTCCAAAACACTTTTGGACGTGGAGAGCAAGGGGAGAAGAGAGTATGGTGCATGGAGAAGGAGGGGAGAGGCAGCCTTGGACGTGGGAAATCTCTATTGAATTCACTTCGGATTAGGGTTGGGCGCAGGGTCTTATTTATAGACCTCTTGTGATCCAACTCCTCTTCCTCTCAATCAATCACAACCCTTTGTGAAATCAGATCTAAATCTGATTGGTTGAAAAAGAGACCCCTGGATTCCTCCTTAGAGGGTGCCTAAGACCAGTCAAACTGGATTCTTAGTAGAACTCTGATTGGAATCCAAAAGGGAGGTGGAGTCCTTGTCCAACAAGGACTCCTAGGCGCCTCCTACTTGGGCTCACGCCATCCTTGGCGTGCGCCCTTCTCCTTGCCAGGTTCTGGCAGGGGGACAAGCCCCCACCAGCTCTCCAATAGGTGCATGACATGTGGTCAAAAGTCAAAGGGTCAATGGTCAACGTTTGACCAGTCAAAGGTAGACTTTTGACCAAAGTCAAAGAACAAGAAATGGCAGGTGACCAAAAATGGCAGGTAATGTCTTACAAATAAGACAAACCTATTCTGACTTGGACAACCTCCAGTCAGACCATATGAAGGCCTCTGATTGAGCACAAACTCCTTTGGCTCAGTCAGGATAACTTATTTATGATAGTAAAAGAAGAACGTTAGGTTCAATCGAGTGCTAGCATGATTTCCTTGAACCTAATTGAATCTCATTCAGATCAATTGAACTAGATCAGTTCAATTGATGATCACCAGATTCAAACCTCTTGTTTGTGTGACCCAGTTAGGTTCAGTTCTGTATGGTAATGGGATATGTCATGATCTCTATCATAGACATCATCGAAACTCCTTTCGATGGATCAGAACTCTTCTGATTCGAACAGCTAGAATGATCGATCATCTAAATCATTCTAATTGCTCCCAAAATCCACCAGTGACACCTAGCAGTATATGGTGGCAACCCATCAGAGCTGAATGCGAACCTCTTGGTGCAGCTACCTGTGTGATTCAGTTCTTCTATCTTGAGCCCGATCAGATTAGGGTTAAGGTGAACTCGTCAAACCCTAGTCTCTGTCATATGATGTAATCATTCGATTCAAGTCCAATGTGAAAATCTAAATAGAAACTCTTTCTATTATTTCACTCTACCATGGCCATGGATTTTTGGACTTGATTCTCATGATCATCATAGGGCTGCTCCTCTACCACCGAGGTAGATAGATTCCATCTTGATGCAATCCAGTTCCTACAATGAACATGCTATAGCCAACATACACCTCAGGGTTCCATATGGCTAGGAGACCGAGTAATGGTGTAGTCAAACTATAACACCCTCAAGGTGAACTGCCGATGCATCTCAGGTCAAAGAACCAGACACACTACTGCAGCATCGAGTCAGTCATTGACGAGAAGGTAGACTTCCTAATGACTACTCGAGGTGGTCACGCTCAGTGCCCTCGTTCTCTAACGAGTATCTGTACTTCTCGCTCCTGGTGTCTCCACACCGTAGACTCAAGACTCATCTACTAAAGAGAAGCGATCGTACACCAACCTTCCGGATCAATCACCATCTTCGTGATGATCCTATGGTCGGGAGCTGTTTATGAGTTAATAATGATTATTCATGTCTTAAATTTTCAACTCTTGAAAATATGAATTATCATTACCATTAACTCAAAGGATGTATCACAGACACTAAATACACATGTGTGATAGAAAATAACCCATTTCATTAATTATAGTCAAAATTATAATTTTGCCCCTAGAAGTGTATTACAAGTGTCAGCCAATTCTGGCTTCTAGGGCACATATATCTAACACTTTGACCTAAGGTGCATCGACAGTTCACCTTGAGGGTGTTATAGTTTGATTATAGCATAACTCGGTCTTCTAGTCATTCAAAATCCTGAGGTGTATGTTGACTATACCATGTTTATTGTAGGAGTTGGATTGCACTAATAAGAGAATCTATCTACCTCGATAGATGAGGAGTAGCCCTATGATAATCATGAGATTGAGTCCTTAAGCCCATGGCCATAGTAGAGTGAAGATGATAGAGAGAGTTTTTATTAAGATTTCACATTGGACTCAAATCGCATGATTAATTGATATGACGGACATTGGGTTTGGCGAGTTCACCTTAACCCTAATCCTATCGAAACTCAAGATAGAAGAATCTAATCACACAGGCAACTGCACCAAGAGGTTAACTTTCAGTTTTGATGGATGCCATCATATACTGCTAGGTGTTACTGATGAATTTTGGGAGCAATTAGAATAATTTTGATGATTGATCATTCTAATTGTATGAATCAGAAAAGTTCTGGTCCATCGAAAGATATTTCGATGATGTCGATGATGGAGATCATGACATATCTTATTACCATACAGAATTGAATCTAATTAGATCATACAAAAAAAGGTTTGGATCTAGATGTCATCAATTGAGCTAACCTAGTTCGATTTGGATTAGATCCAATCAGGTTCAAGGTAATCGTGCTAGCACACGATTGAGCCTAACTTTCTCCTTCTGAAATTTTTCTGATTCATCGCATTCAAGTTAAATCTGATTTGACTCATTCTTGTATTTTGAATGAATTTATTTTTATCTAACTAGAATAAGTCCAGGTCAGATTAATTATAGAAATTAAATTCATTCATAGTCAAATTGGACTAGGGTCAAAAGTTGACCTATTTGGGAGAATTGAGGGTCACCTGATCAGATACTTTTAGAAAATTTTTTAGAACTCATATTGATCTAATTTTTGGATATATGATAGATAATGAATTATACATTGGGTGTACCAAATTTTGTGATTTTTGAAGGTATCTAGACTAAGTTATGATAGAGTTTGATTTGAATCAAACTCTTGAGGGAAGAGTCCTAGGCATAGTGGACTCTTACTTATCTACTCATGCCACCACCTTCCAGATTGATTTTTGGCATCAAAATCAAATGGAATCTAAGGATTTTCATGGAGATCAAGTTGAGTAGTCCCAATGGTCAAAAAAAGTAAGGATTCTGGTGAAAGAGGGATTCTAACTTGGTGCTATGCTTTTATATAAGAACCCTTGTGCCAAGGCTCTTCACGTAGAAATATTTTTCATACCCAAAAGCTGCCGTTCTAGATATCCCACACCCCTTCTATCCTCTCTCTCTCTCTCTCTTCTACATGCCTAAAAAGTTAGGCACAAATATGAGAAGAAGATCCAATCGAATTTGTGAAGAGTTCAGCATCTATATGATGGTGTTCGTGAGACGGATATGCTGCCTTCAGAAATTTTTTGAAGGACTTTTAGATCATATTCAGATATGATCTTTGGAGGAAAGATTTGCAAAGAGAAGATGTCTAGATCCTTCTTGAGTAGATACCAGTAAAGGCTAGATGCATGCATGGCTCCTTTCAGAACCTCAGAAAATATTAGGATCATCGTAGGATAATCAGATTACCTAAACAAGGTATGAAATTAAATTTGATTTAATTTTTATTTTAATTTTTAATATCAGATCACCATGATCAGATTTGAGAACTCTTAGATCAGATTTGATCATTTAAAAAATTTTAGAAAAATCTATCTCAGATCTGATCAGATCTGAATGATCTTGCGGTAGAAAATAGGGTTTTTTCCTTCACTCTCCCCATGCTATATCCAACAAGTATACTTCTTGTCCATACCAAAATGTAGTAGATGCTCCTCAATAAGTGATATGTGATGATATACCATATTGACACATCTTTTGCATGGACACTTCATTTGGCTGGCACTATCAGCCTTATGCCGTGCAAATTCAATAAAATCTCGAACACCTTTTTGATATTCAGGCAAAAAAATATCTTTAGTGTTCATCCAATTTTTGTCGATATCTATTTGACAATAAAGAATAATGATTCATGAATCCTAACTCTGCCAACTCCTTCCAAATAGGTATGGTCCTATCCCTTTCAAAAATGCATCACTTTTATTATTGCCATGGTTTTGTTCTTTGTTCCATATCTGAAAAATCCGGTAGAATCTTTCTACAGTTTTGCAAGTACACGATATAGATGGATCTAATTTTAACCACATCTAATATGTACCCAGAGAATAAATGAGATAACTACGATGAAATTTTTTATAATAGAATAAAGAATACCATGACAACAATAAAATATTGATGCATTTATGAACTGCCCAAATCGGGGCATCCAAGAGCCATTCACAGAGTCCATTTTGGGGACCCTGAGACCGACTCTTGAATCAGAGTCTAAGGTTAGATGAATACATGAATTAAATCATTACCAAACCAGATCCTAGATCGGATCCTGGATCGAATCCCAACCCAGATCCCTATCTGGATCTCGATAGAGATCCGACCTGGATCATGATCCGAATCCCGATCCGAATCCCAAATCTGATTTCGGACATGATCCCAAATTATATCTTGAATCGAATCCCAGACTGGATCCCGAACAAGATTTCAAATCAGATTCTCGATCGAAATCCGATCCGAATCCTCATACCTGATAGTTTATATGCATTATAAATTAAAACCTTCGACTAATACAAATTAAAATATTAAATCATAATTATAATGAAATACTTGAGCTAAATAAATAAAAAAATTAAACTATAACAAGTAAAAGCATAAAAATATAATTAAAAACTTAACTATTTTACTTATAACAATTCAGGGCATTATAACTATTTTAATTATTATTACTATCACCACTATTACTAAAATTATTATTATTACCATCATCATCATTATTATTATATTTACTATTATTATTGTTATTATTTTAACTACTACTATTACTATTATTATTACCATTATTATTTTTATTATTAATACTATTATTATTATTATTATTCTAACTACTACTATTACTATTACTATTATTATTACTATTATTATTTTCATTATTATTACTACTTTTACTATTATTATTATTATTATATTTATTATTATTATTATTATTTTAACTACTATTATTACTATGATTATTATTACCATTATTATTATTTATTATTATTATTATTAAACCTTATTTATTATTATTATTTTCATTTTATTACTACTTTACCCTTATTAATATTATTATTATTACTATTTTTACTATTATTATTAATGTAATTATTATGATTATTATTATTATAATTATTTTTACTATTTATTATTATATTATTATTATTACTTTAATATATTATTTTATTATTATTATTTATTAAAAAATTAAAAATTAATTAAGCCCCTCCGCCCCCCATCCCAAGCGGCGCCCCTCCGCCCCACCGCCCATGGCCCCCCTCCCAACCTTGCCATCGCTGCCCTCCACGCCCCACCCCCCATGGACCCCCAACCCCCTGCGCACCCAACATTATCGCGGCCCCCCACCTGATCTATGGCGCCCCTCCGACATCCATAATCGGTGCCCGTGGCCCACCTCCCTTTGTGGTGCCCCTCCGTCGCCCACCACCGATGCCACGGCCCTAATCCATTCCATCACCATCAATCAGCGGCCCCCAACCCACGTGGCCCCCCACACCTCCATGCATCACCAACCCTCGTGCCCTACCATCCACCACATGCGGCCCCCAATCCGCAGTCCTATCACCACCATCCTATGGCCCCACACCCCATGCGCCCCTACACCCAGCAGCCGGCACCAAGCCTCCACACCCCACCACCGACCACCGCCTGCCATCGACCACCGCATGTAAGCATCTGCATTTGCTCGACCCAAATGATCAAAAGAGATAAAAAAAAATGATATACCATCAATTGCGCGCGGCGACAATGGAGGCAATGGCAACGATAATGATGGCAGCAACGGTGCCAGCAACGATGGCAGCACCAGGAGAATAGGTTGCTGATCGGTGAAAGCAAAGGAGGGGGAGATAGAGAAGATGAGGGGGCGGGCGAGAGTGGGTTTCGGAGAGAGAGTGGGTTTCGTGTGAATGTAGTGGGAGGGGATGTTTAAAGGGTTTTAGCAATGTAATTTTGTCACTAAAAGTCTTATTAGCGATGAAAAAAATTTTTCATCGCTAATAATTTTCGCCAATTTTTTTCTCCAAAATAATTCCCTCTCTAAAAAAATTAAAATATTAGATTAAATTATTTCCAATGAAAATTTAATTTTTGTCATAAATAATATTTATTAGCAACAAAATTTTTCATCAAAAATAATATTTTAAAAATAAATAATTCAAAATTTTTTTAAAAAATTAAGACTATTTATGATGTAAAAATTTTCATCATAAATAAAAATTATTTATGATGGAAATATATTTCTTCATAAATAAAATTTCTTTATGATGAATATTTTGATTGCAAATATTTTTTGATAAATAAATAATTTTGAAGAATAAAAAAAGATGAGAATATTTATGATGAAAAGTAATTTTTCATCATAAATAAAAATTATTTATGATGAAAAATAATTTTTCATCATAAATAAAAATTATTTATGATGAAAATCTATTTCCATCACAAATAACCTTTATTTTGCGATGGAATATTATTTTTCATCATAAATAATTTTTTATATATAAATAATTTAAATAATCATCGGATTTTTAATGATAAAAATTAAACAAAAGGCAAAAATATGCTGTGCATGATGATGCAACGGGGTTGAGTGGTGCAAGCGCGACCACTGTTAGCTAGCTCGCAATCAAATGCAATTTTTTTATTTTTTTTAAAAATTAGTATTCTTTTAAAAAAATTATTATTCTCTGAATATTATATAATTTTGAAAATTAAAGCCCATCTTCACCATTCCTTATTTAAGTAATTATCATGCGATTATCATCACAAAAGATCACCTCGATCTGGTAGCTTTAGCTTTGTAGATTGATAAAATTTGATTTCGACGGTCACGAACGATCGCATGATGATCTGATAGATAAAAATTATTGATGAATCCAAAATTTTATAATGATGATCTTTATGATATTTATAGTATATTATCAAAATTTTACTTCAATTGGATATAATTATCACTATTAATTTAGTATTGGATGATTTGAACCGTTAAATAAAAAATGAGTGATCAAAAGGCCAAACGATATTTGATTAAAATGATTTTTTAGATAAATAATCTTTGCTACTACTTTGATCATTTGTATGGTGGAGATCATAAAATCCAAACTGCACATATATGAACGATCCAAAACTACGTCTCTTGATACATATTCTTAAGATCCTTAAGTAATTATACTTATATTTTTATAAAATCTGCTTAACATGGATGGTTCATATATATAAAATTTTAATTTTATGATCATCACTATATAAATGATGAAAGTAGTAGCAAAGATCATTCATCTAAAAAATCATCTTAATCAAACGCTGTTTGATCTTTTGATCACTCATTTTTTATTTAACGATCTAAATTATTTCATACTAAATTGACTATGATAATTATATCTGATTGAAGTAAAATTTTTATAGTGTATTATAAATATCACAAAGATCATTGTTGTAAAATTTTGAATCCATCGATAGTTTCTATCTATCAGATCATCATACGATTGTTCGAGATCATCAAAATCAAATTTTATCAATCTATAAAATAAGAGCTACTAGATTGAGGCAATCTTTTATGACGATAGTTGTACAATAATTACTTAAATAATGAATAGTGAAGAAGAACTTTAATTTTTAAAATTATGTAATATTAAAAAAATAGATTATCTTTTAAAAAAATATTAAATTTTAAAAAAATTAGAAAAACATATTAATTTGCTTGCGGGCTAGCTAACAGTGAATGCGCTCATACCCCATAGGCCTATCACATTGATCATGCATGGCATATTTTTGCCCTTTTTTTATTTTTAAAATAGTCCATATTTTTTTATTTTTAAAATTTAAAATTTTGGTCAGATTATTTACAATGTAAATTCATTTTTTATCATAAATAATAGATTATTTATGATGAAAACTTTTCATCATAAATAATCCAATCTTTTTATTTTTTTAATATTTTATTTATGGTGGATCATTTTTGAGCGAACATTTCCATCGTAAATAATTTATTATTTACAACGTAAATTGATTTTGCATCATAAATAATAGAATATTTATGATTAAAATTTTACATCACAAATAATCTGATCTTTTTATTTTTTTAATATTTTATTTATGGTGGATTATTTGTGATGAAAAATTTTTATCGTAAATAATTTATTATTTATGATGTAAAGTGATTTTGCATCATAAATAATAGATTATTTATGACAAAAATATTTCATCATAAATAATCTATTTTTTTATTTTTTAATATTTTATTTATGGTGGATTATTTATGATGTAATATTTCTATCATAAATAATCTATTATTTATGATGAAAATTTATTTTGCATCATAAATAATAGATTATTTGTGATGAAAATTTTTCATCATAAATACTCTAATTTTTTTATTTTTTAATATTATATTTATGATAGATTATTTATGATGGAATATTTTTATCATAAATAATCAATTATTTATGATAGAAAATTAGTTCACGTCATAAATAATGCATTATTTTTGATGGAAATTTTTTTATCATAAATAATCCAGCCTTTATATTTTTTTAATATTGTATTTATGGTAGATTATTTGCGATGAAAAATTTTTGTCATAAATAATGGGTTATTTTATGATGAAAACTTTTTTTACATCACAAATAATCAATTATTTGCAACTAAAAATTTTTATCATGAATAATCCAGCCTTTTTTATTTTTTAATATTTTATTTATGATAGATTATTTATGATGGAATATTGTCGATGTAAATAATCGATTATTTATGTTGGAAAGTTAATTTCCATCATAAATAATCAATTATTTGTGATGAAATAGATTTTTCATCGTAAATAATTGATTATTTGTGATGAAATTTTTTTTTGTTGTAAATAACCATATTTGCAATGAAATTTTTTTCATCACAAATAATCCATCGCTAAATATGGGATTTCTTATAGTATGTTCATATCAAAATCAATGGTCTGTGGTGATAAATAAGAGGAAGGGGCTGAAACAAAGCATCCTAATTTTGAAAAGGATTCTGGCAACTTGCTGATCCCAATCAAAGTGGAACAATATCCATAAGATTAGGAAAGGAAGGGAATCAAGGGCTTAGGTCCTTTGCCTAAGTCTGGCAAGGCTCTAAGGACGATCCTATGATCTTTCCTAATCAAATAATCAAGGAAAACTCATCAAAAGATCTCCGAATTGGCAACAATCTCATGAAATTTTGGTATAGTGAAGTTCAAAGAAGAAGGCAGCTTTCATAGATAGGATCTTTGCTAGGGTTTTTGGCTATAATTTGAGATGCCCTAGGATGCTTGGTTTCATCGAAGTTGGGAGGGAAGAAGACTCTTGATTGGAGTCTTCTTTTCCTCCATCATGTGCCGAGCATGTGTGTATTAAGGGCTCGGGCCTCATTAGGCCAAAAATCTAGGTCACTATAGTGAAGGCCTTGTTTTGATTGTCTTTGACTTGCAAAATTTTATGCTTAGTGCTCTCAGCTCAAGAACCAACATGCTCAAGTGTTCACAAACTGAACTTGAACCTTAGAACTCATCTTTGCATAAGCTAATATGGAATTCTATATTGAATAGAAGCATGAAACATGAGCATAAAGGGTAATGTAGATTTCTACCTTTGTATGCAACATGAAACAGCTAATGCAAATTGTGATTTTTGTAGATGTATGTTAGAAGGAAGATTCATTGTCAACTAAGCATGTGCTATTTTTTGATCGAACAAAATTTTGTTTCAATATTAAATATTTCTACTATTGCCCAGCTAGACAACCCAAGAGGGGCATGGGGAGAAGGGGGGGGGGTTAATTGGGTTTTAAAATTTTAAATAGATATATGCATAGATTATCAAATTAATCTTAGTGAAGAAGTGAAGTGAAGAGCCAAAGATGAATGCAAATGAGAAGAAGGGAAGCACACACAAAGACACAATAATTTTATAGTAGTTCGGTGTACTCCAAGCACTTATGTCCACTCTCTAAGCGATCTTCTTGAGAATTTCACTATAATTTATATAAGATTACAGTTGGATAGTTTTTTCAAGCTTGTTATCCAAAAAACTAGTTGGTGTTAAAATAAGAGTACCAACCTCAACCTTTACAAGCTTTATCTTAGGGCTCTCAATCCAATTTCAAGGTTTGGATCAATCTTTTCCCAAGTTTCAGACCCTTTTGAAACTTGTTATAGAATTTGAGAAAGAAAATTTAATATAACAAGAAACATCTCCTTGGATTGAGCAAATTTGTTGTCATTGAGGCTTGGTTGTCGTGGACTTGAATACTTACAATCAATCCTCTTAGTTGGCTCTTCAATGTTCTCACAAAAGTCAAGAGAAAATTGGTTGAAAGTGGGTGAAGTCTCTTGAAAACATTGAAATATTGAAAGTGAAGCTCTTTTTCCTTTGAAAAGTGTTTTCCTTTTTGTTCCTTTATTTTTTTTTATATTTTTCCTTAATTTTTAGCAAGTTAGGTATAGTTTGAAGCCAAAACTAGCCATTTTTATCCGTTGGAGACGAAATAGAGCCATTGGAAAAGTTTTGAATGAAATAGGACCTGCTATAGAACTAACTATTATGCTTGTCAAAAGCTCTGGAGTCAACTCAAAATAGCCTTGAGTCGTCTTAGTTTCAAATGGAGTCAACTCTAAATAGCCTTGAGTCAACTCGCCAGCAAATCACCAAAAATGGTCTTTTTGTATACCTTGAAAGTGCCAGATGCAAAATGACTTTGAGTCGGCTCGCCTACCTATGCCAAAAAAACACCTCTATTTTTCTGAGAGAGTTAGCTCGGCTCTCCCTCGAGTCAGCTCGCTACTATTCCTTCCCTATGTACCATGTCCAGAATGTGCTAGAGTCGATTTTGTTTCATCTAGAGTCAACTTAAATTCTTCAAATAGCCTTTTTCAATGAAATTTGACTCCAACTCTTATCCTTTTTGGCTCAAATGGTTTTCAATCATTTTGAGCTCTTCCGAATGATGCTTTCTTTTTACAAAAATATTTTTAAGAAAAACTTGAAAGATATTAGTATACTTTTATGCTCCAATGTTTGGTCATCCTCAAAATCATTCCTAAGGTCAATAATCTCTCCCTTTTTTATGATGATAAAACATTGAGCATGAGCAAAAGAAAAATTTAAATTTTGCTCAATTTAAACAAGGTATAAGGTATAAAAGAATATTTAAGATCTCAATCAAGATACTCAATTTTGTACAATTAATTAGATTGGAAGAGGCTATTCTCCTACAATGCATTTGAGTAAAATTCTTTGGAGGTTGATAATGGATTTGCAGATATTCCTTTTAGAAATTTAGTAAGAGTTGTGCAAGAGTCTCCCCCTTAGAGAGTGCTCCCCCTTAATTTAAGTTATTCTTTTATTTTTATTAATGATTGAAAAAATTTTAAATTTTTTGTATTGTGCATTATAGCTTTATCTCTTCCCCCCACCCCTTTTGTCATCATCAAAATAAGGTACTAAGAAAGTAGACAATTCATGGCATAGAAAGGATGATTTCATTAAAGAAGTAGATATTATATTTCATATAAGTGTGTATTGTTTTACAAAATTGGACTACAAATAATACACACAATTTAGTTCATAGCTGCAATATATAATTAAAAGCTAAAAAACATCTAATACTTAGACAAGAACAGACAACTAATATTAAAACAAGGATAACTAGTCCTTATTGCATGATGGAAACTCTATTATGGGAGAGTCAGAAGATGAGGGATGGGTAGGTCTCTTGCTTCAGATCCTCTCAGAGGGCCCTATGCTAAGAGAAGGAAAACCAAATCCAGGCCTAACAACAGAACTGAAAGGTGGCCTGGAAGAAGTGGATATGTCTGTGGCTGAGTCTGAGGTCTAAAAGGGCTAGGAGGTGCTCGATCGAGGTCTAAAAGGTGGCATGCGAGCTATCATTGCCCCCATCTGGCCCCATGCAGAATCCCCATACTCCCAAACTGTGAACTGATGGCATCTTCAATCTTCTTGTTTAGTCTTGCTACCTCCTGAGTCAAGGTAGTGCTGTAATTTAAGAAATCAACCCTATGACTCTCGACTCTCTCCAAACTCTCAAGTTGTAGAGTCAGCCTAAGCATGTCACCACGTAGCTGCTCAAATAGTGACCAAGCATGCTGCCGGAGCTCATCATTGTTCTACAAGATCTGAGATCTGATCAGCAAAAATGGCTCCCATCCTGTCCATGTTCTGATCCACTAGCCCCTTTGTAGAGAAAGTCTGATGGGCGCATGGGGTGTGGGGTGAGGCTGGAGCTAGAAACGTGCTAGGCTATTGCTGATGGTACTGCGGATGAAGGGCCTACTGGGGTGGATAAACTGGGTGCTAATGAAGGACCTACTGCTGGAGGAGGGGAGGATGGTCCCTGAGGCTCAAAATCATCCATAGGCTCTGCCTCCTTATCCTTATTGTTGGCTCGAACAAGCTCCTGCCCTGAGTTTCTATGGACCCAAATCCCTTGATGCTTTCGATACCCCATGCGATGAAGAGATCGAATAGTGCAATGGTCAGTGTAGAGAAGTTCCTTAAAATTTTCTCCCTCGAGGTCTAGTTGACAGTCCATGAAAAAAAGGGTAAATACCATGTCGTAAGGTAAGCATCCCCTGAATCTCCCTGCAGCATCTTGAATCTGCTGCATCATCATGAAAGGCTGGTTCATTTGCTTGCCTTGAATCATGTTATACATGACTGCGACCTCTATCCTTGCCACCCAATCGAAATGGTCAGCCTTCAGAAAAAGAATATGGCTAACAATGTGGTGCAGCAACCGCATTTCTGCTGAGAGTTGGTTGGCCAGCAAGTTGTCGACATCAATGACATCCTCTCTCTCGAAAATGCGCCGTATATCCCTCAGCTTTGTAGTCTAATTTAAGATAGAAAATACCTGGTTCGTGTGGCTAGGATCTGACCTAACTTCCTCTTTGTTGGGTAACCAACTGCCCTTTTATAGTGGACTGAATAAAGGTGTCTCTCACTTCCATGTTCTCAAAGAATTACCTTACCAGGTGAGGATAGGTAGGGACCTCCAAAGAGCAAACCTTTTCCCATCCTTGTTGCCGAATCTAACTTTCAATCCAAAAATGCTCGGCTTCAATCAACTCAAAGTCCACTTTCCTACTTGTGGTGATAGCCTGGGTTGCCATAGGAGCTCGAGGAGGAGGAAAGAAAGAAGCTAGTGGAGGAGGATGAGATTCTTCTTCATCTGCACAAGCCTTAAACCTTCTTTCCTCTGGATCATCCCTTCGGGGTTGCTTGCTCACTATGGATCGAGTTTTGGGGGCCATTGGATAGCTCAAATCCACCAAGTTAGGAAACAGAGAAGGCAATGGAGGAAGCTTGGAGGGAGTTGGAATGAGTCAAAGTGGGTTTGGATGGAGAAGGCTTGGAGAAATAGTAAGAAGTGATGGTGAATAGGGTTTACGGAAGCTCCTATTTAAAGATTGGGCCCTGATAGATAAGTCAACTCGAAATCCTACTAGAGTGGCCCTGATAGATAAGTTAACTCGAGATGCTACTAGAGTCGACTCGAAGATCGAGTCAACTTGAGAGTTCATCCAAGTCAACTCACCATGATTTTAGAAATAAAAATAAATTTGAATTAAATTCAGATTTAATTCCATCTAACCTGAAACTACTTGAATCAATGGAAGCATAAGAAACTCATATCAAATTGATTGAAAGATCAAGAAGTGAAATTTTGTGGCAAGAAATTTTCTCTAAAAGGGGTCACAAATTCCTATTTCTTTTCTAATCATGCTAAATCTATCTTAACTTAAGGGTTTGGTGAAAATATCAGTAAGTTAATTTTTAAGATTAACAAAGTCAAGCACAACATCATTATTTTGAACATGATCCCTGATAAAATGATGTCTAATTTTAATATATTTTGTTCTAAAGTGCTAAATGGGGTTTTTAGTTAAGTTTGTTGCATTAGGACTATCACATCTTATGAAAATTTTGTTTTGCTTAATTTTAAAGTCTTCAAGTTATTGCTTAATCAAAAATATTTAAGTACAGTAACTCCCAGCAGTAAAGTACTCGGTCTCGATCATGGATAATGCTATAAAATTTTGCTTCTTGCTGTACCAAGAGATTAAATTCAATATTAAAAATTGGTATGTTCCACTAGTACTTTTTCTATCAGTCATACATCCTTCATAATCAACATCTGAATATCCAATTAAACTAATTGAGGATTGCTTAAAGTACCATATTCCTAAGTTTTGTATGTCAACTAGATATTTAAGAATTCTTTTATTAGCTAGTATGTGAGATTCTTTAGGGTTAGATTGAAATCTTGCACACATGCAAATACTAAATAGTATATCAGGCTTACTAGTAGTTTAGGAAAGTTAAGACCCAATGATGCCTCTATAGAGCTTTTGATCTATACTTTTAGCATTTTCACCTTCATCACGAGTCTGTATTTGGGACTCATGGGTGTGCCAATTTCTTTTGCATTCTCTGTTTCAAACTTTTTAAGTATCTCTCGAATGTACTTAGTTTGATTGACGAATTTTTTTTTTTTGTTTGATTTGAAGCCCAATGAAGAAGGATAGCTTCACCATCATGCTTCTCTTGAATTCACCCTCCAATGACTCAGCAAACTCTTGGCAAAGATCATCATTAGTAGCTCCGAAAATAATATCATCAACATAGATTTGAACTACTAGAAGATTATTTTTTTCTTTTCAAAAATAATGTTGTATCTACACTGCCTCTATTAAAATCATTTTCAAGTAAAAATTTAATAAGTTTTTCATACCAAGCCCTATGTGCTTGTTTTAGGCTATATAGTGCTTTATTTAGTTTGAATATATAATTTGAAAAAGTATGGCTTTCAAAACCAGAGGGCCATCTATAAAAACTTCTTCAACAAGATAATCATTCAAGAAGGTACTTTTTACATCCATTTAAAATAATTTAAAGTTCATGTAGCAAGCAAGTGTAAGTAATAACCTTTTTGCTTCTAATCTTGCTACAGGAGCATATGTTTCATCAAAACTTCTTCAACAAGATAATCATTCAAGAAGGTACTTTTTAGATTCATTTAAAATAATTTAAAGTTCATGTAGCAAGCAAGTGCAAGTAATAACCTTTTTGCTTCTAATCTTGCTATAGGAGCATATGTTTCATCAAAATTTATTTCATCTTTTTAGTTATATTCCTTAGCCACTAATCTTGCTTTGTTTCCAACTACATTTTTATTTTCATCCAGTTTATTTCTAAATACCCATTTGATTTTAATGATAGGATGATCATACGGTCTACTAACTAGGTTCCAAATATTATTCTCCTCAAATTGATTTAATTTTTCTTGCATAGCAAGCATCCAATTTGAATTATTTTCAACCTCTTCTATGCATTTGGACTCAATTTGAGAGACAAAGACAAGATAATCAAAAGTATCTCCAAAGGAAGCTTTAGTTCTTATTCATCATAAAGGATCACCAATAATGAGATCTCATGGATGATTGTGTGCATATCTCCACTCTTTAGGCAGATCATCATGCTCTTTATTGACATCTTGTTCAGAACTTTTATTTTGCTCCTTCATCTTTATATTGGTTTGTTCTTTTCTTCAAGTTAAGTTTCTTTATCCTATTTTTTAGAATTCATGCATCATTATCAAGTATATCTTTCTTTCTCAAAGGTAGATTATTAGCTTCATCAAATATTACATGTATAGATTCTTCAATAACCAAAGTGCGCTTATTGAAGACTCTATATGCTTTGCTGGATATAAAATATTTAAAAAAGATATCCTCGTGTGATTTAGCATCAAATTTGCATAAATTATATTTATCATTGTTAAGAATAAAATATTTACATCCAAAAATATGAAAATAATCAATGTTTGGCTTTCTACCTTTCCAAAGTATAGAGGAGATTTTTTTCAAAATGGGATGAATCAAAACTCTATTTGGGATGTAGCATGTAGTGTTAATGGCTTTAGCCCAAAAATATTTGAAAAGATTTTCTTCACACAACATGGTATCGACCATGTCTTCTAGTATCCTATTCTTTTTTTCAATTGCTCCATTTTCTCAAGGTATTTTTGGTGCAGAAAAATTATGTTCTAAACCATTTTCATTGCAAAAATTTTTAAAGTTTTGATTTTCAAATTCGGTGCTATCATTACTATGAATACAAATAATGGTTGTGTTCTTTCCATTCAAAACTTTATGATAAAATTTTAAAACTACTGAAAATGCTTCATCTTTGTGTGCTAAGAATAAAACCTAAGTGAAACGTGAGAAATCATCTATAATTATAAGTCTATATTTCTTTTCTCCTAGGCTTATGGTCCTAGTAGTTTCAAACAAGTCCATGCAAATCAACTCAAGAGGTCTAAAAGTTGAAATAATCTTTCTAGATTTGAAACTCTCCTTAGTTTGTTTACCATATTGATATGCATCATAAATATGATTCTTTTCAAGTTTAATTTAGGTAATCCTTTTACTAAATCTTTACTAATTAATTTTGAAAGAATATTCATGCTTGCATGTCTTGGTCTACGATGCCACAGCCAACTAATCTCTTTAACTATGATGTCTATTGTAACAAGACAATGACCACTCTTCATGGCTATCTCATCAAGATCAACCATGTAGATATTGCCATGCCTATATCCAAAAAATTTTGTGCTTTCATCAAAGGGACTAGAAACTATGCACATGGATGACTCAAAAGTAACTTTATAACTTTTATCATAAAGTTGACTAATACTAAGAAAATTATATTTTAGACGATCAGCTAATAATACATTATCAATGAAGGTAGAAAGAGTAATCATAATTTTACCAATACCAATAATCTTTTCTTTGCCGTTGTCACCAAATTAAGGTAGCTACTTCTTCCTTTTTCTTAAGGGTGAAGAATTATTCTTTATCATCCATCATATGTCTTGAATAGCCACTACCCAAGTACCATCTTTATTTAGATCTACTGGCTGCAAATCATTCCTGTAAAATAATCAAGTTTTCTTTTTTAGGTATTTAGGTATTTTTGGATCCTTTAGGGTTAGTCACTATGGTTTCTTTTGAAATCCAAAGTTTTTAAACTATTTTGCCATTAGATTTTCTGAAATTGCATCCATATGCTTTGTGTCCTATTCTTCCACAACAAAAACATATTATATGTGAGGTGCTCCAAGTGGATGATGATGTAGAAAAGAAGTTTCTTAAGAGTTTTTGTTTGTTATTAGGATTAAATCCAATACCAGCTTTGTCATACATAGCTTTTTGATTGTTAAGTATCATTTGCAATTTTTTTGAGTTGCATGTGAACCTCTCAATTAAGAATTTTAGTTTATCAACTTCTTTCCTTAAGATTTCATTCTCTTCTTTTAATTGATTGTTATTTTGAAGAGTTTCTTTCTTTTCTTTGATAAGTACTTCATTTTTCAATTTTAGATCTTTGTTTATCAGACTTACTTTTTGAATTTTTTTATTAGATCATGAAAAGCATCTTGAAGCTCATCAAAGATAAAATTCAAGAAAAGTTCAGAGAGGTTATCACATCATCTTGTGCCATGAGACGTAAGTTTGCCTCATTTTAGTTTTTTTCTTTGGAGCTAGACTCATCACTGTCACTCCATGTTGCAACCATAGCTTTTTTTTTTTGCTTCTTTTGAAAGATTTCTTCAAAGTTGGGTAGTCAGCCTTAAAGTGCCCTAGTTTCTTGCACTCATAGCATAGGGGCTACTCCTTTTCTTTTTCTTTCTTCTTACTTAGCTCTTCCTTGACCAATTTTCTTCTCTTGAATCCTTGCCTTTTTCTTCCTATGAACTTCCTAAATTTTTTGATCACAAGTGCCATGTTCTCATCATTTTCATCATCTTCAGTGGACTCTCCTTCTTCTTCATCAATCATTGCTGACTTTAGGGCAATATATAATCTTCTTCTTTCGACCCTCTTCATCATTATGTTGTCTTATTGGCAGCTCATGTGTCATTACAGATCTAATCAGCTATTCGATCAAGTGGTAGTTTGTTTAGGTCTTTTGCTTTTTGAATGGTGGTCACTTTTATTTTCTAAGTCCTAGGTAAAGATCTAAGAATCTTTCTCACCAAATTATTATTAGAATAAACTTTACCAAGGCTTTTGAGCCCATTAATAATATCAGTGAAATGTGTAAACATGCTAGTGATTGATTCATCATGATCCATTTTAAATAATTCATATTGATGCACAAGCATATTGATTTTTGATTCTTTAACTTGATTTGTGCCTTCATAAGTTACTTCAAGTCTATCCCAAATTTTTTTTTTTGCTAAATTATAAGTAAAAATTTAGTTGAACTCATTAGCATTAAGGGCATAATATAATACATCCATTGCCTTAGCATTTAATTGGACAAGCTTTTTGTCTATTTCATTCCAATCCTTTTTAGACTTAGGTGAAGCAATGCCATTGACAATGATTGTGGGTATGTGCAGCTCATTGATTTATAGCACTCTACATATCATAATCAAGGGCTTATATGAAAATGTGCATGCAAGCCTTCCAATAGATATAATTTGACCCATTGAAGAGTAGTGGCCTATTGATGGATTGTCCTTCGGTAAGTGAACCTCTCAATTAAATTTTTATGAATTTTATCTCATGATCGTGGGATTAACTATTAGTCGAGAACTAAGATTCTGATATCAATTATTGTCCAGCTAGATAATCTAAGAGATGGGGTGAATTGGACTTTAAAATTTTAAATAGATTTGTGCACAGATTATCAAATTAATCTTAGTAAAGAAGTGAGGTAAGAGCTAAAGATGAATGCAAATGAGAAGAAAGAAAGCATACGTAAAGATACAATAATTTTATAGTGGTTCGATGCACTCCAAGCATTAATGTCCACTCTCCAAGCGATCTTCTTAAAAATTCTACTATAATTTATACAAGATTACAATTTGATAGTTTTTCTGGGCTTACTATCCAAAAATTTAGTTGGTTTTAATACAGGAGCAACAACCTCTACCTTTACAAGCCTTATCCCAAGGCTCCTAATCTAATTTTAAGGTTTAGATCAACCTTTCTTCAAGTTTTAGATCCTTTTGAAACTTGTTATAGAATTAGAAAAAAAGAATTTAATACAATAAGAAACAAAGCTCCGTGGATTAAGCAAATTTGTTGTCATTGAAGCTTGGTTGTTATAGACTTGAATGCTTGCAATCAATCCCCTTAGTTGGCTCTTCAATGTTCTCATAAAAGTTAAGAGAAAGTTGGTTGAAAATGGGTGATCTATCTTGAAAACAATGAATGCTGAAAGTGGAGCTCTTTTTCCTTTGAACAGTATTTTTCTTTTGTCTCTTTATTTCTTTTATATTTTTTTCTTGATTTCTAGCAAGTTAGAAGCCAAAACTAGCCATTTTTATCTGTTAAAGATGAAATAGAGCCATTGAAAAAGTTTTGGATGAAACAGAACTTATTACAGAACTAGCCATTATTTCTGCTAGAAGCTCTAGAGTCGACTTAAAATGGCTTTGAGTTGGCTCGCCAGCAGATCATCGAAAATGGCCTTTATGTATACCCTAAGAGAGCCGGCTCGTAGAATTATGAGTGGGCTCTGTTGGAAATAGTATTCCAAAGCCAATCATCAATCTATTGACGATTGAGCTAATTAATGTAATTATATATAAATTATTAATTAAATAAAAATTATTCTAATTTTTTATCATAAATTTTTTATTTTTTAATGAACTCCTGTATGTTGTGATGAAGTTCTTAGGACTATTTAGAATCGACAAAAAAAAATTTATAGTTTAGTCTTTAAAATAGTTCACGATCAATTGATATGTTGTCATCAAGAATGATAATATTTATCGAGTATTGGTCATTGTGTGTCATATAGATTGCTTGTCCTCTTAACCAAGAAATATGAAGATACTGGTATGGCATGCAGGTGAGATATAGGGATACATCTGTACTGAACGTGATCGACTCCAGATCATTTTTACTATCAAGAATTGCTCTGATGGAATATGGGTGTAAGTGTCCCTCTGACCTGACATCATCATGGTGACTTTCAAGCAACTCACTATACTTTAATGTCAGACTACCTAAATTTCTAATTCAATGATGGAAGATTTTTGGGTATAGTCAAGTACTTGAGAAGTCGATGCATGAATCAAGATAGAATTGACCACTCCTAGACTTGGGAGCTATGCTCAATAGTATTTTAATTTAGCAAAGTCTTGGCCAGGGTAGTTCTTATGAGGGGTCACAGGACTAATTGCTTTGAGATACGATTTAGATGTATCTTCTAGGGTTGATAGTTAAATCCTAAGTCATCCCATGCATAAAGATCAAAGGGATGAATAATGCGGTAACCATATTTACATAGGTTCTGAATATTACGACTGTACTATTTGATCTATCCGAATGTCGAATACTATTGCTAGATGGTCATTTTAATTAGTATAGAAAATTGATTCCTGTGCTACCGATTTAGGTTCAAACCATGGAGTCACACACACTAAAGGTTTCTACTGGATCTAATGGCCAATCAATGAAAGATTAATTAGTAATTTGATTGCTAATTAACTCAATTTGATAGAGTAATTATTTTTGATCAAAACTAATTGAATTGAATTCATTTGGATTTGATTAGATTAGGTTATGAGATGATCTAATCGTCAAGAAGATTTGATCTCTGATTTAGTCAGAGATTTGGCTTGATTAATTTCTAATTTGATTAGAATTTAACTGAGCCTAATCAAGTCTAAATAAGTTAGATTTATTCTAATCTAATCGGACCTAATCAATTTGGATTGGATTGATTCAATTAGATGTCAAATAAGAGACTAGTTTAACTAGTCTTTTCATGCACCACATCACCCAAATATTGCGCCATCTATTCTCCATGATAATTGAGAATTCTCATAAAGCATTCCATGCATAAGAGGGCACACGCCCTTCCTTCTCATGTTCCAAATGGATAGGTTTAATCTGGTTACAAGTTTAATTCAAATAGGATTTGAGTTTGAATGGATAACTACTTAATCTAGACCTCTTCCTCATGCCTCTCTGATTTGTGCACATCTATAAAATACCTAATTTTATGGGCATGTAGATAAGAACTCAGAAAAGAGAAAGAACATGTAAGAAAATGAAGAGAGAGTCTCTTCTTTGTGTGAGAAATTCTAGGCACAAGGTTCTCGGATGAGTGCATACCCTAGAATCCATCTAGGATTTGGATTCTAGATTGTGAGCAATGAGGATCGTGAGTTCATAGATCTGAAAGGAGAACCTCCTGTATTTCTTATCTACATCGATAAATCTAAGCATCCAAAAAGCTGGTGAAGAAGATTGAAGGAGTTCGATCTGATATCAGCCATTAAAGGTTTCTATATTGAGCTAGCACTAAGAAGGAACTGATCGAGATCAGGGACTCGTGTGGATCACCCATAGAGATCAGATGTATGTGTGGCTGTATCATGGTGATCAAATCTATACCAAGAAGATCAAATTATAGAGATCATCTATCGCAAAAAGATAACGTATTCTAAACACGAAGAAGCAGTAAAATAATTTTACTGCACTTGATATTTTATTTTTTCAAATATGCATGCACATATATGTACATTTGATGCTGTATAGTATAAAATTTTTAGATTAGATCTATAGCTTTTATTATTAATATGATTAATAATTATTTTTGCTGTGCAATCTTTGAAAAAGTTTTCAAAATCAAAACTAGAAATCCTGCGCATTTTCTTTAATTGGTATCAGAGCTAGGTTCTTTGATGTATGATATATGCATGTTTTAGATTACTTTTAAATTAGTTCTAAATAATAATCTAATTTAAAAAATAAAAAAAATGATGATTGCATGGACTGTAGGTTGTCCTATTATAAGATTTATCTCTTATAGTAGAAAGATTGTCCTGGTACGTTGCAATCTATAACATTAATCATAAAAAAATTTAGATTAGATCTGATGATTTTTATGATATGTTTGAACATGTTTAATCTAAATTTTATCATAATTTAGTGTTTAGATTAGATCTAAATAGTTTCATGATTTTTTATGTAGAGTACATAGATTTAGATTAAACATGAACAGGATCTTAGGAAGGTTCTATTTGCCAATCGAGCTAGCTCGCTCAGGAGTCAAGCCAGCTCGACCAGCATGCCAGTCATGATATGCTTTCTGAATTGATGTTCTAGCTGGCTTGGTCGAGAATCGAGCTGGCTTGGCTTCAATTTAGGCTTGCTCGGATAGGATCTGAGCCTGCTCGATGAAAATGTTAGGCTTCTGACTTTTTATCTGACACGGCTATCTCAGAAATCGAGCTGACTCGAATTCTATTCGGACCAGCTTGGATGGGATCCAAGCGAGCCTGATTGAGAAGTTGGCTCAATGTCCATTGGTTGGTTTTATGAAATCAAACCTACATCTAGTGCTTGTTTATGAAATAAGTTGATCCATTTTTTAAATGAGTCAACCTATTTAATAAAACAGTGCTAGGATATAGATGACCTTTCAAAATTTAAAAAAGATATTTTCGAAATGCCGAATCCCAACCCTTAGCCTTAAACTTAATTATGAATTAAGCATGATTAATAAGAATCTAGAATTATGAATTAAAGATCCTAAGACATTGATCATAAAATTATGTATTCTCGAGTTAGTCAAATTAGGTCCATTAATTGGATTAGACCTAAGATTAGTTAAAGAATGAACTAAATTAGAATAATTGATAAAATCTAACCAAATATTGATTTAGATTAGGTCAAGGACTCTTTAGACCAAATTACAATAGTTATAATTGGTCAAGTCCATGCCTTTAACAAGGACCAAATGCACTTGATTCATGGCTTGGCGGTCAAACCTAAAATTGCTAAATTATGGTGTCTAAGGTAAGTCTGGCAGCTCAGACCAGTGATCTTTAATTGAAAGCTACTCACACTGATTCAATTTTTGATGAGTTAATGACATATCTCTTTCACTAACCTCACTTACCTGGCCATCCTAGTGAATTAGGTTTTGATTAGCCCACTTGACAATTTGGGATCACCTATGTCAATTAGGTAAATCAGTTTGACTGATTTAGGTGCTCCTAATGCCAGCTTTAATTAGATCCTTATTAACATGACTTGGTGAAGTCAGTGGGAGGATCCAAATTAGCTAGTTAATTATTTTTAAAATTGATTAATAAAATCTTTTAAAATTATTAGATCCTTAAAATGATAAAATTATGATGATAACTAAGTCATAACCTTTCATTAGGTTGAGTGATAATTGATCGATTAGTTTAATAATCATTAGAGGTCCAAAGACCTGATGCTTATTGACTAATGAAATTATCATTCATAATATGATAATTTGGTCATGTCTTTCTAATGGTGGTCAGGTTGGCCGATCAAAGTCGGACCTAATCATTCATTAGTCTGATGCATCAAATATGGTCATGTTAATGGTTGGATCTAACTGAATTTTTTCAGTAGAGGCCAAAGCCTACTGATCGGACTTCTCGGGTAGAATTAAAAACTACTAAAAGTTGTTTGATGAAGCAATTGGTTATAAACCTATCCATAGGTGCACACGGGTTGACCAACCAAAGTTGGGCTCGTGTATAGTCTACATGGATTCTAGTACCCACTAAGAAATTAGAAATAATTCTTTAAATTGGAGGTAGAGGCTACCGATTTGAATAAAATAGTGAAAGAATCTTTAGACTAAAGTTCAAATCTTTAGAGTAAATAATTTATATACTAATTAGATCTATGATTTTTTTTTTGTATAGAAATGGCCACTATCCTGTCGCTCTGATCATTGTTGGATAATGATAAACTCATGGAACCCAACTTCGATAGTTGGTATCGAAAGTTGAAGATTGTCCTATCGCTCTGATTATTATTGGATAATGATAAACTCATGAAACCCAACTTCGATAGCTGGTATCGAAAGTTGAAGATTGTCTTGGAGCATGAATGGATCTTATATATATTGACTGATCCGACACCTAAGGAGCCAGCCCTGAATAATATTGATGCGGTGAGAGATACTTACCAAAAGTGGCTCAATGATCGCACCACCGTTCGGTACATTATGCTAGTAGTGATGAATGATGAGTTTAGTCACAGGTTTGAGAATGCCCAATCTAAGGAGATGCTTTAAATATTGAACCACTCCTTTGGCACACCTAACGACATTGAAAGGCACAAAACTAGATTGCCATTTTCAATGCCCATATGAGGGATGGGACGTCAGTCACTGATCATGTATTGTACATGATCGAATTGATTGAACGCCTAAGTAAGTTGGGTTTTCTCCTGTATGAGCAACTCAGGAAGGATGCAATCCTGAATTCATCGCCTAAGTCCTTCCTCCCATTTCTTACTCATTTTAGAATGACAAAGCCTATAGTGAACTATCATGGGTTATTGGGGTTGCTACAGAACTTTGAGAAAGATCATCAGGTCTAAAAGGGGTTAGTGAATGTTGTGGGCAGATCTTCTTCTAGTCGATCCTTTAAGAAATGAAAAAAAAGAAGAAGAGTAAGAAGGTGCAGCCGCATGCTGGGATGTCTGCATAGGGTCAGACCAAGAAGCGTAAGCCCGATCAGAGCCAAGCGGAGTGCTTTTTTTGCAAGAAGTAGGAGCATTGGAAAAGAAATTATCCTCAATACATTGCCATCTTGGATCCAAATAGGTCAGGAAAGAAGCAAGTAGTTACTGGGCAAAATAATTATATGATAATATCTTGCAACTTCTTAATTTATGATACTAATGCTGGGTATTAGATATCGAAAGCCCTTATCATATTTATAATTCGATGCAGGATTTTTAGGTCAGTAGGAGATTTGGTGAAGGCGAGAGATTCTTGAATATTGGAGAGGAAGATAAGTTCTAGTTCTAGCTTTAGGAGTCATGAATCTTGTAATCAATTCTCATAGAGTTATTTTTAGTGATTGTCACTTTTATCCAAATTTTTTATTGAATGTAATTTCTGTAGGCCTTTTGGCCAAGAATAATTATCAATTTTTAATAAAAGTAAATTTTTGTGATATCATTTTGAATGGTGTTACAGTTTGTGTTGGATAATTAAATAATAAAATTTATCTATTATCACAGCCTGTTAACTTAGTCCAGACCTTCGATAAATGTCCTAGAATAGATGATGTGTCAGATATCTACCTTTGGCATTGTAGGCTAGGTCACATTAATAAGAACAAAATAAATAGGTTGGCTCAAGAAGGAATTTTTGAGGTTAGTGATTGTGAATCACTATCGATCTATGAGTCCTGTCTTCTTAAGAAGATGACCAAGTCATCTTTTATTGGAAAGGATGAATGTGCTAGTGAACTCCTGGATTTAGTACATACTGATGTATGTAGATCCATGAGTACAAGCGCTAGATATGGATATTTCTACTTTATAACCTTCATAGATGACCTATCAAGGTATGGATATGTCTACTTAGTGAAGCATAAGTCAGAGTTATTTGAAATGTTCAAACTATTCCATAATGAAGTTGAAAGATAAACTAGAAAGAATATTAAAACTCTTCGATCTGACCGAGGGGGTAAGTACCTTTCTAGTGATTTTCTGACATATCTTGGAAAGAATGAGATTCTCTCCCAATGAACTCCTCCTAGAACACCACAGCATAATGGTGTGTCTGAAAGAAGAAATCAGACCTTATTAAACATGGTTCGATCTATGATGGGGTTTACTAATCTACCGATCTTTCTTTGAAAATATGCACTTGAGTCAGCTTATTATATTCTGAATAGGGTTTTGAGTAAGTCTATTTCTAAAATGCCATATAAGATGTAGACAGGACGTAAACTAGTACTCTCGCACATTAGAATTTGAAGGTGTCCGACTTATGTCAAACGTTTAGTAACGGACAAGCTTGAACCTAGGTCTGATAAGTGTAGCTTTATAGGGTACTCAAAAGAGACCAAAGAATATTACTTCTACTTAGCTGATGAACAAAAGATGTTTGTCAGCTTTAAGGCAGTCTTTTTAGAAAAGAAGTTTTTTGGTGAAGGAACTAATGCCTCTAAGGTCGAACTTGAGAAAGTTCGATAGGTAGAAGAACCGACACAAGTAGTTAAACCTGAATTAGATTTGATTCAATCAGATCCGAAGCCTACTGAACCTACACCCTTAAGGCAATCTGGTAGGGTACCATATCAGCGGACAAATACTACGATTTTTTGGTCTGAGATGGAGATCCTGTTAAACTAGATGAGAACGATGAGGATCCGATCACCTTTATGGATGCAATGCAGAGACCCAACTCTGAAAATGAATTAAAGCTATGAGATCCGAAATAGAGTTCATGAAGGTCAATGATGTATGGACATTGGTTGACCCACCCAAAGGGGTAAAATCCATAGGATGTAAGTGGGTCTTCAAAAGAAAAAATGATACAGATGGAAAGATGAAGACTTATAAAGCTCATCTAGCTACCAAGGGGTATCATCAACGTTATGGTATTGACTATGATGAGATATTTTTTTCTGTGGTAATGCTCAAGTCCATTCAGACCATGCTTGCGATAGCTGCACATCTGGACAATAAAATCTGGCAAATGGACATAAAAATAGCTTTCTTAAATGGAGAGCTGGCTAAAGAGATATATATGATACAATCTAAAGATTTCACATCCATAGATGAGTCTAAGGTGTGCAAGCTTCAAAGATTCATTTATGGACTGAAGTAGATATCTCGAAGTTAGAACATACGTTTTGATAGGACGATCAAGATGTATGGCTTCATTAAGAATGAAGAAGAGCCTTACATATATAAGTAGCCTAATGGTTCAGCAGTTGTATTCCTCATTCTGTATGTGGATGACATTCTCTTAATCAGGAATGATGTCCATGCATTATGAGGAATAAAGATCTGGCTGTCGTCATAGTTCTCCATGAAGGATCTGGAAGACGTTTTCTATATATTAAGGATGAAGATCTATAGAGATAGATCTAAAAGATTGCTTGAATTATTTCAATCCGCGTACATAGATACTGTGCTGAAAAGGTTCAGTATGGAGAATTTCAAAAAGGACTATCTATCAATAGGCTATGAAAGTTTTCTCTCGAAGAGAGATTTTCTAACAACACCTCAAAAGAAAGAGCGTATGAATAGAATTTCATATGCTTTGGCACTGGGTTCTGTTATGTACGCTATGACATATACGCGACCAGATATGGCATACTCACTAGGGGTAGCGAGTAGATACCAATCTAATCCAGGAGAGAATCGCTGGAAGAAAACCATCCTGAAGTATTTAAGAAATACTAAGGATCAGTGACTTGTTTATGATAAATTAGACTTGAAACTTATGGAGTTTACAGACTTTAATTTTCAGTCTGATCTTGATGACAGTAAGAGCATGTCGAAATATGTGTTTACCCTTAATGATGGTGCTGTTTACTGAAAAAGTTTCAAGCAGCATATCATGACTGATTTAGTGTGCGAGATAGAGTATGTTGCTACATCAGATGCTGCCAAAGAAGTGGTGGCTGAAGAAGTTCATCGCCGAACTTGGAGTAGCATCCTTCCTCGATGGTCCAATTTTGCTCTTCTACGATAGCTCTGGAGCCATTGCTCAGATGAAGAAACCCAAAGTACATCAACGAACAAAGCACATTCTACACCGCTTCCATCTTATCCAGAAGATCGTGGATTGAGATGACATTGATCTTCAGAAGATCGATAGAAATGAGAACCTGGTCGATCCATTCACTAAAGCTATTATGGTGAAGAGTTCGATGACTTCAAGTCAAAGATGGGTATACGATACTGCATCGATTGGCTTTAAGCCAAGTGGAAGTTTGTTGAAAATAGTATTCTAAAACCAATCATCAGCCTATTGACGATTGAGCTAATTAATGTAATTATATATAAATTATTAATTAAATAAAAATTATTCTAATTTTTTCATCATAAATCTTTCATCTTCTAATGAACTCCTATCTGTTGTGATGAAGTCCTTAGGACTATTTAAAATCGATAAAGAAGGATTTATCATTTAGTCTTTAAAATAGTTTGCAATCAATTGATATGTTATCATCAAGGACGATAATGTTTATTGAGGATAGGTCATTGTGTGCTATATAGATTGGTTGTCCTCTTAACCAAGGAGTATGGAGATATTGAAATGGCATGTAGATGAAATGTAGGGGTACATCTGCACTAAACATGACCGACTCTAGAGCTTTTCTACTATCAAAAATTGCTCTGATGGAATATGAACGTAAGTGTCCCTCCGACCTGAGATCACTATGGTGACTTTCAAGCAACTCACTATACTTTGGTGTCGGACTACCTAAATTTTTAATTCAGTAATGAAAGATTTCTAGATACAGTCAAGTACTGAGAAGTCGATGCGTGAGTCAAGATGGGATTGGCCATCCCTGGACTCAAGAGTTGTGCTTAATAGTATTTTAATTTAGTAAAGTCTTGGCTAGGATAGTCCTTGTGAGGGGTCATAGAACTAATTGCTTTGAGACACGATTTGGATATATCTTCTAGGATTGATAGTTAAATCCTAAGTCATCCTATGCACAGAGATCAAAGGGATGAATTATATGGTAATCATATTCACGTAGGTTTTGAATATTACGATTGCACCATTCGGTCTATCCGAACGTTAGGTACCATTGCTAGATGGTTACTTCGATTAGTATAAAAAATTGGCTCCTATGCTACCGACTTAGGTTCAAATCTGTGGGGTCACACACACTAGAGGTTCCTACTCGATCTAATTATTGATCAATGAAAGATTAATTAATGATTTGATCGCTAATTAACTCAATTTGATTGAGTGATTATTTTTGATCAAAATCAATTGAATTGGATTCATTTGGATTTGACCTAATTAGGTTATGAGATGATCTAATCATCAAGAAGATTTAATCTTTGATTTGATCAAAGATTTGATTTGATTAATTTCTGATTTGATTAGAATTTAATTGAGCCTAATTAAGCCTAAATAAGTTAAATTTATTTTGATCTAATTGGAACTAACCAATTTGAATTGGATTGGTTCAATTGGATGTTAAATAAGAGACTAGTTTGACTAGTCTTCCCATGCACCACATCACCCAAATATTACACTATCTATTCTCCATGAGAATTGAAAATTTTCATGAAGAATTTCACGTACATGAGGGCGGACACCCTCCCTTCTCACGTCCCAAATGGATAGGTTTAATCTAATTACAAGTTTAATTCAAATAGGATTTAAGTTTGAATGGATAACTACTTAATCTAGACCTCTCTCTCATGCCTCTCTTATTTGTGCGCATCTATAAAATACTTGATTTTATGGGTATGTAGATGAAAACTTAGTAAAAAGAGAGAACTTGTGAGAAAAAGAAGAGAGAGAGTCTCTTCTCTGCGTGAGGAATTCTTTGCATAAGATTCTTGGGTGAGTGCATATCCTAGAATCCATCTAGGATTTGGGTTCTAGATTGTGAGCAATGAGGGTCGTGAGTTCCTAGATCTGGAAGGAAAACTAGAGCATCCGAAGAGCTAGTGAAGAAGATTGAAGGAGTTTGATCTGATATCAGCCATCAAAGATTCCTACAGCGAGCTAGCACTCGGAAGGAACTGATGAGATCAGAACCTCATGTAGATCATCCATAGAGGTCAGACGTATGTGCGGCTACATCGTGATGATCAGATCTACACCAAAGAGATCAAATTACAAAGATCATCTATCTGCAAAAAGATAACATGTTCTAAATATGTAGAAGCAATAAAATAGTTTTATTGCACTTGATATTTTATTCTTTTAGATATGCATGCATATATACGTACATTAGATCCTGTATAGTGTAGGATTTTTAGATTAGATCTGTAGCTTTTATTATTAATATGATTAATAATCATTTTCACCATGCAATCTTTGAAAAAAGTTTTCAAAATTAAAGTTAGAAATCCTGCGCGTTCCCTTCAGGTTCACCTTCAATTCAAGTTGACTCGAAATGATTTCGAGTCGGCTCGCCTGCCTGTGCCAAAAAAATACCTCTCTATTTTCTGAAGGAGCCAGCTTGGCTCTCCCTCGAGTCAGCTCGCCACTATTCCTTCCTTATGTGCCATGTACAAAATGTGACAGAGTTGACTCTATTTCATCTAGAGTCGACTGAAATTCTTCAAATAGCTTTTTTCAATATAGTTTGACTCCAACTCTTATCCTTTTTGGCTCAAATGGTTCTCAATCATTTTGAACTCTTTTGAATGATGTTTTCTTTCTACAAAAATATTCTTAAGAAAGACTTGAAAGATCTTAATATACTTTTATGCTCTAATGTTTGGTCATCATGCAAATCATTCCTGAGATCGACATCTATTAAATGCAATATTAATATTTTAATTTATTTTGATTATTAGGTAAGTTTTATTTTTAATTAGAATTATTATATAATGGATAAAAGTAAAATAAATAAGCTGAGATCTAGCAAAGATTATTTAGATAGAGCTCACGATTTTATTAAAAATTTGCTATTAATAAAGCATATATAAATGAAAAGATTCCATGTCTGTGTCGAAGATACACAAATTGTTCCTCACTAGATCCCAAAGATATTGAAGAATATTTAGTATGAAATGGTTTGATAAAATGTTATATTGAGTAGGTACTTCATGGATAGTCTATGTTGTTGTCTTCATATAATAAACCCTCTAATGTAGAACATACCTTTGGTTTTGGATCTAATAACATGCATAGAACTCTCGCAAGAGAAAATGATATGGAGGATTTGCACACAAAGATGCCCTTGGACTACATATTGAGAACATAGGAGACTCCAATGATGGACAAGAAGTAGCTAAAATATATGATAGGTCTTCATTTGTTAATCTTTTGCATGCTGAGGGACTTGTACAATTATCTAATGATTAAGCAACTCAATATCACTACTTGGTGAAAGATTATGATCAAGAATTATATCGGGTTGTCAAATTTTTTGAAGATTTCTTTTCTTATGCATTATTCTATTAAGCAAGTCTTTTACTATCCTACTCTAGCTATTAAAATATGCATTTCTAAAAGGCATTGCTTTGCCATCATCTTCTTATGAAGCCAAAAAATAAATAAAAAAATAGATCTTGAATATGAGAAGATTTACAATTGTTCAAATTATTATATGTTATACCATGTCAAAATTTTAACCAAGAGCTATATCATGTGTGTGTTTTTTTGAGATAAGTAACCCTTCAATAAGATGAGGGTGCTCTATTGAATGAAGTGGATGCTATATGGAGGAAGAAAAAACTAGCCAAAATTTTACGTCATTTCTCTCTTATTCTTAGATTGAAAAGGATCTATATAACATCAAAGATTGCTTCATTGATGAGATAACATGATAAAGGTTATACAAAAGATGGAATGTTAAGACACCCTACAGATTATTCAAAATAGAAATATTTGATGATAAGCATCCTAACTTTACTTCAGATGTTCACAGTGTTAGATCAAGTCTAGCTAATGATGGTTTCAATCCATTTTGGAAGATATATTCTACTCATAACACCTAGCCACACTTTACATATGTATGAAACAATTCTCACTTGTTCTATCAATAATTATTCCCAGTGATAAGGATCTAGTTAATGATATTGATGATTATCTATAACATTTAATAGAGGATTTGAAATAGTTATCAGAACATATTGACACATTTGATGCTTCCATTGGCTAAATATTTAAATTGCAAGCAATTCATAATATCTAGCTAAAGCACCAAGAGGCATATCACATGTCCATGCCAAAACAAGCTATCATAGTTGTTTCTTAATATGATCATTTCTTAAGATATACTACAAAAAAAACAACTTTTAGTGACAGCTATTAGCGACGATAGATTCGCTGTGGCTAATAATGCTTTTTACCGATGGCAATAGCGACAAAAGAACATGCTATAAAAAAAAATAAAAAAAATATTTATTATAATTATTAGCAATGATGGAAAGAATATTAGTGATGATGAAAGTTGACACTAATGATCATTAGTGACACTGATATTAGCAACAAAAATCCTCATCAAAAAAAATTATTTATTAAATTTATTAGTGACGGCACAAGAAGTATTAGTGATGGCAAATACTGTTGCTAATATTCTTTAGCGACGGCATTATTAGCAAAAAAAAAAACCATCATAAATAATAAAAAAAATATTTTTTATTTATCATAATTATTAGCATTAGTGATAGCATATTAGCAATGGACATGGTTGTTGCAAAAAAGAAAATTTTTTTTATTTATTAAATTTATTAGTGACGGCATAAAAAGTATTAGTGACTATAATTGCCGTCGTTGATAATCATTAGTGATGGCACTATTTCTAAAGGAGTTGCCATCATAAAAAATAAAAGAAAATTATTTTTTTATTTTCTTTAAATATAATATAATTTTAAAATTTAAAATCCATTTTTATAATTTATTATCTAAATAATTATCATTAGAGTATCATCACAAAAGATCAGCTTGATCCGATAGTCATAGTTATGTCGATCAATAAAATTTAATTTTGATGGCCACGAATGATTGCTTAGTGATATGATAGATAGAGACCACCAATGGATTCAAAAAAATTATAATGATGATCTTGATGATATTTATAGGATACTTTCAAAATTTTACTTCAATCAGACATCATTATCATGATCAATTTAGCATGAAATTATTTTGATCATTAAATAAAAATGAGTGATCAAAAGGCCAAATGATGTTCGATTAAGATAATTTTTTAGATAAATAATCTTTGCTAATATTTTAATCATTTATATGGTGGTGATTGTAAAATTCAAACCACACGTATATGAACAATCTAAAATAATATATCTCTTGATACTAATTCTTAAAGTCCTTAAGTAATTATACTTATATTTTTGTAAGATCTGCTTAACATGGATGGTCATATACGTGTAGTTTGGATTTTATGGTGACCATCATATAAATGATTAAAGTAGTAGCAAAGATTATTTATCTAAAAAATCATCTTAATCGAACGCTATTTGGCCTTTTGATCACTAATTTTTTATTTAATGGCCAAAATCATCCTATGCTAAATTGACCATGATAGTGATGTCTGATTAAAGTAAAATTTTGATAGTATGCTATAAATATCACTAAGATAATTATTGTAAGTTTTTAGATCCATCGATAGTCTCTATCTATTAGATCATCAAGTGATCATTTATGACCATCAAAATTAAATTTTATTGATCGACATAGCTAGGACTATCGGATCAAGATGGTCTTTAATGATGATAATCAACGATAATTATTTAGATAATGAATGATGAAGATGAATTTTAAATTTTAAAATTATATCATATTCAAAAAAAAATAGAAAAATATTAATGATGGATTTTTTACCAACGGTATTAGTGACAGCTAATTTACCATCGCTAATAAAAATTATGAAAATTTTTTTTTTGATAAAAGTATTAGCGATGGACTTTTGTTTTTAGCGATGGAGTTCCATCACTAACGCTTTTACCGATGGTATTAGCGATGGCAAGTTTACCGATGCTAATAGTCTGCAACCCCAAATCCACCATGAGGAAAAAAATTTCACTCGCCCACGCTCATCCTCTCTCATTCCTGCCCCTCATCCTTCTTTGACTGGTGCCTAAACCCCCTTCCCCCCCCAATCCTCCTTTCCTCCCTCCCTATCCCATCCTTCGGCATCCCACAGCCACTCCGACCCCACACCAGCCCGACCTCTTGATCTTGAACTTGCATCCATCTATGCCCGCGGCCGCCCCACCCCCATCAGCCTTGATGTTGCCAGCACAACTCCATAGCTTCCTCGAGCCTATCGACCCTGATGTTCTTTGTCCGACCTCATGGCTGCCCCGACTCTACCACTCCCAACGCCGTCAGCCCAACCCCATAGCCCCGAGCCTGCATCCTTCCATGCCTGCATCTGCCCTGACCCTGTCGACCCCAACATCGCTGGCTCAGCCCCATGGCCCTTGCCCCACCACCTCCAACCCACAACCCTGCTCCGCCTGCCTGACCCCGCAGCTCCGACCTGCGCCACCTTCCCACGGCCCCATCCCTGCTCCTTCATTTTCATGGCTACATCTCCAAGCCACCACCCTCAGCCCGTAGCCTCGCCCCACCAGCCTGACCCCATGGCCCCGACCCGCACCATCTTCTCACAGTGCCATCTTGGCTCCTTTGTTTCCGCTGCTGCATCCCTTAGCCATGGCCCCAGCCCTACGGCCCTCTCCTGCCATCCCGAGCCTATGGCTCCAATCCTATAGCCCCTATGAAAGTAAAAAATCTTGTGACTTTATTTTTCTTTTCCCATCAAAAGAATCCCCACTCCATTACAATAACTTAGTGTTCTATAGATGGAATAATATGTCTTTCAGATCTGACAAACTTTGAACAAATATATTTTACCCATGAGAGGAAGGACAATATCTAAATATATTGTACAATAAAATTTTAGCTTAACAATTGAAGTAAAATTAAATTTAAAATGATGGCTTTAACAATGCATTCTGGATAGTTCTGAGAGAGAGAGTATGAATAAAATGGACATTTTGAATTGATGTTAGAGACGTGAATGTATTGTGTAGGATTTGATTAGTCAAGATAGACATGGGGAGAACTTGAAAGAAATGGAAGTGTGAATCTTCTATTTTTTAGAAAGCACTTTAATTGATGATTATTATATGATAAGGTTTTATATTTGATCCTTCCAAGGATAAATTCGACAGGCCCAATGACTTCCATGTTGTTTTCTTTGGAATATTTTAGGTAATTAGATGATTAGAATTGTGAATCTTAATGGGTGCTTTTGATACATTTGTTACCTATGTTAATGTATTAACTATTCTCCTCACAATACAACCAAGCTGAGCCTTCATCCCAAATTAATTGGGGTCAGTCCTAGTTAATCCTTGTCCATTTTTCACTACATTTGGAGTCCAAAGCAATGCATTACTAGTAGAGAATGTTTCAATAATTCTATCTATAGGATTCATGTTCAAGGATTAGTTGTAGTTATAAGTTTGCTATTAACCTACTAGAACCCCTATCTTTTATCTGGGCTACCAATTTTGTACACATGTTATACTCCTTGAAACAGCAGCTGACAAAACCTTGTATAACAATGTTATTTTGCAGGATGATCTGGCAAGGCCTGGGTAAGGCGCATGTCCTTCTGGAGCTGCTCATTTGGGATGCCCATGATCCTTTTAAGCGCATGGCCACCCCAACAGTGTTCTCTTTAGTTGATTCCTCCAGACTTCTTGAACTCTATTAATAAGAGATTTTAAACTTATTTTAGAAGAAATCAATTCAATTTTAATATGTTTTATACTTTTATATGATTCAGATTTTTTTTGGTACATGATAAGATGTTTCTTTATTTTTTTTTACTTGTGTTGGTACATGATCTTTAAAGACTTATATGTTATTATGTTTGGTGTTTTGTTATTAAAAAAATATAGTTATATCTTATATGTTACATTATTATTCTATGTGTCTTAGTGGAGCAGTGAGGAATACGTCGTGTAGGAACCATATCTAGGATTTCAGGACTAGATTTTAAAATTTTTTCAAAATCAGACAGCAAAGACTTAAATAAATTAATATTTATTTATAAAACTAGAGAATATCCTAGATCTAAGATCCTATTATATGATTATGGCATAAAATTAAATCAAAAATTAAAAATATAAAGAAAAAAAAAGTGTTGATCATATCAACATAAATCTACACTAGATCGAAATCATATGAGTAACAGGAGATCAGATCTTTGTTATCTATGCAAGTTAGATATTCTAACTTACTAATCCGGACTTGAGGATGATGTTGCAAGCCGCACATATATTCGGCCTCTAGGAGTCGTCCACATGAGCTCATAAATCATGATTAGATATCCTGATGCAGAAAATCAGTATAGTATGCTGGTACTGTACTGATCCGGTTAGATATATGTGCCCTAAAAGCCAGAATTGGCTGACACTTATAATACACTTCTAGGGGCAAAATTATAATTTTGACTATAATCAATAAAATAGGTTATTTTTTATTACATATGTGTATTTAGTGTCTGTGATACATCCTTTGAGTTAATGGTAATGATAATTCATATTTTCAAGAGTTGAAAATTTAAGACATGAATAATCATTATTAACTCATAAAATGCTTCCGACCATAGGATTATTACGAGGATGGTGATTGATCCAGAAGGTTAGTGTACAATCACTTCTCTTTAGTAGATGAGTCTTGAGTCTACAGTGTAAAAACACCGAAGCGAGAGTACAGATACTCGTTAGAGAATGAGGGCACTTAGCGTGACCACCTCGAGTAGTCATTAGGAAGTCTACCTTCTCGTCAATGACTGACTCGATGCTGCAGTGGTGTATCTAGTTCTTTGATCTGAGATGCATCGGTAGTTCACCTTGAGGGTGTTATAGTTTGACTACACCATAACTCGATCTCCTAGCCATTCGAAATCCTGAGGTGTATGTTGCTATAGCATGTTCATTGTAGGAACTGGATTGCATCAAGATGGAATCTATCTACCTCGGTGGTAGAGGAGCAGCCCTATGATGATCATGAGAATCAAGTCCTAGAAGCCCATGGCCATGGTAGAGTGAAATAATAGAAAGAGTTTCTATTTAGATTTTCACATCGGACTTGAATCGAATGATTACATCATATGACAAAAACTAGGGTTTGACGAGTTCACCTTAACCCTAATCTGATCGGAGCTCAAGATAGAAGAACTTAATCACACAGGTAGCTGCACCAAGAGGTTTGCATTCAGCTTTGATGGGTTGCCACCATATACTGCTAGGTATCACTGGTGGATTTTGGGAGCAATTAGAATGATTTAGATGATCGATCATTCTAGCTGTTCGAATCAGAAGAGTTCTGATCCATCGAAAGGAGTTTCGATGATGTCGATGATAGAGATCATGACATATCCCATTACCATACAGAACTGAACCTAACTGGGTCACACAAACAAGGGTTTGAATCTGGTGATCATCAATTGAACTGATCCAGTTCAATTGATCTGAATGAGATTCAATTAGGTTCAAGAAAATCGTGCTAGCACTCGATTGAACCTAACGTTCTTCTTTTACTATCATAAATAGTTATCCTGACTGAGCCAAAGAAGTTTGTGCTCGATCAGAGGCCTTCACTTGGTCTGACTGGAGTCTGTCCAGATCAAAAAAGGGTTATCTTATTTTGTAAGATAATACCTATCATTTTTTATCAGCTGCCATTTCTCATCCTTTTGATTTTGGTCAAAAGTTGACCTTTGATTGGTCAAATGTTGACTATTGATACTTTGACTTCTATCCACGTGTCATTCACCTATTGGAAAGCTGGTGGGGGCTTGTCCTCCTACTAGAAACTGGCAAGAAGGAGGGTGCATGCCAAGGGTGGCGTGCGCCCAAGCTGGAGGTGCCTAGGAGTTCCTGTTGGATAGAAACTCCATCTCCTTTTTGGATTCCGAATAGACTCCTCCTAAGAACCAACTTTGACTAGTCTTAGGCACCATCTAAGGATGAATCCAAGGGACTTTATTCCCACCAATCAGATTTAGATCTGATTTCACAAAGGATTGTGATTGATTGGGAAGAAGAGGAGTTGGATCACGCATAGTCTATAAATAAGACCCTGCGCCCAACTCAAAAAGCAATGAAATTCTCCACGCCCTAAGGCTGTTTCTCTCCCCCTCCTCCATGCTAAGTCCATCTTCTCCCTCTCCTCTCCATGTCCAAAGTAGTTTGGGATCTCAATTAGTGCAATCTAGGAGAGAGAAAGATGATAGAAAGCTAGAAGACTGCACTGCTGCAAAGGACAACTGCTGATCTTCGAAAGTCATTTTGAAGATCCTCCAAATCAGATTCAGATCTAATTTTTGGAGACATGATAGAGAAGAAGAGAATCTCTAGATCCATCTTGAGTGGATACTGATAGGCACTTGCGTGGCTAGATCCAGAACCTTTCGCTGCTTATAGGATCATCAACGAGTAATAGGATTATCCTACATCAAGATAAATTTAATTTAATTTAATTTATCTATATTTTATTTTAATTATTAAAATAATAAGAATTAGATCTAAAATATCTCAGATTTGATTTGAATCAAAGAGAAAAATTTTAAAATATATCTTTTGATCCAATCAGATCTGAACGAATCTGATCCAAAAAATCAGAATTTTTCTTCAACTGGTATCAGAGCCAAGGTTCTAAAGTGTTTAGATCTAATTTTAAATTTATTTTAATTAAAAAATAAGTAATTTTAGATATCACATGAGATGTGATCAGATCTAAAATCAAAAAAAATTAAAATTAAATGATTTGGATCTAAGATTAGAAAATATGCATGACTAGTTCTAAAATAGAATAGTTCTATAGAATAGTCTTGCATGTTTTAATTTAATTTGATTAAATCATATTTTAGATCTATTTATTTACTATTTTTTGATATTATAATTATTATTATAATAACATCTAAAAAATAGCAAATAAAAATTATTTAATTTTAAACATCATATGAGATATGATTGATGCATGTCTAGACTAGTTGTAGAATAGTTCTACATAGTTATCTAGATTAGAGTTTATTTTGATAAGATCAATTTAAATCTAATTTTTTAGATTATTATGAGATAATTTAGATCTAAAAATATGCATGATTCGATACATGAGATGTATGCAAAATATGCCATGATTAGATCTAATTTGTATATGAGATATATGATATAGATCTAAAACTATTTTGTAGTATTACATGTTCCTGATTAAGGCGTTCCTCTTGGCCGTCCGGTCATAAGAATAAAGAAGGGTTTAAAGGCCCTCTCCTCCCATTCGATGGGGTGTTCTTATGACGTGTAGGGGTGCTGCACGTTCGTCCTTAATCAGAAACCCAAAACTTACTTTCTGCAAAATCCTAGATCCTGAAATCCTAGGATTTATTATGCATATTTTATTTATGAACCCTACTTAATTAAGAATTAAGATTATGGAAATATTAATTAGGTCTAAAATTGAGAATTTTAGATCTAAGACATATTCATAATACTGGGTTCGGGCTTGGGTAGCTCAATTAGGTCTAAGCGGTTGATCAAATCTGAATCAAGAGTTGGTTAGATGGGATCAACAATGCTTAAATTGACCAGCCTAATAGGATTAAGTCTGGGTCAAGATCGAGTCACGATCAAGCAAGACCTAATTAGGCTCAGAGGTTAGAGTCTGGATTGTAGGCTAACCCAATTGGTTCTGGCTCAATAATTTGGTGTCTAAGGTAAGTTTGGCACATACGATCGACTGGTTTTTAATTGAGAGCTACTCGACCTGAATGCGTTCTTGTATGAGTTAATGGCATATTCCTTCCACCGATCTCACTTACCTGGCCATATCTATTGACACAGTTCTGATCTGAGGTGGTCAATAATCCGAGCTAACCCATGCCACTAGGTTAGTCATAATTGTTATGACTATGACAAGTCTAGTTTAATGAGACCTGAATCAATTCTCCCTAAGAAAAGATTAAGTCTGAGGTCTTCCACCATTGTAGATGTGCGGGCCCTTTCCGGGGTTGATTGTTCTCGGACTGGATACAGTGGCTCAGTTGCACCGAAAAGATGCAACCATGTCTATTAGGCATTGGATGCTATGGGCTGGAGGATGAGTTGGGCTCAATATTTCGGATACGGTGAGAGACTCAATTAGGAATCCAGTCTGTGCAAATGGTGGGTCTGACTTAACTAAGGAGTGGATCAATATTCTGGATACGGTGAGATTCATGAATTAGAGACCAAGTTTGGGTGCACCATGATTAGAGAATCATTGAACAAGAGTTGTTCACTCATTGGCTAACCCATCACCAATAACTGTTAGGTGAGGTGATGAGTCAGTTGGTGAGACCGCACCACCCACTAGAAATCATTAATCATGGAGATTTTTGCATCTCTACAGAGGGAGTGTAGGGATCCGAGAAAATAGTGGGAGCTAATTTATTTAAAAATAAAATTCTTAAATAAATTGGTCAAGTCATAATTACAGTATCTAACTAGAATCTTTGACTCTCTATAGGAAAATGTCTGCGTCCAACCCATTGGCACGTATCCTGGACACACATAGACTGACCGGAACCCAATTATAAAGATTGGCTCAGAAACTATAAAATCATTTTGGATTTTGAGAAGTTAACCTATGTATTGGATCAGGACCCTCCCACCTTACCAGCCCGTCCATCCACTGAACAGAGAGCGTCTCTGAAAAAATGGATAGACGAAGATAATAAGGCCAGATATTACATGTTGGGCTCGATGTCTGATGAGCTCCAGCGCCAACATGAAGATATCGAGACTGCTCGCCAAATGTTGGCTCACCTACAGGAGATGTTTGGTGAACAGAGTCGCGCAGCCAAGTATCAAGTCACGAAATGACTTTTTAAGGCTAAGATGCGTGATGGGCAGTCAGTCCAAGATCACTGTCTGATGATGATCAAGGAATTTGGAAGAGCTTGAGAAGCTCGGTGTGAAGTTAGACTTGGATCTGCAGAATGATATTATTCTGCAATCCTTGACTGATGCATATGGGCAATTCATCATGAATTACCACATGCATAAAACTTCAAAATTTCTTGGCCGAATTAATGAACATGCTGGTCACCGCTGAGCTTTCTATGAAAGATTCTAAAGGCTCAGTTCTTGCTATGAAATGAACTTTTTCCAAAAGAAAGTTTTCTGAAAAGAAAAAGAAGTCTACAAAAAACTAGAAGATGGAAAAAGGAAAAAAGAAGAAGGCAGAGCCGAAGAAGAAGGCCGCCGACAAAGGAAAGTATTTCCATTACAACAGCGATGGTCACTGAAAGCGAAACTGCCCTACTTACCTGGCCATCCTGAAGAACAAGAAGGAAGGTCCTTCTGGAGGTATGCTCGTTATTGAGTCTAACCTTACGGTTTCTTCTACATCTAGTTGGGTGCTTGACTCTGGTTCTAGTGCTCATTTGTGCACTTCCATGCAGGGTCTTGAGGATAGCAGGAGGCTGAGGGATGGAGACATGATCCTATGCATCGGTAATGGAGCAAGAGTTGCTGCAGTGGTGGTGGAAACATACCCTCTTCGATTACCATCTGGTTTAGACTTAGTTTTGAAAGACTGTTATTATGTGCCTGCAGCTAGCAGGAAATTTGATTTCTGTTTCATGCTTAGCACTAGAAGGCTATGTGATTACCTTCTTTAAGGACCATTGTAACATTCTTTATGAAAGAAATAAAATTGCAAATGGTTTCCTTATTAATGGTCTTTATCAGCTACATATTGATGTACCTATTCTAACTATCGAGCAAAACGTGAATGCCAAATGACCTAGGGATAGTCCAAATGATAGATATCTATGGCACCTGAGATTAGGTCATATAGCAGAAGATAGGATCAACAAATTAAAGAAAAATGGGCTATTGAGTCCATTGACTTTCGAGTCATATCCAACTTATGAATCTTATCTTCAAGGCAAAATGACTAAACTTCCTTTTGTAGGACATGGGGAAAGGGCCATAGATCTCCTTGCCCTAGTACATACTGATGTGTGCGGCCCATTTGATGTGCCGGACTAGAGGCAATTTTGTCTACTTCATTACCTTTATCGATGATCTATCTAGGTATGGGTATGTGTATCTTATGAGACACAAGTCTGAAGCTTTTGAAAAGTTCAAAGAATTCAGACATGAAGTAGAAAAATAAACTGAAAAACCCATTAAGGTTCTTCGATCAGATCGAGGAGGTGAATACCTTAGCCGAGAATTCCTAGACTATCTCAAGAAAAATGGCATAGTCTCTCAATGGACTCCACCAGGAACACCTCAACTCAACGGGTTTCAGAATGGAGAAATCGGACTCTATTGGATATGGTCCGATCCATGATGAGCTTCACAGACCTTCCTGATTTTCTTTGGGGACACTCATTGTTAACTTCAATTTATCTACTGAATAGGGTTTTCCCTCTAAAATCATTCCTACCACACCGTATGAGATATGGCACGGTAAGAAACCAAGTCTGAGTCATCTCAGAATTTGGGGTTGTCCGGCTCATGTCAAAAGACAACAAGCGGACAAGTTAGAGTTTAGGTCCTTCAGAGCTCGATTCATAGGATATCCTAAAGAGTCATTAGGATACTATTTCTACATTCCAGAAGACCACAATGTGATTGTGAGTCGACATGCCATCTTTCTTGAAAAATAGTTTATTCAAGATAGCGGCATTGGAAAGCAGATTAAGCTTGATGAGAAAGTCTCACAAGTACAACGAGCTAAGGACCAATTGGAACCAAATCAGGTTGAGCCAATAAGAACACTACCTCCTCCACCTCGTAGATCGAAAAGAGTTTTCCGTCCCCTGAAAGATACTTAGGTATTATTTCAGAGAAAGTAGAGAAAATGTTCCTCGTAGGTAATGGTGCTCATGGTGATGATCCCAAAACCTACAACGAGGCGATATCAGATATCGACTCCGAGAAATGGCTAGAGGCAATGCAGTCAGAAATTGACTCGATGCACTCAAACCAAGTCTGGACCTTGGTAGATCCACCAGAAGGTATAGTACCTATTGGGTGTAAATGGATCTTCAAGAGAAAGATTGGTGCAGATGGGAATGTGGAGACATTCAAGGCTAGACTAGTGGCAAAAGGTTATAGTCAACGCGAAGGCATTGACTATCAGGATACCTTTTCTCAGTGGCTATGCTAAAATCCATCCGCACATTGCTTGCCGTTGCAGCCTATTTCGATTATGAAATATGGCAAATGGACGTGAAAATGGCATTCTTAAATGGATATCTTGAGGAAGATATCTATATGGAACAGCCGCTAGGTTTCACATCCAGTGATACTGATCACAAGGTTTGCAAGCTGCAAAGGTCCATATATGGACTTAAGCAAGCATCTCGGAGCTGGAACACTCGTTTCAATGATGTGATCAAAATGTTTGGTTTCATCAAAAATGAAGAGGAACCATGTGTCTTCAAAAAGGTCAGTGGGAGCGCTGTTGTCTTCCTCGTATTGTACGTGGATGACATCCTCCTTATTGGGAATGATATTCCCATGTTGACATGACAGTCAAAATTATGGTTGTCCAAGGAATTCTCCATGAAAGACCTAGGTGAAGCATCCTTTATTCTAGGAATTAAGGTCTATAGGGATAGACCGAATAGGATGCTAGGACTTTCACAGAAGATGTACATAGAGGAAAGTACTAAAGAGGTTTAGTATGGAAAACTCTAAGAGGGGATTAATACCCTTCAGACATGGTATTCATCTTTCCAAGAAGATGTGCCCTAGCACACCTGAGGAAATAGAACGCATGAGCAAGATCCCTTATGCTTCTGCAATAGGGAGCCTCATGTATGCCATGCTATGTACACGACCTGATATAGCCCATGCTGTGAGTGTCACAAGCAGATATCAGTCAAATCCAGGTGAAGAACACTGGACTTCTGTGAAATGTATCCTTAAGTACTTGAGAAGAACTAAGGATATGATGTTGGTCTTTGGTAACGGAGAACTCCAAGTCCAGGGATACACAGACTCGGATTTCATGTCCGATATAGATGATCGAAAGTCGACATCTGGGAGTCTGTTTGTGTGCAATGGTGGTGCTGTCAGCTGGAAGAGTTCCAAGCAAATCGTGATAGCAGATTCCACCATGGAAGCAGAATATATCGCTGCATCAGAGGCTGCGAAGGAAGCATTCTGGTACAAGAAGTTTGCTGCAGAAATTGGAGTAATGCCATCAGATGCCATTCCTCTATACTGCGACAACAATGGCGCCATAGCCCTTGCTAAGGAGCCGAGGTCTCACCAAGAAATCCAAGCACATTAAGCGGCGATACCACCTCATCCGCGATTACCTCGAGAAGGATTACGTCGAGGTCAAGAGAGTCAACTCCGCAGATAATGTGGCAGACCCACTTACAAAGCCGTTGGGCCAGCAGAAGATCGAAGCCCACCTTGAGAAGATGGGACTTAGACTTGTAGCCAATTGGCTTTAGGACAAGTGGGAGATTGTTAGATATATGTGCCCTAGAAGCCAGAATTGGCTGACACTTGTAATACACTTCTAGGGGCAAAATTATAATTTTGACTATAATCAATAAAATGGATTATTTTCTATCACATATGTGTATTTAGTGTCTGTGATACATCCTTTGAGTTAATGGTAATGATAATTCATATTTTCAAGAGTTGAAAATTTAAGACATGAATAATCATTATTAACTCATAAAATGCTCCCGACCATAGGATCATCATGAGGATGGTGATTGATCCGAAAGGTTGGTGTACAATCGCTTCTCTTTAGTAGATGAGTCTTGAGTCTACGGTGTGGAGACACCGGAAGCGAGAGTACAGGTACTCGTTAGAGAACGAGGGCACTGAGCGTGACCACCTCGAGTAGTCATTAGGAAGTCTACCTTCTCGTCAATGACTGACTCGATGCTGCAGTAGTGTGTCTGGTTCTTTGACCTGAGGTGCATCGGCAGTTCACCTTGAGGGTGTTATAGTTTGACTACACCATTACTCGATCTCCTAGCCATATGGAACCCTGAGGTGTATGTTGGCTATAGCATGTTCATTGTAGGAACTGGATTGCATCAAGATGGAATCTATCTACCTCGGTGGTAGAGGAGCAGCCCTATGATGATCATGAGAATCAAGTCCAGAAGCCCATGGCCATGGCAGAGTGAAATAATAGAAAGAGTTTCTATTTAGATTTTTCACATCGGACTTGAATCGAATGATTACATCATATGATAGAAACTAGGGTTTGACGAGTTCACCTTAACCCTAATCTGATCGGAGCTCAAGATAGAAGAACTTAATCACACAGGTAGCTGCACCAAGAGGTTCGCATTCAGCTCTGATGGGTTGCCACCATATACTGCTAGGTGTCACTGGTGGATTTTGGGAGCAATTAGAATGATTTAGATGATCGATCATTCTAGCTGTTCGAATCAGAAGAGTTCTGATCCATCGAAAGGAGTTTCGATGATGTCGATGATAGAGATCATGACATATCCCATTACCATACAGAACTGAACCTAACTGGGTCACACAAATAAGGGTTTGAATCTGGTGATCATCAATTGAACTGATCTAGTTCAATTGATCTGAATGAGATTCAATTAGGTTCAAGAAAATCGTGCTAGCACTCGATTGAACCTAACGTTCTTCTTTTACTATCATAAATAGTTGTCCTGACTGAGCCAAAGAAGTTTGTGCTCAATCAGAGGCCTTCACTTGGTCTGACTGGAGCTTGTCCAGATCAGAAAAGGGTTGTCTTATTTTGTAAGACAATACCTACCATTTTTGGTCACCTGCCATTTCTCGTCCTTTGACTTTGGTCAAAAGTTGACCTTTGACTGGTCAAATGTTGACCATTGATACTTTGACTTCTGTCCATGTATCATGCACCTATTGGAGAGCTGGTGGGGGCTTGTCCCCCTACTAGAAATTGGCAAGGAGGAGGGCGCACGCCAAGGGTGGCGTGCGCCCAAGCTGGAGGCACCCAGGAGTCCCTGTTGGACAAGGACTCAATTTTCTTTTTGGATTCCGAATAGACTCCTCCTAAGAACCAACTTTGACTAGTCTTAGGCGCCATCTAAGGATGAATCCAAGGGACTCTATTCCCACCAATCAGATTTAGATCTAATTTTATAAAGGGTTATGATTGGTTGGGAAGAAGAGGAGTTGGATTACGCATAGTCTATAAATAAGACCCTATGCCCAACTCAAAAAGCAATGAAATTCTCCATGCTCCAAGGCTGTTTCTCTCTCCCTCCTCCATGCCAAGTCCATCTTCTCACTCTCCTCTCTGCACCCAAAGTAGTTTGGGATCTCAGTTGGTGCAATCTAGGCGAGAGAAAGGTGACAGAAAGCTAGAAGGCTGCGCTGCTGTAAAGGATAATTGCTGATCTTCGAAAGTCATTTTGAAGATCCTCCAAATCAGATTCAGATCTGATTTTTGGAGATATGATAGAAAAGAAGAGAATCTTTAGATCTATCCTGAGTGGATATCGTTAGAGGTCAGACACTTGCATGGCTAGATCCAGAACCTTTACTGCTTACAGGATCATCAACGGATAATAGGATTACCCTACATCAAGGTAAATTAAATCTAATTTAATTTATCTATATTTTATTTTAATTATTAAAATAATAAAAATTAGATCTAAAATATTCTAGATCTAATTTAGATTAAAAAAAAAAATTTTAAAATATATCGCTTGATCCGATCAGATCTGAAAGAACCTAGTCCGAAAAATTAGGATTTCCCTTCAGATCCTTCTTCGATGGTCGATCTGGAATCATCTTCTTCAAATCTTGGACTCTCTAATTTTTAGAAGAAAGAGAAAAAGATTTTGAACCTAAGACACCTTTCAAAAATCTCTAAAGGAGGAGGAAGAGATCAAAGAAAAACCCTAGAAGAAGAACCCTTCTTCTTCTTCTTCTTGTTTTCTCTCACCTAGACATCTAGATTGGTGTCTATGAAATCCCCATGCTCCAATATTCTTTCTTCCTAATTTTTACATGCCCCAAATATCTCTTAATGTTCTAGAATTTATAAAAAAATTAATTCAAAATTTATTTTAAATATTGAGATATGGAAGAGTCTTGTCTATGTCAAACACCTAGACAAGGTAGGTCCAAAATAGGCAACTAGTTGGGGCGCCCAACACTTGGGCACCCCCTCCTTTCTTTATGCCGTGGACTATTAGAAATAAGTGCACAAAATCCTCCTCTTTTCCACAAAAAATGAGAGAAAAATCAGGGATGTGGGCAGCACAAAGTAAGGAGTTTTAGGTGCTTAAAATTCTATCTCATAGAATTTAAGTCAAAACCAACTCCTAGTTTGACTTGGTCCACAACCAAATGCCATCTAAGAAATAAGAAAACGCTATAGGCATGCATGAAGGTCAGGAAAAAGGTTTTTCCATGTTCAAAATCAAAGAGAAGTGGTGGGGGGGGGCATGATGGGTCAATGGTGCAAGGAATAGGGAGTGCTAGTCATACTAGGATTCCTATTTTGACTTGATCCAAGTGATCTGTAAACCAAATTAAATTAGGATTAATTCAATCCAATAAAATTAGATCCTAAATAAATTAAAAACTTAATTAAATTAAATTAAATTAAATTAAATTTTAATTAAATTAAAAAATTGGGTTGATCCAAGTCCTAGTTGAACTAGGACTAGTTTTTTCTTACAGTTGGCTTATCCAATAAACCAATTGAACTTGATTCAATCAAATCCAAATCAAATCTAATTAAATTATATTTAATTAGACTTAATCTCAGTCCTTTGGTTTAATCAAATTAAATTAATTAGTAACCAAATTGCTAATCGATCCTCCTATAATACTTGCACTAGGTTAAACATCAATCGTATTAATCGTTTAACCCTAGAATGATTCTTAATCATTGATCGACCATCCGATCAGATCATGAATTCTAATGTATATGACATCATAGATCCAAACCTAAGCTAGTAGCATAGAAATAAATTTTTGTATCAATCAAAGTAACCATCTAGCAATGGTACTCGACGGTCGGATAGATCGAATGTGTAGAACAATATCCTTAGAACTCATGCAGATATAGTTTACATATAACTCATCCCCTTGACCAAAATGCTCGTAGGACACCTCAGAGTTTAACTGTCAACTCTGATCAGGCTGTCCACATTATATTTCAAAATATCAAATCCATCTTATGGATTATTCTGGCCAAGATTTTGCTATATTGAAATACAGTGATACATTCTTCTCCAACTCTTGGAGTGGTCAATCCCATCTTGATCACACACCGACTTTGCAAGTACTTGACTGTGCGCAAAAGCCTTCCATTACTAAATTAAAAATTTAATTAGTCTGATACCAAAGTAGAGTGAGTTGCTTGCAAGTCACTAAGATGACCTCAGGTCCAAAGGACATATATCTATATCCCATCAGAGACATTCTCGATAGTAGAATGCTCTGAAGTTGGTCACGTTCAATGATGATGTACCCATACATCTCACTTATATACCATACTAGTATCTTCATACTCCTTGGTTAAGAGGATAGCCAACCTATATGGTATACAGCGATCTATACTCGATAGAAGCTGTCGTCTAAATTAATAGCTTATCATTTGATTGTAAACAGTTTTAAAAACTAATCGATAAATCCTCTCTTTATCGAAGCTAAATAATCCTAAGGACATCATTACAACAATGGAGTTCGTTAGAAGATGAATTCTTTGTATTGAAAAAATATCAAAAATATATTTTATTAATTAATGAATCAATTATATTTATAAAATAGCTCAATCGTCAATAGATTGATGATTGATTTTGGAAATCATTTTTCAATAACTTCCACTTATCCTAAAGCCACTTGGTATAATATCTAATATCCATCTTCGACTTATGATTGTCAAACTCCTTTATCTCTAGGGCTTTAGTGAAGGGGTCGGCCAGGTTCTTCTTTCCATCGATCTTCTGAAGATCAACATCATCTTAATCCATGATCTTTTGGATTAGGTGAAAGTGGCGTAGAATATGCTTCGTCCACTAGTGTGTCTTTGGTTCCTTTGCCTGAGCTATGGCACCAATACTGTCATAGTAGAGCAGGATCAGACCATCTAGGAAGGATGCAACTCTGAGCTTAATGATAAACTTTCTCAGCCACACAGCTTCTTTCACGGCATCTGATGCTGCGATGTACTTTGCTTCGCAAATAGGATCTGCCACAATATGCTGCTTGGAACTCTTCTAGCAGATGGCTCCATCATTCAGAGTAAAGATATATCCCAACATGTTTCTGCTATCATCATGGTCAGATTGAAAGCTGAAGTATGTAAATCCCATAAGTTTCAGATCTAACTTGTCATAAACCAACTATTGGTTCTTAGTATTTCTTAAATACTTAAAATATTTTTTAGTTATTTTTTCTAGGGTTAGACTAGTATCTACTTACTACTCCTAGTGAGTATGTCATATTTGATCTTGTACATATCATGGCATACATGATAGATTTCACTGTCGAAGCATATGGAACTCTACTCATGCGCTCTCTCTCTTCAAGAGTTATCGGACAATCTTTCTTAGAGATAGCCCTTCTTAGAAATTCCATGATCTATCAGAAGATAGCCCTTTTTGAAATTCTTCATGCTAAACCTCTTCAGCACAGTATCTATGTACGTGGACTGGGATAATTCAAGCATTCTTTTAGATCTATCCCTATAGATCTTCATTCCTAGGATGTAGGATGCTTCACCCAAGTCCTTTATAGAGAACTGTGATGAAAATCAAACTTTTATTCTTGTAGTGTAGAGATGTCATTCTCGATTAAGAGAATATCATTCACGTACAAGATAAGGAATACCACTGCTGGACTATTTGCCCACTTATAAATGCAAAGCTTTTCTCCATTCTTAATGAAGTCATATATTTTGATCACCTTATTAAAATGCATGTTCCAACTTCGAAATGCTTATTTCAATCCATAAATAGATCTCTATAGGTTGCATACTTTGGACTCATCTATGGATGTGAAGCTCTCAGGTTGTATCATATATATCTCTTCGATTAGCTTTCCATTTAGAAAAGTTGTCTTCACATCCATCTGCCAAATCTCATAATCCATATAGACAGCTATCGCAAGCATTATCCAAATGGATTTCAGCATTGCCATAGGAAAGAATGTCTCATCATAGTCAATACCATAAATTGACGATACTTCTTGGTAACCAGATGGGCTTTATAGGTCTCCATCTTTTCATCCGTGCTTTTTTTTTTTGAAGACCTACTTACACCTAATGAATTTAACCTCTTCGGATGGGTCAACCAATGTCTACACATCATTGACCTTCATGGACTCCATTTTAGATTTCATGATCTTAAGCCATTTCTCAAAATTAGATCTCTGCATTGCATCCATATAGGTGATCAGATCCTCATCATTCTCATCGAGTTTGATGGGATCACCATCTCGAACCAAAAAATCATATTATCTATCTGACTGATGCAGTACTCTACCAGATCATCTTAATGGTGTAGGTACATTAGGCTCTGAATCTGATCTAATCAAATCCAACTCAGGTTCAGCTATAAATATCGATCTTTCTACCTATTGAATTTCATTAAGTTTAACCTTAGAGGCAATAGTTTCTTCACCAAAGAACTTTTTTTTTCTAAAAAGATTGTCTTAAGACTAACGAATACCTTTTATTCTTCAGCATGGTAGAAATAGTAACCCTTACTTTCTTTGAGATATTCTATAAATACATACTTATCAAACCAAGATCCAAGCTTATCTATATGTAAATATTTGACATAGGCCGAACAACCCCAAACCTATAGGTGAGAGAGTGTAGGCCTACATTCAGTCCATATCTCATATGGAGTCTTTGTGATAGATTTACTCAGTATATTATTCAATATATAACATGCAGTCTCAAGAGCATAATTGTAAAATAAAACAGGCAGACTAAAAAATTTCATCATGGATCAAACCATGTTTAACAAGGTTCGATTTCTCCTTTTCAATACACCATTATGCTGTGGTGTTCCTAAAGAAGTCTATTATGAGAGAATCTTATTTTCTTCTAGATATGTCAAGAACTCACTAAATAGATATTCACATTTTTTATCCGATTTAAAACTCTTTCTAGTTTATTTTTCTACTTCACTTCGAAATCTTTTGAATATTTCAAATGAATCCAACTTGTGTTTCATCAGATAGACATATTCATATCTGGATAGATCATTTGTGAAAGTAATAAAGTAGAAATATCTATCTCTAGTACCTATGCTCATTGGTCCACATACATTAGTATGTACTAGATCTAAGAGCTCAGTAGCTCTTTTACTTTTTTTAGTAAAAGATGACTTGATTATTTTACCAAGAAGATAAGATTTATAGGTTGGAAGTGATTCATAATCATTAACTTCGAGAATTTTCTTTTGAGTCAACTTGTTTATCCTGTTCTTATTTATGTGATCTAGCCTACAATGCCATAGGTAGATATCAGAGACATTATCTAATCTAGAATATTTTTTAGAAGTGTGCATTACACTCACAGACTATGATAAAATATAAATACCATTTTTTTGTTATCCTTGTATTATTGTAATATCATTCATAATGATATCATAATGATTTTCTTTTATAAATAAATAATAATCATCTTTGATCAAAAGACTAACAGAGATTATATTCATCAGAAAGGAAGGACAATAATGACATTCATTTAAAGAAATGATATCAGTATTGAGAATAAGTTGAATTATTCTCATAGCTAGAACTAGAATAGATCTTCCATCTTCAACATTCAGGAATCGCTCATTATTTTCAAATCTTCTACTAATTTGAAGTTCTTGCAATGTATTGCAAATATGGATTAGACTTTCAATATCTAATACCCAAGTAGAAGTATCATAAATAAAAAAATTATAAAATATTATCATATAACATTCTTGATCAGCAACTACTTACTCATCTCTCTTTTTTAGCCTGTTAGGATCATAGAAATCAAGATACTAAGGATAGTTCCTTTTTCAATGCCCCTGCTTCTTATAGTAAAAATATTTTATTTGATCTAGGTTATTCTTGGACCTTATATTTAAACTGGATATAGAGATCCCAGCATGAACCACTTCGTACTGTTGAACAACATTCAACTTTTGATACTTATTATTGAAATTGAATCCCAAAAGTTTATCACTGTCTAGTGAATGGAGCAACTATGCTTTGAGTTTAACTGCATAAAAAAAAATCAAAAAGCCTAATTAGTAATTGATTCATTAAACCTAAAGATTTAGACTTTAATCAAAAGGTTCTTCTACTATTTTATTCGAACTGGTAGCCTCTATCTTCAATTCGAGGAATTACCATAATTTCTTAGTGGGTACTAGAATCCACATAGACTGCACACAAGCTCAACTATGGTTGGTCAATCCATGTACATCTAAAGATAGATTTATAATCAATTATTTTTTTAAATAATTTTTAGTAATTTAATTTTAACCTAGATATTTTTTTAGTAGGCTAGAGCCTCCACTGAAAGTTTCGATTAGGTCTAACCATTAACATGATCATACTTGGTCCATCTAACTAATGAATGATTAAGCCCAACTATGGTTGGTCAACTTAATCACTATTTAGAGAGACCAAGAAATTATATTATGAATGATAATTTTATTAGTGGATAAGCACCAAGCCTATGGACCTCCAATGATTATCCAACTAATGGACTCATTATCATCCACTTAATGAGAGGCTATAATCTGGTTATCATCATAACTATTTTATTTTAAGAATCTAATAATTTAAAAAAAATTTAATTTAAGAAAGAGAGAAGGTCGGATGAACCAGCTTATCATGATCCTCCTAGCTTCACCAAGTCACCTTAAGGAAGATCATTAATAGGCTAATCTAGGAGTACCTAAATCAGTCATACCGATTTACCTAACTAACATGGGTCAACTCAAATAGTCAAGTGATTCAATCAAAAATATAATTTTACCAAGAGGTCAGATAAGTTTGATCAGTAGGAGGGTCTGCCAAAGCTTGCCTTAGACACTATCAAAAATGGCTAGGTAAGCGGATTGCCAATTAAAGACCACCAGTCTGGTTTACCTTAGACACCAACTAGTTTAAATAGTCTTGATTAGATCAACCTAATAGTTCATACCAGACCGCGTAGCCAAGAATCAAGTCCATCTTGGGTCTCGTTAAAGATATGGACTTAACCAACTATAACTATTGTAATTGATCTAGAAAATTCTTAACCTAATCTAAGATAATAATTAATTAAATTTAATCAATTATCTAATTAAGTTCACTCTTTAATCTAATCCTAGGTCTAATCCAATTAATAGACCTAATCTTCACTAACCCATTTAATCCAATATGTTATGATTTGTGTCTTAAGATCTTCAATTCACAATCCTAGATCCTAATCAAATAACTTCTTAATTCTTAATTAAGTTTTGGGTTGAGGGTTGTAGTTCGACTTTTTAAAAATAATTTTTATATTTATAAAATATTTTTATAATATGGTTCTATCAACCAAGTTGCATGTTTGATTCATAATCAATATACAAGTAAGATAAGCATGAAACTACTTTAGATCTAATCTAAACAGATTTATATAATTGAAACGGTTTCAACTATAATCAATCATAAATTATTTTAGATCAAATCTAATACATTTATGATGATTAAAATTAGATTAAAATATTTTTAATCAAATTATAAAATTTTTTAAATTTAATCTAAAATTTTATGATCAATATTTTAGATCAACACGTACTAGGACAATCTCTCCATTGTAAGAAATAAATCTTACAGCAAGATAACCTTATAGCAATCCATGCAATCTAAAATTTTTATTTTTAGATCTAAAATTATTTTAAATCTAATAAATTATAAATAAAATTAGATCATATCTAATAAATTTATGATAAGAAGTAGATCAATACGAACTAGGATAACCTCTCCACTGTAAGGAATAAACCTTATAGCAGGACAGCCTTATAGTAGTTCATGTGATCAAAATTTTTAATTTTAGATTTAATAATAAGATTATAATTAGATCTAATCTAAAAAATAATATAAATATACATACATAATCATGTAATAAAAAACCTAGGCTCTGATATCAATTGTAGGAACCAGATCTAGGATTTCAGGGCTAAATCTTGAAACTTTTCAAAATCAGACAGCGAAAGACTTAAATAAATTAATATTTATTTATAAAATTAGAGAATATCTTAGATCTAAGATTTTATTATATGATTATGATATAAAATTAAATTAAAAATTAAAAATATAAAGAAAGAAGAAGTATTGATCATATCAACACATATCTACACTAGATCAAAATCATAAGTAACAGAAGATTAGATCTTTGTTACATATGCAAGTTAGACATTCTAACTTACTGATCTAGATTTGAGGATGATGTTGCAAGCTACACACACATCCAGCCTCTAGGAGTTATCCACATGAGTCCATAAATCACGATCAGATGTCCTGATGTAGAAAATTAATACAGTATGCTAGTACTATACTGATCCTTCTTCGACGGTCGATCTAGAACTATCTTCTTCAAATCTTGGACTCTTCAATTTTTAAAGAAAGGAGAAGAGATTTTGAATCTAAGACACCTCTTAAAAATCTCTAAAGAATGAGGAAGAGATTAAAGAGAAATCCTAGAAGAAGAACCCTTCTTCTTCTTCTTGTTTTCTCTCACCTAGACACCTAGATTGGTGTCTATGAAATCCCCATGCCCCAATATTCTTTCTCCTTGATTTTTACATGCCCCAAAGATCTCTTAATGATCTATAATTCATAAAAAAATTAATTTAAAATTCATTTCAAATATTGAGATATAGAAGAGTCTTGTCTAGGTCAAATACCTAGATAAGGTAGGTCCAAAATAGGTAACTAGTTGGGGCGCCCAACTATTGGGCGCCCCCTCCTTTCTTTATGCCATGGAACATCAGGAATAAGCACACAAAATCCTTCTCTTTTCCATGAAAAAATGAGAGAAAAATCAAGGATGTGGATGGCACAAAGCAAGGAGGAATTTTAGGTGCTTAAAATTCTATCTCATTGAATTTAAGTCAAAACCAACTCCTAGTTTGACTTGGTCCACAACGAAATGCCATTTAAGAAACAAGGGAAGGCTATGGGCATGTGTGAAGGTCTGGGAAAGGATTTTTCCACATTCAAAATCAAAGAGAAGGGGCGTGGGGGGTGTGAGGGGTCAATGGTGCAAAGAATAAGGAGTCCTAGTCATACTAGGATTCCTATTTTGACTTGGTCCAAGTGATCTATGAACCAAATTAAATTAGAATTAATTCAATCTAATTAAATTAGATCTTAAATAAATTAATAATTAAATTAAATTAAATTAAATTAAATTTTAATTTAATTTTTTAATCAAATTAAAAAATTAGATTGACCCAAGTCCTAGTTGAACTAGGACTAGTTCTTCCTTGTACTTGACTTATCCAATAAATCAATTAAACTTGATCCAATCAAATCTAAATTAAATCTAATTAAATTATATTTAATTAAACTTAATCTCAATCTTTTGGCTTAATCAAATTAAGTTAATTAGCAATCAAATTACTAATCGATCCTCCTGCAACACTTGCACTAGGTAAAACATCAATCGATTGATCGTTTAATCCTAGAATGATTCTTAATCATTGATCAACCATCTGATCAGATCGTGAACTCTAATATGTGTGACCTCATAGATTTGAACTTAAGTTGGTAGCATAGAAATAAATTTTTATACCAATCGAAGTAACCATCTGGCAATGATATCCGACGGTCGGATAGGTCAAATCTGTAGAACAACATTCTTAAAATTCATGCGGATATAGTTCCATATAATTTATCTCTTTGACCAAAATGCTCGTAGGATACCTCAAAGTTTAACTGTCAACTCTGATCAGGCTGTCCACATTGGATTTTAAAATATCAAATCCATCTTATGGATTATCCTAACCAAGATTTTGCTATATTGAAATACAGTGATATATTCTTCTCTAGCTCTTGGAGTGGTCAATCCTATCTTAATCATACACCAACTTCGTAAGTACTTGACTGTGCCTAAAAATCTTTCATTACTGAATTAAAAATTTAGTTAGTCCAGTACCAAAGCATAGTGAGTTGCTTGTAAGTCACTAAGATGATCTCAGGTCTAAGGGATACTTATACCTATATCCCATTAGAGACATTCTTGATAGCAAAATACTCTAAAGTTGGTCAAGTTCAATGATGATGTACCTATATATTTTACCTGTATGCCATACTAGTGTCTACACACTTCTTGGTTAAGAGAATAATCAATCTATATGGCACCCAATGACCTATGCTCGATAGAAGCTGTGATCCGAATTAACAGCTTATCATTTGATCATGAATAATTTTAAGGACTAATCGATAAATTCTCTCTTTATCAAAGCTAAATAGTTTTAAGAACTTCATCATAATAATGGGTTCGTTAGAAAATAAATACTTTATGATGAAAATATATCAAAAATATATTTTATTAATTAATAAATTAATTATATTTATAAAATAGCTCAATTGTCAATAAGCTGATGATTGGCTTTGAGATATATTTTTCATCACATCGATATACGATAGAAGGCCCGACAGAACTGGACCACCCAATACGATTCGATCAGGCACACAGGCAGCTCCATCAGCACGCATATTGTGGCTTTCAGACTGGTAAAAAATCTATACCAAAACTCTTCATTAGAATTATAAAAACTTTTATATGTATGCTTTAATTAATTTAATTTTATTATTTACTTATTATAGATATGGCAACTACGTCATCCACCAAGCCAACTGTAGTTATGGGAGGCCACATACTGGTCTAAGAGGATCGGTGATTATTTAGATTCTAGATCACGACAGATCATGATAAAAATTTTAAACTATATTTATTAAATTATTATAGAATCTAATATATATATTAAAAATAATATATTTCTAAACTATGTAGGTGGATTACGTAGAGTACATCGTTGCACAGTAGAGTGATGACTCATCCACTCAGCCTATCCTTGATCCTGAGGGATGGATTAGGGTCACCAGAGAGGTGAGTAGGAATCGGATCATAGAATTCGACCACATCTTCGATTCTCTAATGACTCGATCCTCTTTAGCATTCTCACAGGTCTCGACATCCTAAATTTGAAGCAATGCCCATGTGAAAGAGGTCATGCAGAGACTTCTAAGCCAGCAATCTTAGAGCGTTTAGGATTGGATGTCGCCCGTGATGTGGTCATGGAGACTCTTCAAGACCCATAACTATACAACTAGTTGGACTCGTTGTCCCAGCCATCACATTAGATAATTCTATTAGCAAACTTTTTTACTTGTTTTAAGTTTTCATATTTAGAAGCTTCACATATTTAGGCTAGACTTGAGTTAGGAAAGAAGATCTAAGATCTAAAAATTTAATCTAACCATTCAATTAATGGGCCAGGGGTGTCTATAGTTTTGTATTATAGAATGAAATGTGTAGAAATAAGCTATTCGAGAATCAGAGGAGAGTATCGAAAGATATGCCTTTATATCAAAATTTATGAATAATATTTTATTTTTTTTATTTCAGGATGCTGAGATATCTAGCTCTCTCCCACCAGCTGCTGAAGATGAGTAGGAGGATGAGAAGGATGTTATCTAATTTTTTTTATTTATATATAATTTTGATACTTATAAAGTATCTTAATATAAAATTATATAATTTATATTTTTAATATAATATAATTAATTTTATATTTATGATTATGTTAAATAGTTATTATCTTTTTTAATAGATTTTAAAAAATATTATTATTTATTAGTAGATTTTAAATTATTTAATTATAATTTTTTAAAAATAAAAACTATTAGTAATGACATTAGTGATGATCGATTATCATTGCTAATTATTTTTTAGAATTTTAAAAAATAAAAAAAATATTAGCAATGGTATTAATGATAAAATTACCATCGCTAATAGTTTTTTGAGTTTTTTTTAAAAAAATTATTAGCGATGGCATTGGTGATAAAAATGCCATTACTAATAGATTATTATCATTTTAATTAATAAAAATTAAAATTTTTAGCGATGATATCTTTATCGCTAATACCATCGCTAATTACATTATTAGCAATGGTAATAGTTACCATCGCTAATAATGATAATTAGTGACAAAGATAAATCCGTCAGATTTTTAGCAACAGCTCATGATCGCTAATAGTATTAGCGACGACAAATTGACTATTAGCAATGATAATTAGCCATCGCTAATAGTCAGTTTTCTTATAGTGGTATTATGTTACAAAATCCTTGATCCTCGGCAGCTTGATCAATTGGAGTCTCATGTTATACTTAAATTTTACCAAATGAAAACATCTTCTCTTTTAGATTTTTCATCGTTATGGTTCATTTGACCATTTACTTAGCTTTAAACTTAGTAGACCGATATATTATAAATGAATGTACCATATTGAGAGATATGATATTATAAACTCTATAGTTACAATTGAGAAATCTTTAGTTTATGCAATGTCATACTAGTTGTATTGATATTTTAAAAGATTTTTGGTCTTTGAAGGTAACTTGTATGTTTAAAGGATTACCTACACAATAAATCCCATCCTAAGAGCTTGAAAAAAAAATTGCTCAAGATATTTTGAAGGTGCAAGAACAAAATTTGACCGATCTCAAAGAAATTAAGAGATCGTAGAGATGTAGAAGCTTCCATATTCTCATCTAGTGGAAGAGTATTGGGGTAGGTTGAAAGTATTATTTTTGACAAAAAAATTCCTAGCACAAGCACATTGTTATATGTTATTTCATAGGTATTATAGCTTAGTATGATTATAAGATGATTAATGTTAATAGCCTATCACACTTATTATTCTTGATCTAAATTTAATATTTATACAAAAAAATATTGGTTGCTCAACAATGAGGCAACAATAACATTTACCTTAACCCTAGGATTGAGCAAAGATGGTTGATAGAGTTATTTCCAAACTAGCTTTTCAAACTAGTTAGATATACAATATATGAGATATGCATTAATTTTGATAAATTAATGTTAGCAACAATTAATTAATAATTAATTATATCTTATCTTTTAGGTACCAATAATTACAGAGAGCATATACTCAGATGAATTAATAACTATTGCTCGAGGTTCTAACTATATTTGCCGCTTATATAATGATTTATTCATCAATGGTTTTAGATTTTGTATACTAAGTATGAAAAGTTTAGAAAATCCAAGCTTTCTCAACTGAATTATGATAATCTTCTTTTGAGCCAAGACACGGTCCCAACTGAATTAGGCCTTACTAGGCCCAACCCAATCTCAGTTTCAATAGACCCATCCCAAATACTTGAGCTGGGCCTCATTGGCCCAATCCAGCTTTGGTACAAGCTCGCCCGTCCAGCTTACCAGAGTTGGGTTCTTTATAGCCCAACTCAACATCGGCCTGGCCCACCATAGCTCCATCTAATCTAGCCCAACCTGCTCCAATAGTAGGTTGAATGGATCTGAACCCAACCCAATCTGAGGCTGAGCCTATTGTTCCCTCTCTTAATGAGTCCTCGTCCCTCAATGCTCCTACCTCTAGACCACATCGGGAATGCAGACAATCTTTACGACTGGCGGATTATATTGTCGATGCTCATGGTGTGGCTAGATCATCGGACTCCTTGGCCAACTCAGTAACCTATGGTAAGGCCTATCCTATTTTCTACTATACATCCAATTCCATATTTAATGATGCACATCGAGTCTTTCTTTCAGCCATAACCACTCACAGTGAACCCCATACCTATTCTCAAGTTGTGAGAAACTTGAATTGGAGAACTACCATGGAGGCTAAACTTGCGGCTCTTAAGCATAATAGAACTTGGTCTCTAATACACCTCCCATCTAGTAAGAAACTCATTGGCTCTCATTAGGTTTACAAAATCAAATATAAGGCTGACGGTTCAATCGAGTGATATAAAGCTCGTCTTGTGGTTAAAGGTTATATGCAAATAGAGGGACTTGTTTATAATGAAACTTTTGCTCCAATTGCCAAATTGACAATGGTTCGCTATCTCTTAGTAGTTGCCTTGCTAAGAATTGGTAATTATGCTAGTTAGATGTTAACAATGCCTTTCTTCATGGCGATTTGCATGAGGAGGTCTACATGATGACTCCTGGATTTCTATCTCCATGCGATGCCCAAGTATGTCGACTGCACAAATCTATTTATGGCCTTAAACAAGCCTCGAAGCAATGGTTCAAAAAATTCTTAGATGCCCTACTTTAGTATGGTTGCATCCAATCCAAGGCTGACCACTTTCTATTTACAAAGCATGATGGAAACTCTTTCCTAGCCGTTCTTATCTATGATGATGATGTAATCATTGCTGATAATGACTCTCTTCACTGCCAACCCTTGAAGGATTTTTTACAAAGTCATTTCCACATCAAGGACTTAGGCACTTTGAAATATTTTCTTAGGTTGGAGGTTGCTTGATCTTCTTCTAGGATATTTGTTTTCCAACGAATACACGCTCGATATTCTTCAGAAGAGTGGTATGTTGGGAACTAAACTTACCAATTTTCTAATGCAATAACTATGGCTCTCAGCAGACAACCACCCCTTGATGATCCGGGTTAATATTGGCAATTATTAGGGCATCTCATTTATTTGACGATTCGTAGATTGGATATTGCCTACTCTATCTATATCTTGATATAATTCATGCAGTCTCTCCACCGACCTCATCTTGATGCTGCTCACTGCATTCTTCGCTATCGAAGGGTTTTCTTGGACATGGCCTATAGTTTTTAAGGATGAACTTTTTATAGTTACATGCTTTTTGTGACATGGATTGGGTTGGATATGTCTTATGATCAGGCATTTTACTATGGATTTTTTTATCTCTTTAAAAGATGCACCTATCTCTTGGCGTGCTAAGAAATAGTCCACTATTTTTCATTCTTCTGCAGAGACTAAATATCATGCCATAGCTCACACCACTAGCAAGCAACTTTGGCTTCGCACTTTTCTCTCGAACCTTAGCATCTCTCAAAGTGGTCTCATTGCCACCTTATACATTACTGTGATAATCAAGCCACCTTATACATTACCGCCAATCTTGCATTTTATGAATGCATAAAATATATTGAAATTGACGATCATTTCATTCGTGATTGTCTCCAATCCGGTGACATTGCCACCCAGTATATCTCCTCCAAGCGGCAACTCACGGACATCTTTATCAAGGCCTCTTGTCATGATCACTTTTATAACATCTTGCACAAGCTGGATGTTCCACGCTCCAACTTAAGGGGGAGTACTAGGCAACATTCATCAAGGCAGAAATTTGAATTTTTAAATTTAAATTTTTAATATAGAAGAGATCCTAGAGATCCATTTGTTATTTCTATCTTTGTAAGATCATGATCCATTTATTATTTATTTCTATCGTAGGATCATGATCCATTTGTTATTTCTTCTATTTTGTCTGATCATTATCTTTATGTATTTTTCAACTATAAATATAGATGACCTTCTCACAAAATTGAGGTAGAAAAAGTTTCTGACAATATTTCTTTTCCCGCATGATGGGGAGGCCTTCCACCTTCCTTGACCTTTGGACCGCATAGAGAAGGAAGAACAAGTTTAAACTGGAAGGGAAGGGTGGAGATTAGCTGTTTACAGCGATCTACTGGGAGCTTTGGAGAGAAAGAAATGCAAGGCTGTTTTTGAAGAAGAAGAAGTCAATCTACTCTGTTGTTTAGACCATTCTGCAATCCTTTAGGACTAGTGCTGTCTCTGTTCTGTTGGGTTTGAAGCAAGTCATCACAGCCTGTGGAGAAGAATGGAATCTCTTGCATCCACAATGGCCTCGTCCTCGTCCGACTCCTTTACTCGGTTAAACCAATGATCTCAGGTGATTTTGAACTTGGGGGTCGGGATGGGGAGTGGATCTTCTGTTTGTTTCCGAATGTTCTTGTACAACCCAAAATTTGTAATTCTGCTGTAAATATTCTTTAATAAATCAGGGGGAGGCACTCTGCTTCCTCCTTTTCCGCTCAAAAGGAAGACTTCAGTGAAAGGACAAAGAAAACCACCACCATAGATAACTTTATAGGAAGACTCAAGTCACTCAACTATGAAAGAACCATGGCGGGTAAGCATTTATACCATTGGATTAGCAATTTTTGAAGATCTGAAGTTGAGACACTGAAGTTTAGCCACTTGCAGTTGAGACGGCAGACCCTGCAAGCATTAGAAATAAGGATCCACCAAAACTAATTATGAAATCTGAATATTTAAATATAATTAAATGAAAATCGATGAGAGAAGATGTAGTTGTTGATATGAAAAAGAGAAACTAGTTTAAATGAGAATTTGTTTAATGAATTAGAAAAGACATTCAAGCAAAGGAGCATATTTATATGATTCAAACTAATGGGTCTGGTGGGATCAGGTTCGGATTGAATCGGGTCGGATCGATCCATTTTTTGTTCACCCAAACTAGATATGGATGAGGTTAGGTCTAGTTGAGTTGAAAATATGAGACCTAGACCAAATCTAGAATTTAGATCAGGTCCAATGTTTAAGCCTGACCTATCCCATGGGTCTTCAAATATTGAATAGGTTGCATTTAATCAAATCAGCATTGGGACGGGTCTAAGGTCAGCCCGACCCGTTTGCAGTCCTAGCAACATGCATCCCAAAAATGAAGGAATATCCACTATTAACATATATAAAATAAATATTTGATAATATTATCTAAAACTACTTAAATAATAGGAAAGTATGTTCCGGAAAGGCTAGAAATTGTTTTTATTTTATTTTATTTTTTGGTGAAAGAAAGTTTAGCTTCTAACATCATCTTCTCTTCTCACAACAGAAGCAACACTAAACATGCCAGTAAAATTCAAATTGGTTGGCCTTTCAGAACCCTAAAGGAAACTTATCCTTCAAGGTCCCCACATGTCAATCGAGCAAAAATCTTTTAGTTATTTTACTGAAAAAAATTGAGTTTTAAATCCAGACTCCACCAAATTTTAAGGGTTTAGTCATTATATCTGAAGAACTGCCTATCTCCTTGTTTCAGATCTTTCTATAAATAGTAATAGCAATAATAATAACAATAACAACAACAACAACAACAATAATAATAATATCTAGTGACAATTCTTCATGGAAGATAGCTTAGAAATGGATCACAAGTGCAAACCACGTAGGCGGAAGGCGGATACACACAGAGATCTAGCTCCTAAAAGCCGCAGCCCCAAGGGCCAGGCACTAACTAGTTCAGGGTATAAAGAGAACCAGACTGATCTTGATTTCGGCACTCTATTCCCATTACCAAATCAAATTATGAGCTACTGGTCAACAAACGCTACACACAAGGATAACTACATGGAATTTTTGAAAACTGTAGCGTGATCTTCTTGTCACTTTCTCTGCAGGAATGGGAAGGGAAAGTCCTGCGTATACGAGGGCAACTTAGAAAGAAGATTTTAGCGTTTCTACAGCCTACTCTATCAACTTGTTCAAATTCTTAAGCAATAGTTGAGGAGCATTAGATGCTCTGATGGCCAGAATCTTCGGTGCTCTCCTTAACGATCACGACTATGGCGATGAGTCGGCGCCCCAGATATCACCGCTGGTCTTCTTATTTTGCATGATTTTTGCATCCCTTTCAGTCATATCAATGATCATCGTTGCTTGCGGCCAGCATCCTGACAGGGCTGACAGTGGAAGCAACAACGTTGTCTATTATGGGAGTGACAGCCGGAACCCTAATGCAAAGAGCGGTGGTGGTGGTGGAGATGGCGGTGGAGATGGCGGTGGCTGTGGAGGTGGTTGTGGCGGCTGTGGAGGTGGTTGTGGCGGATGATGTATTAAATCCATGCATATATCAAGATTTGCCGGTAAATGTTATTGATGCTGAATTCTCTCTACCTTCTCTCTCTCTTTTTTCTTGGAGAAATTTTTTTGTTGTATGCTCCCCGTGATCGGCAGAGAAAAATAATAAGAGAAATAATTCTAATGCATGTGATCTTTCTTCAGGAAAAGTAAAAAAAGACTAATGCTTGTAATATTTTAGATTGCTTTTTTTTTTTAATGGTTAGGAGGCTAGATTGTAGAATACACAGGATAAAAGCTTCGGAAAATCAGCCTAAATTGAAGCAAAGAAAATATGAAAATAACTGCAAAGTTTAAAGCCAAACAACTAAAGAACATAGTTGAAGAAGCAGCTAGCGAAGATCGCAAAAGAACAGCTAGATCGGCCTGCAGCAGAAGAAGTGAAACATCAAAGTAAACAAGAGAAGACTATCAGCACAGCAGGGTCTATCGAACCATTCAGCTGCGTATTTTGTTCTTTATCGAAAGATTTCGTTCGGGATTAGAAAATGGGAATACCATTCTATTAGATCATGATTGGTGTATTTTCTTTTGTTTCTCACATGGTTGTTGACATCCTTTACCACGTAGCTAGTTTTGGAATCTTTTAAGGTCAGGAGCAAGTGGCATTCGATCGTTTTGTATTATTGTGGCCCCTTCCACTAGAACAACTCGAAGTATTGCGGTGTCCCTTTTCGAATAAAAGTATTGCGGCATCCCTTTTTCAACAAAAGTATTGCGGTATCCTTTTCTTTCTTTATGGACATTCTTTACCGTCGGCGTGCGTTCCAACTGCACACTTTTGCTCTGTGGCTTAAATTAATAACATGACCCACGATAGTGTTAAACAATCTTAACTTTTAGAAAGAGCAAGGATTTCTCCATATATGATGCTATAGCAGAGTGCGGTGCATTTATGAATGACCGCGACCGGAGGATGGATGGCTATCAAGCCATATAAATGATATGTCTGTATCCTTCTATAAGTTATTTGATGGCCATCCATCTTTTCGTAGCAGCCATCCATGAGTGCACCGTAGATTGCATGCCGATGCAACTCATCCATCAAATTTGTCTGGGTCATCAAGTTTTAATACAACCCTAATTTGATTCTGATTTTTGGCTTAAATAACTAAGACTTCAACATCTCAGAGAGAAAAAAAAAAGGAAAAAAAACTCCAGGTACCACACCCTCTCTGACCCTGTTTACTAGTATATACCGGAAATATTTTTGTTTTCTTTTTCTCAAAGAAGAAATATTGTTGTTTTCATAAATAAACTGCCATCCATGTTTTATTAAATAGAATAATTCGGCAATGAAAAGTCATAAGTATTTTCAGAAATTTCCAGGCATCATGACAATTATTTCTATGATCCAAAATTTGGTTCAAGAAGTAACATGTTCAGGAGCATGTCTTTCAAGGAGAAATGTGAGCATGTAGAATTGAACTCAAACTAAGTCTAGAGGAAGTCAAGATTCAAGCCCATGTCTAAAATTTCCATGAATGAACCATTAATGGTGGTTGTGTGCTTCAGTTGGACTTCACCTACCCCTTGAGAATGGCAAGTTGGGAGGAGCAAAATGATTTTGGCCAGCTCTACAAAACACCCAATAACCCCAACAATCTGATCTGTGCCAGATGTTATTGATGGAGGAATTAATGTGTATGGTAACCAGTAGGTCCCTTTTCTTTGCTTCATTGTGCATAGAGACTATATATTAACATATCTAATTTAGTGTAGGGAACAACTGGACTGTATCATGGTTGTTAGAGGGAATAATTTTCAGGTTCTTGTCACCTTGAAGTTATGTGTGGATACCTTTGACGACTTTGGCAGATTTATAATTGATTGCATCTTGGACATGAAAAGAAATCAGCTGGGCTGCTTCGTTGCTTACATCAGCTGTCATGAAAGGTCAAATCTAGCTCGTCTCAGCTAAAGGTGCAGTTAAACTGAGCCAAATCGAGTAGCTAAAAGCTCCCACTCGATTTAATTTAAAATACTTGAACTTGAAACTCGACTTAAGATATCCTAAATATTCTAAGCTCGAACTCGGCTTAATAAAAAAAAAAAAAAATCAGAGATCAAATCAACTCGACTCAAAAATCAACCGAGTCATATTCAAGCTCAAATTCGAGTCTTAACCTACTAATATTATATATATTATAAATAAAAATAATATTATCGATAAATATATATAAACTCGAATAGGCTAATGAGTTTCTGAGTTAAATATCTTGCTAGTTGAGTTCGACTCAAAAACTTATTCGAACTATTCGAGCTTGATGGTAGCCGAGTCGAGTCAAACTTAGATTTGAATCGAGCTCAAATAGCTCGTAAGCGGCTTGGCTCATTGTACCCTGATCTCATCCAACATTCTTGCCCACCTCACTTTATAACAAGTTGGTCTAGAATATCCCATTTATGAGCACGTCGGCGGTCTTAGAAGGCTCATCTCGTAAAGGAATCAAAATCCTGTCAACATCTTAAATTTTGGATAAGATACACTGTAAATTTGCTACAACATTTTTCAAATACATGGTCAAGGATTGTATCTTCAATTTAAAGTGAGACAAACTTAACTAGGTGACAGTGGATCTTCATTGCTAAATATAAGTATTTATCAACCCTTTTTTATTTGATCTTGAATTCCTCCCCATTCATCAAAAATTATGATGTAATAACAAAATTCAATGATCGAAACATTCTCCCTTCAAAGAAAGAAAAAAACGATTGAAACATTCAGAGTACAATGATACTATGCAGGTAACGGTTTCGGTGGTGATATTAATGGTAGCTGCAGCTTTCACAGTGGCATCGGTAGTGGCCATAGTGGTGGTTGTCATCTGCAGCAGTTGAAGTTGTCCTTCCAATGGATATGGTGGTGGCTGAGGTCATTGCTGGGGTGCGCATGGTAGTCCAATATTGCATAGGTTCCCAACAATGTCATGAAGGTCATGCAGCAAGCCAATGCTCGTATCAATGTTTGCATCAGTCCTCGACATGTAAATCAGATCAACATAAAGCATGTAAATGCTCCAAACAACGCCTGGCAAGTAAATCAAATCCAGAATGGGGATGCAGATGCTCGAATCAGCTTTTGAAGTGTAAGCAAAATCCATGTAGGGTTCTGATGGCTAAGCTAGTTTGTACAATTCTGAAAGTGTCTGAATTGCTAGATGGATGTGAATCTCTCTCTTCTTCTTCTTCTTCTTGGCAAGGTCAATATGTTGAGTTCCAAAATGCCATGTGTTTTGATGGTGCTTTTCTGTGTTATTTTTTTGGTATAATACCTGAATCTATGAATGGATTGGATGCCCCAAGTGGGGAAATTTTTCACATTAAAATGTTCAATGAAATTTTTCTTAAGAGCCTGCTTTTTTGCTTTTTAATTCTGATGCTTTCAAGTTAGCAAAACCAGGATTACACCCTCGTGGTCCTACAAAATAAGCAGGATCCCCTTTCTTTAGAGGATAACAAAATCACTCATGGAGGAAAGCCCCGCGTCCATGATATAAAATCTAGTTGTGGCAGCCCCTCCTTCAAAAGCCAATCTATTGGGTGGAGGAGCCTAATCCACCCACAAGAGGAGCCCAAGAACCAAGAAGCCCACAAAAAAAGTCTAAAAAAAAGCCCAGGAAAAGAAAAAAAAGAGGAAAATTGGGCCCGAGCGGGCTCGGCCCGACGCCAGCAAGCCCAGAAGGCATGTGACCCAACGGGTGCATGTGGCCCAAGTGGGCACACACGGCCCGAAGTGGGCATGCGCGGCCCAGCACCCTGCGCAGGCACGCTACCTGACCCCTCGCAGGCGCGTGCTGGCATGCACGAACCGGCCACAGCAGCCTAGCAGCTTCACCAAAGGACATTTCCCCCTGGTTTTTCACAGTCCAGTGGACCAAAAGGTAGTTTCTCCACTGTTTCATGTGGTCCACAAGCCTTCTATGGACTGGATGTGCTATCGGACGAGCCAAAAGTACTGATGGGCTTGATCGGATGGTCAGGAGTTAATTTGAGCTGGAATAGGACTAGAAACTCCATTTTTGACTCGGTTTGAAGCAGTTTTTTTGGCTATAAAGAGAGTTGTGGGCACCTGGGACTAGGTAGAATGCAAAGGATGCAAAGAGAGCATCCAAGAAATCTTCCAAGAGAGAGAAGAGTATTTTTTCAAGAGAGAAAAGGATTTTTTTCTAAAAGAGAAAAGAGAGAGGAAGAGAGAAAAAGAGAGAAGGCAAGGATTCTTCTTGTAAGAAGATAGGGATTCTTCTTGTATGCAATCTAGAGGGTCACCAGGTGACTGAATTGCCTATAGTGGAATTTTCTTTTTTCTATTTGGGATTGCTCTTGCATCCAAAGGAGAGAGAAAAAGAGTGATTTTTTTATTTTTTATCTCTTGTAAACTTCATGTTTTTAGTAAAGAAATCATTCGGTGCGGCTATGGACTTAGAAGCAAAGAACTCCGAACCACATAAATTTTCTATGTTAATTTAGGCTTGTAAAATTTTATTTTTTCTTCTTTCTTCTGCAATTATTATTTTTGCTATGCATCACTCCGGAACACTCTGCCCAGACGATCTTAACAACCGATATCAGAGCAGTATTAGGTTCAAAAGAAAGAGTGTGAGCGATAGCAAGAGAAGAAGGAAAGATCAAGATCGACAAGTTCGATGGAAAAGACTTTAGGTTCTGGAAGATGCAGATCGAAGATTATCTGTATCAGAAGAGGCTTCATCTATCTCTTAAAGGAAAGAAGCCTGAAGACATGTCACAAACAAATTAAAAATTATTGGACTACCAAGCTTTGGGAGTTATCAGACTGACATTAGCCAGGAACGTCGTATTCAATATTCTAGAGGAAAAGACGACTGCTGATTTGATGAAGGCTTCAACCAACATATATGAGAAGCCTTCGACCTCCAATAAGATATATCTTATGTGTCGTCTATTTAATTTTAAGATGCTTGAAGGTGCATCTATTGCTAATCATATTAATGAATTTAATTTGATTACTAGTCTATTAAACTCTATTGATATTAGTTTTGAGGATGAGATTCGTACTTTAATTCCACTATCTTCTTTGCCCGAGAGTTGGGGTGCCACCGTAACCGCTGTAAGTAGTTCTTGTGGCTCAAGTAAGCTAAAATTCAAAGAGGTTCGAAATCTAATTTTTAGTGAAAATATCAGGAGGAGAGAATCCAAAGAAAACTCTGATTCTACCTTAGTTATTCAAGAAAGCAGAGGAAGAACTACACAGTCTAAGCAGAAGAGTCAATCAAGATCAAATGGTGATGGCTATTGGCACTGGCACAAGAAAGGACACACCAGAAAAAACTGCTGAGCAAGAAAGAAGAACAAAGAAAAGAATGATGAATCCATCAATACAGCAATAGAGATAATAGCTAATGCTCTAGCCCTCAGCATGGATAGTCTGATGGAGTCTTGGATCTTGGACTTCGGATGTGCACATAAAGATATCGAATCAATCGGTATGGAAGCTCAAGAATGTCAGACATATCTCAGGTCTAAAGAGGAATCTGATTTTGGTAGGATAGTTGGATGCTGAAGGACATAGTATAATTTTTGTTGGTGGCTCTTGGAAGATCATCAAAGATGTTACGATGATAGTATGAGGCAGCAGACCGGGTACCCTCTACATGATCAGAAGCATCAGAAATTCGATGATCAAGAAATTGAGGCTGTGTTGGCCTCAATTGGCCTCTAAAGTTAGTTAAGTAGAGGTGCCGTACAGAATACTAATCTATTTTTGAAAGTTTACTTTTCTATTTTAGGTGGATGCATGTTTGGATGTCTTAATCTCTAAGTGGGAGAGTTGTTAGGTGGTGGAGCCTAATCCACCCACAAGAGGAGCTCAAGAACCAAGAAGCCCAAAGAAAAGCCCAGAAAAAGAAAAAAAAGGAGGGAAATTAGGGCCGAGCGGGCTTGGCCCACTAGCTGGTGCGGCCCAACGCCAGTAGGCCTAGCAAGCGCATGCAGCCCAGGCAGGCACGCGCGGCCTAGGGCACACTGATGCATGTGGGCCGCTCATGGTGGCCCAGCAGCTATACTAGGGGCGTTTCCCCCTGGTTTCTTGCAGTCCAATGGACTAGAAGGTGGTTTCCCCACCATTTCACGTGGTCCACAAGCCTTTTTGTGGACCGGATGCGCTATCGGATGGGCTAGAAGTGCCGATGGGCTTGATCGGACAGTCAGCAGTCAATTTGAACTATAATAGGATTGGGAACTCTATTTTTGACTTAATTTGAAGCAGTTTTTTTGGCTATAAAGAGAGTTGTACGCACCTGAGACTTGGTAGAATGCAGAGGGTGCAGAGAGAGCTTTCAAGAACTCTTCTAAGAGAGAGAAGAGTATTTTTCCAAAAGAGAAAAGGATCTTTTTTAAGAGAGAAAGAGAGAGAGAGAGAGAGAGAGAGAGAGAGAGAGAGAAAGAAAGAGAAGGCAAGGATTCTTCTTGTAAGAAGATATTGTATGCAATCTAGAGGGTCACCAAGTGAGTGAATTGCCTCTAGATGAAATTTTTTTCTTCCTTTTTGGGATTGCTCTTGTATCCAAAGAAAAGAGAAAAAGAATAATTCTTTTTATTTTTTATCTCCTGTAAACTTCCTATTTTTAGTAAAGAAATTATTCTATACGGCCGTGGACATAGGGAACTTCGAACCACGTAAATTTTTTATATTTAGATTTGTAAGATTTTTTTTTTCTTTCTTCTATAATTACTATTTCTATTGTGCATCACTTCAGAGCACTCCGCCCAGACGATCCTAACACAATCAACAAGTGGCAGACTTCATGATAGACGTGGATAGTTTGAAGTTAACCAAAGAAGATAAAAAAAAAGGGCTGATTTGCACAGATAAAAATGTGGGAAATATTATTTTTACACAAAGCTCTTGTGTACTTTCTCCTCTTCTATAATTAATTAAACTTGCTTTCTGTCTAATACACCATTTTGTGTTAGTATGATTTTAGATGATCACATAATTCTAGGTGATCATATGATTTTAGAGATCACATAACAACCCATATATTTTTCTTTATTGTGATCCCATAATATTTTTCTTTATTAATATTATTCTGCATCATTTTTCCTTGTTAGCATAATTCTATATAAGTTGATTTTATTTTCTTTGTATGGAGTCTATGCACTAGTATATATAACTCTTGAGATATACCGAATGCGATTGAAATAGAGATAACAACATCCATTTTTCTCTCTATCTTTCTCTCTTATTTTTCTCTTCTTGTATAAATATTTTAATATGATATCAAAGTCACTGATCATTTAATATGCCACCGTCATCTCTTCAACTTTTACTATGGCCACCATTACCAATCTATTAATCTCTATTTTCCTACATATCCTCTATATGCAATGGATCTATAAATTGTCTATTTATTGGTTGATTAATTAATATCTGAAGATCTTTTGTTTCTTTTATTTTTGATGAATACATAATTGTTCTCCACTACTTTTCTCCATAATTTTAGATCTTTTATCATCTTTCATTGTCATTGCTCGACAAATTTTTGTCCATCATCATCCTTCGATTGCCTTTTCTTTGAGTGCTGACCTTCTTTTATATGGCATTTTTGTCTTTAAGGATTATCTTTCTTTGGTTGTCTTCTTTTTGAGCATCGAACTTCTCTTCTGTGGTATTTTTATTTGTAAGAATTGTCGGCTTTTAGCTGCCTTATCTTTAAGTACTGATCTTCTCTCCTACAGTATTTTCTATCAGCAAGAATCATCACCTTCGGCTGCCTTCCCTTTAAGCATGGGCTTTATTGTGATCAGTGCTTTCTCTATCTTCTCACAGTTACATCATCTAAATTAGCCACACCAACGATACATTAATTTATCATGCTAGCTTCTGAGTACTTTCATGATCTAATTTCCAAACTGATCAAGTTCGCATCTATAGTAACACCTTGAGTTTGAGGAGAAGTATTAGTATGATTTTAGGTGATCACATGATTTTAGGGATCACATGTCAACCCATAATATTTTTCTTCATTGATGTAATCCTATAATATTTTCTTTGTTAATATTATTATGTATTATTTTTCTCTGTTAGCATGATACTATATTAGCTAATATTATTTTTCTTGCATGGAATCTATACACTAGTATATATAACTCTTGAGATGAATCAAATGCGATTAGAATAGAAAAAATTACTACTATAAAAAAGTACTACGGCAGCACATACTATGGCAGCGATTTTGAAAACTGCTACAATAGGTCCTACGACAGCGGTTATAAAGAACCACTGCCATAGGTCGATTTCAAAAATCACTGCAACAAGATCTACGATGGTATTTATAAAGAATCGCTACCATAGGTTGTTAGATATATGTACCCTAGAAGCCAAAATTGGCTGACACTTGTAATACACTTCTAGGGATAAAATTATAATTTTGACTATTATCAATAAAAAGAATTATTTTCTATCACATATGTGTATTTAGTATCTGTGATACATCCTTTGAGTTAATGGTAATGATAATTCATATTTTTAAGAGTTAAAAATTTAAGACATGAATAATCATTATTAACTCATAAAATGCTTCCGACCATAGGATCATCACGAGGATGGTGATTGATCCAAAAGGTTGGTGTACAATCGCTTCTTTTTAGTAGACGAGTCTTGAGTCTACGGTGTGAAGACACCGGAGCGAGAGTACAGATACTCGTTAGAGAATGAGGGCACTAAGCGTGACCACCTCGAGTAGTTATTGGGAAGTCTACCTTCTCGTCAATGACTGACTCGATGCTGCAGTGGTGTGTCTGGTTCTTTGACCTGAGATGCATCTGCAGTTCACCTTGAGGGTATTATAGTTTGACTACACCATAACTCAGTCTCCTAGCCATACGGAATCCTGAGGTGTATGTTGGCTATAGCATGTTCATTGTAGGAACTAGATTGCATCAAGATAAATCTATCTACCTCGGTGGTAGAGGAGCAACCCTATGATGATCATGAGAATCGAGTCCAGAAGCCCATGGCCATGGTAGAGTGAAATAATAGAAAGAGTTTCTATTTAGTTTTCACATCAGACTTGAATCGAATGATTATATCATATGACAGAAATTAGGATTTGACGAGTTCACCTTAACCCTAATCTGATCGGAGCTCAAGATAGAAGAACTTAATCACACAGATAGCTGCACCAAGAGGTTCGCATTCAGCTCTGATGGGTTGCCACCATATACTGCTAGGTATCACTGATGGATTTTGGAAGTAATTAGAATGATTTAGATGATCGATCATTCTAACTGTTCGAGTCAGAAGAGTTCTGATCCATCGAAAGGAGTTTCGATGATGTCAATGATAGAGATCATGACATATCCCATTATCATATAGAACTGAACCTAACTGGATCACACAAACAAGAATTTGAATCTGATGATCATCAATTGAACTGATCCAGTTCAATTGATCTGAATGAGATTCAATTAGGTTCAAGAAAATCATGCTAGCGCTCGATTGAACCTAACGTTCTTCTTTTACTATCATAAATAGTTGTTCTGACTGAGCCAAAAAAATTTATGCTCGATCAGAGGCCTTCACTTGATTTGACTGAAGCTTGTCCAGATCAGAAAAGATTATCTTATTTTATAAAATATTATCTGCCATTTTTGGTCACCTGCCATTTCTCATCCTTTGACTTTAGTCAAAAGTTGACCTTTGACTGGTCAAATGTTGACCATTGACACTTTGACTTTTGTCCACGTGTCACACACCTATTGGAGAGCTGATGGGGGCTTGTCCTCCTGCCAGAACCTGGCAAGGAGGAGGGCACATGCCACCCTTGGCGTGCGCCCAAGCTGGAGGCGCCCAAAGTCCCTATTGGACAGGAACTCCATCTCCTTTTTGGATTCCAAACAGACTCCTCCTAAGAACCAAGTTTGATTGATCTTAGGCACCATCTAAGGAGGAATCCAAGGGACTCTATTTTCACCAATTAGATTTAGATCTGATTTCATAAAAGATTGTGATTGGTTGGGAAGAAGAGGAGTTGGATCATGCATAGTCTATAAATAAGATCCTGCGCCCAACTCAAAAGAAGAATAAAAAAATCCCACGCCCCAAGGCTGCCTCTCCTCTCCTCCTCCATGCCAAGTCCATCTTCTCCCTCTCCTCTCCATGCCTAAAGGAGTTTGGGATCTTAGTTGGTGCAATCAGATGAGAGAAAGGCGACAGAAAGCTAGAAGGCTGCACTGCTGCAAAGGACAACTGCTAATCTTCGAAAGATGTTTTGAAGATCCTCTAGATCAGATCCAGATCTAATTTTTGGAGATGTGATAGAGAAGAAGAGGATCTTCAGATTCAGTTCGAGTGGATACCGGTAGAGGCCTGGCACTTGCGTGGCTAGATCCAGAACCTTCCACTGCTTACAGGATCATCAAGGGGTAATAGAATTATCCTACATCAAGATAAATTAAATTTGATTTAATTTATCTAGATTTTATTTTAATTATTAGAATAATAAGAATCAGATCTAAAATATTTTAGATCTGATTTGGATCAATCAAAGAGAAAAAATTTTGAAATATATCGCTTAATCCGATTAGATCTGAATGAACCTGGTCCGAGAAATCAGGATTACCCTTCATAGGTTCGATCTATGGTAGTGGTTTATGCTAAACGCTGTTATAGGTCTACCTATAGCAATGGTTACATAGAACCGCTACTATAGGTCAAACCTATAACAGCGGTTTAGGATAACCGCTGCAATAGATACGACATATGACAGTGATTGACTTAACCGCTATCATAGGCTTAATCTATTATAGTAATTTAGTATAACCGCTGTTGTAGGCCCAATATATTGCAGCAATTGGGTATAATCGCTGCCATAGCTTTTTTTCAAATTTTTACTTTAAATATTATATAATTTTAAAATTTAATGCCCATCTTTATCATTCATTATCTAAATAATTATTATTAGAGTATCATCCCAAAAGACCATCTCGATCCGATAGTCCTAGCTTCATCGATTAGTAAAATTCGATTTTGATAACTACGAACAACGATGCGATGATCTAAAAAATGGAGACCATTGATGGATCCAAAAATCTACAATGATGATCTCAGTGATATTTGTAGCATACTATCAATGTTTTACTTCAATCGGATATCGTTGTCATGGTTAATTTAGTATGGAATGATTTTGGCCATTAAATAAGAAATAAGTAATCAAAAGGCTAAACCGCATCACATTACGAGATTATTTTTTAGTTAAATAATCTTTGCTATAATTTTAATTATTTTATATGATGATTATCATAAAATTTAAATTATTTCTATATGAACTATTTACGTTAAATAGATCTTGCAAAAGCACAAGCATAATTACTAAAGAAGTTTAAGAACTGGTATCGAGCGACGTATAGTTTTGGATTATTTTTAGACCCATGATTTAAATTTTATGATCACCACCATAAAAATAATTATAGTAGCCAAGATTATTTATCTAAAAAATTATCTCATAATCGAATGCTGTTTGGTCCTTTGATCACTTATTTCTCATTTAACAGCCGAAATCATCCTATACTAAATTGATCATGATTAATAATATTCGATTGAAGTGAAACTTTGATAGTATGATACAAATGGCCCAGCCGTCGGCTCCACCACCTCCTCTCTTCCCTCGACCCGAGCCCCCTTTCCTGCTCTCTCTCTTTCTCTCCTCTCTTCCCTCAGCCCGACCACCCCTCCTCCTTCCCCGATAGGCCCAGCCGCTAGCTCTGCCACCTCCTCTCTTCCTCGACCCGACCCCACCCCTGCTCTCTCTCTCACTTTCTCTTCTCTCTTCCCTCAACCCGACCCCCCTCCTCCCCTTCTTCTCCAGCTAGCCCGGCCGCTGGCTCCGCCACCTCCTCTTTTCCTTGGCCCACCTCTCCTTCCTGCTATATCTCTTTCTCTCCTCTCTTCACTTGGCCCGTCTGACCTGCCCCCTTCCTTCTTCTCTCTCTCTCTCTCTACCCTCGGCCCGACCCCCCTCCCTGCTCTCTCTCTTTCTCTTTCTCTCTCTTCTCTCTTTCTATCCATCTCTCACTCTCTCTCTTTCCTCTTTCTCTTTCTCTCTCTTCTCTCTTTCTAACTCACTGACTCTCTCATTTTGCAGGTGATCACTAGCATCGTCGTCTTTCTCTAGCGCTGCTACTGGCAACCTTCGGAGCTCTTTATGTGACCCCCTCTCTATAGCCGTAGATATAATTTTTTTTAAATTTTATAATATTATTTATTTATTATTTATAATATTTATAATAATATATATAATTTTTATAATAAATATTATAAATATTTATTATAAAAATTATAATTATTCGTGTGTCGTGTCGGTAGATAAGAGAACTCCCATTGGTTAGTTCTGGATCGTGTCGATAGGTTCTGGGCCGGGCCGTGCCATGTCGATGATCGTGGATGATCCTGGATCATGCCTTATCGACGATCGTGGACGGTCCTAAGCCGTGCTAGCAGTCTTGGGCTATATCGTGTCAGCAGCCATGGACAGTCGTTGGGCCATGCCGATTGATAAGGAAATCTCCACCGTCTGGTTATGGGCTGTGTCGACAGTCGTGAGCTGTGCCAGCCACCAAAAGAACCCTCACCCTCATCGTAAGCTACTAATATTATTGTTCAATATGTTATATTGGTTAATGTCCATTAATGTTGTAGACCACGATGGCACCGAAATACCAACTAGCTTTCACCCCCACTCCTCAGTGGATTGCACGGAGCTCCACATCTGAGTCATAGTCAGAGCATACTCCATCCATATCCGCATCGACTATCTAGGGACCATCGGCATCTATTCCTCCGTCGATATCTACTCCACCTGCATCTGAGCCTCCACCATCGTTCACATCTCCGACACATGCTCCACCCATCAATGCGTCTCCATTGGCATTCACGTCACACAATCCCATGGCCAGTGGGTGTACATTTTATTATGTTATTTATTTATTTATTTTTTATATAGTATTTATATATTTATATATTTGTATAACGTATTTTTATTGCAAGTGTATCATCTAGTAGGATATTTTACGATCCCACACACATATCATATATGTAGTATCGTTAGCATCAGGTGATGGTGCACTATAACACGGAGGGGAGGCCAGTAGGAGAGATCGCATGGAAGATGTATTTCTTTTTTGGAGTGCTTATGAGATGGTCCGACATTATTTCGATAGTACCCATAGACTGACGATTGATGGATGCTGCCGTCAAGGACCGAATGTGGAAGGAGATATAGATAAGTATATTTTAATTATATTTATGTATTTTATATGCTTACACTATGTTTGATTAGAATAATTTTGTAACTGACTTTTGATAACTTTGTGCAGAGGTGGTATGACTTTCCAGATCATGAGAAGGCTCGAGATGCCCGACTGAAGAAGATTGGAGAGTTATATCAGGGCTACAAGATCAAGCTCCATAGAGAATGGCTCGAGCATCGATGAGACACTCCAGAGGAGCTTGTTCTTTGGATACAGGACTGTCCTCCGAGTCAGTGGGAGGGGATGGTTAGACATTAGAGGAGCTAGGAGTTTGAAGTTTAATTTCTAACTTTTAAATTTTTTAATATACTTAAAATTATATTTAAATATTTTTTAAAAATTTATTATTTATTTGAATACTTATTAGGCTACCTCTGATCAAAATCGAGAGAACCAGGCAGCCTAGGAGTATACGCACACTCTCGACCGTGAGTCTATAGCCAGTCGTGTGCATAGAGAGGTAATAAATACTGAATCTTACTAGATAAATTAAATTAATATTTTTTTTATATTTTTAATAAACTAATCTATTGTTATAACTGATGAGAGATGGGGGATATCCAGCCATAGCAAGATCTTTCGATCCAGTCGTACATATAAGAAGGGTAGGCTGATAAACGCCGCGATCGAAAGAATTTTTATAAATAATAAATATATTAGTACGATTACTATTATAGCATTTTTTATAATATTTTACTTGAATTTATAATTACAGAAACAGTTAGATGTGCTTGTGAGAGAGGGCCCGGACACCTCTGGCCTCTATGATCATCTATCTCAGATCTTGGGGCCTAAGCACTTTAGAAGGATTCGATGCAGGCCCGAATATACGCCGATGAGCTACTAGTTTGAGGCAAGCATCTCTTCACATGCTTCTAGTGTCGTCAGTCGAAAGCAACTTGAGAAGGCGTTGGCGTAGGTTGCTCAGGCTACGACACGAGCAGATCAGGCTATGGCACAAGCTGCTCACACTGAGGACTGCACATCTCTTCTGGAGGGCATCCTGAATGCCATGGTGACGAGGCTCAGCGCGCGTTTTGAAGCTGACTTCATAGGCCTTGAGGATATGTTGGCCGACGCTCCAGCCCCTCCAACTCCTACAGCTCGAGCCCCTCCAGCTCCTCCAACTCATGCTCCATCTCTCGGTGACGATGACGATATAGATTTATGAAACTTTTGATGTATTTCTTTTAAATATTATAATAAATTTTATTCAGTAATAAAATTTGAGGATTTCATAAATATTCTTATATTTATAATATTTTCTTATATTATTGAACTACATTTATCAGGTAAAAAATATTAAAATTAAAAATTTATATTTTTTTTATTATTCAAAAGCTACGACAACGGTTGCAAAATCGCTACCGTAGGTATACCAACCATTGCCGTAGGTTACGTGTCAACTACTACTATAACATATGGTAGCGGGCAGCGACTATAAAATCGCTGCTATAGATCAATCTATGGCAGCGGTTCGAATAACCGCTGTCATAGACCTACGGCGATGGCTGCAGTGGCAACGGTTAGCTAACTGCTGTTATAGTCTATAACAGTGATTTTTTAGATTACTACAATGGTTACGAACCACTGTCGTAATCCTATTTTATAGTAGTGAATAAAGCTCTCATTTTTCTCTCATTGTCTCTTGTTTTTTCTATTCTTTTGCAAATAATCCAACATTTTGTTTGCTCCCAATGCTTGCAAGTGATTTAAAGGAAAAACAGAAAAGTACTCATCTTGTTTAACAATTTTTTTTTGCTGTTAACTTCATCATCTTTCTCAATTCTATCATGCAACCCTACCGTATGCTCTTCTAGGATTCAAAATGTTCTTTCTTTTCTAATAACTATGTTGGGACCTGGGAGCCTTTTTTTGGGTAAGCCTGATGAATATTGCTAGCTGAAAGAAATATTTACACAAGGTTCTGTGAACCACTTATAGGATAAGAAAAAGAAGAAAGGTTGCCACGGTAGCCCACTACAAAAATCATGAAAATAAAGGTAATACCCACACAATCAAACAAAGTCCTACGAGTTTATTAACCTGTTTAGACTGAAAAAGTCTAGTGAGAGTACCTCTGACAATCATGCGAACACTGCAGAGTGGTATAGACACTCTACGGTGGATTCTCTGCAACGAATGTAACAAACGGTACTTCAAATTTCATGCTTTTCTCCCAAATCATGTCCGTAAGGAAATCATAAGGCACTTCATTTCATGGACTGCACGTGTTGACAATGATTATACGGCCATACAAAGTTTCAGGAAAACTCTAATGCAGTTACTACAAACATATAATCCTCCCCACCCCCTATCAATGTAGAGCTGAACAACGGTGCTGATCTAACTGAAAACAGAGCATGTTAGCGAATCCCAAACTAACATCCAAAGAAAATTCGGTTGCACACCAAGAATATCTTCACATTCCAGGAGCTGTCAGGAACTAGAAATCTCAGGGCGAAGACTGTCTTAAACCTGTAAACAAAATGTGATCAATATGCTATATCATCTATATACTTCAGTAATAATACATTTGAGTTAGTTTTTCTCTAACTCAATTACATCAAAAACATAATAATAATAATAAAAAAGAGAGTATCTCTAACGATCGAAAAGCTCTTTTGTCCTCCATCTGTCTTTTGGGTAAGGGTTTTGGTTCCTTTGTCCTTTGGGTTTTGGGTTAGGGTTTTAAGGCTTCTTCATGAACTGTGATCGTGGAGTTTAATTCATCAATTTTAGGCAAAGCTGGGATAATCTCTGTCTTGAGGTGAGTAGTTAAGGTTGAAACTGGGTTAGATTGGGTTGAGCCATATCCCTATCTAAAATAATTAGACCTGATTTAAAATTCCAGCTCAACCCAGTCTGAGCCCATTGTAAATGCCTTTAGAAACATGAGATCCTTAAATACCGTGCCAAGTGGACAACATTACTCGAGGTGATCTACAAATTGAGCGATGAGCTAACTTTAATTTAGAGGAAAAAAAAAAAAAAAAGGAGGATGCAATGCTAATGTTGTCATGTCTTACTCATCAAGCAGTCCAGTTAAAAAAGAAAAACAAAGCAGGAAAAATATTCAAAAAATGGTTTCAGAAACACAATGGTGGTCTAATTGGGTAATGTGTTTGATGCAGTATAAGCTCCCTTTTCTCATGAATGATACCACAACACTATCTAATCTTTGCAACAGATTAGGCACAAACAAGTGCATCATGAACTGAAGGAATCATCCATTGTACAGGTGACTGTATGCAACAATAAATTTATAGTGTATATGCCATATGTCAAAATTCTTACAACGAACTTGAAATTAGGCTGGTCGCAAAACTAACCCACCGAAATTAGTCAGAGCAATACTATATATTAACCAGAATAACTTTATCAATTTTTGCTCAAAGTAAAATAACTGTAGCAATTATAACCATGTTTCACCTTTCCATTGTTTGCACACACAAAAAGAACAATCAGAAATGTGTATACGAAAAGAACAAGCATCAGTGACCACGATTGTGTGTACCAGAAAACTTGCGATGATGATCATAATGTCTGAAAAGGGTATAAGGAAAAAAAATTTCTGTTTTTTTTAAATGATGTTGAAACACTATAATTTCATATGCACAAATGGAATTGGTGGGCTTTCTGGCCCATATGCATCGGAGAAAAAAAAGTTACACTTGTTTTATTTCTACTGAAACTTGAAGAAGGAATACCATCAGATTTCTGCTTGTGATCGAAGACAACGGTTGGTGGCCTCTGCAAATGACCATCAGGAAAAACTTGTTTTTGTTAAATTAATAACAATATCTTCTGCTTGGACCAAAGTTAGGTTACAGAGCCATGTTAACAAGAAAATAACAGGTTGAAAAAATTGTCTTGACATGGATGCTAATGAAAATCCCCAGTAATTAAATCATATGCACACACACGCACGCGTGGAACTGACTATTTAAAAAATATATAATATATATAATAAATAAAATAAATTAAAAAATATTTATTATGAATATTTATTATTAAAAAAATTTTAATAATTAATTATTCCCTCTGTGCAATGCCTAGTTGTTGAATGAAATCTAATGGAATCTGGAAGTGTAAGGCCTTTTGAAACTATGGGATATAGATGGGCTTTATTCTAAGACTAATATAAAATAGAGACATCGAGCCAAATTGGTGAGAAGAGGGGTTCTAACAATGGTAGGAGATGCTGGCTTGGGGTTGCACCACCAAACACGACCAAGGAGCACCACCTGGGATAGAGATCCCAAGAATCAGAAAGGACTTAAATTAGCAATGGGGGTTGAAACGAGAAATCTTTTCCTAATCAGAGGGAAAAGAGCCCTAGCCCTGTGAGACCTGTAAGCAGGTGACGATCTGGAAGCAGTAGAGCTCCTTGGAGAAGTTGGGGAGGCTGATGGTGTGGTAGAGAATCCGGTTAAGTGGGGAAGAGGGGAAGGGTGGGGATTTATTAGATTGTTGGACGTAGGTGCCGATGCCCCTAGCCCTAGGTCTGGCTCTTTTTCTCTCTCAAGGGTCAAGTCTCAGCAATATACATCGCAACAAGTAGAAGAGCCGAGGAGGTAAAAGCATAACTGCCAATGGGCTCGGTTGAAGTCAGACCAGACTCCTAGCCAGAGAGCTCATTGGGGCATTTAACTAGGCTCGACTCCAAGCCTAAATCGGGTTTATATGCGGGCTGTGAATTAGCTCAGGCTCGGGCCGAACTAATGGCATAGCCGAGTCCGGCCCAAAAATCCAACAGGCTATAGATCTCTTCAAGCCCAACCCGAATCAACCTCAGCCCAGTTCCAGCCCTAAAAGCAGTGCTAACTGCTAACTGGCTAATATAAACAAGTGCACCTGGCATTTGCAACCTGGGTTCAGATTGTGAAATGATTGATCTTCTTTCGTGACATCCCATCAGATCACACTCTACATAAATCTCAAAGCACTCTCCATTCAGTCTGTAAAGCACTCTCCATGCTGATATGGATTAATTTTGATGCCTCAGTTACATATACCCAGGCAGCTATTGGGTTTATGATCAGAAATGAGTGTGGCCAACTAATTAGAGCTAGGGGCCGGCTGTTGCAGACCTTTTCAGTAGCTTTTGCAGAGTTAGCTGCAGCATTGGGTGGGTTATAGGTAGCTATCAATGACCTTCAAGCTCAACAAGTTTGGCACGAGGGCGACTCTCTAACAATAATCTCGTGGCTCTCTGATGTCCAGGCCGCACGTCTTCTTAATCCTTTGGTGAGAGACATACCAGCTTGGAGGGAGACATGCTTGGGGTGCCATATTTCTCATGTTTTTCGAGAAGCCAATTAGGTTGCGGATTATATGGCCAACCAAGCATTAGGAGGCGACGTTAGGTGGAATGGAGAGGATAAGTTAGATCCTCCTTTTGCACTCATTTGGCAAGCTGATGGGTGTGCCGTACTACCTTTGCACGGCATGGATAGGCTTATGGACTGGTGGGAATGGGTTCCGTGTATATTGCGGAAAGGGTGGCTGGGGAGGTATTATTGGCCTTGTTCCTGGTGGAGTAATATGAAGGGGTTACAGAGACTTTGTTATGCTGTTATGTTATCTTTCATTCTATCAGTATGGCTGGGCTTGCAGGTTCAATTGCTTCTACAAGGCAGCAGGAATGTCGTATATATACTGTCTATTGTGTTTCGATTATCATCATCGGTGTCTGACGGTATGCTGCATCTATGCTTCCTTTTAATCTGGTTATTGCTTCTACTGTCTCCTATTTTTCTCATTTGCTGATCTCTATGTGGGCAAGACTATCTGAATTGGATTGTTACTTGGGGAAGGATTATGGAGGCGTGGCCCTTGCGCAGCGTTAATTGGTTCTGGCATCGCACTTCTTTATTCATCAACTGCCACTGTGGATGCTGCTCCGGGAGCTCACTGTCACCAGTGGATGTTTCTGTATGCTCCTTTATCTTGCTTCAGCAGGAACTGGGATTATGATGGGGGTGATATTTGGTCGGTCATGCAACCTGTCGCCAATAAGGTGCTCTGGGCTGTCATCTATTTCCCATTGTGCTGCCGTATGGTGCTGTGGGTGACAGGGTCAGCAGCTTGTTTATTGTTACTATTATCTCTTGATCATGTTGTCACAGCTATTTGTTCTACTACTTGGGAAATTTATCTGGTGGTATACATGGCATTGGAAGCAATGGCACTTCATTCAGGTCTAAGTATTGCATGCACCAGGTGCAATTGGACCGCACCAAATCCCTGTTACGGTTTAAAATATATTGATTTTAAATTATTTATTGAAGTTAAGAGGACTTTTGATGATTTATATATGGTTAGCTATTCAGTTGTTGATATGAGAATTTCTAAAAAAAAAAAAAAAAGATTTCTTTCATAAGAATCCATATCAGCATAGGATCATGTGCATAACAATATAGATTTTTTTGTCACCCTTTCAACCAAAAGTGACTAAATTATCTTTATTATAATTAACTTCTTGCCATTTAAGCCTGTGCCCCATTTTTTTAATAGTTTTTTGAGTCTATACCATTCTTCATATGCAAAACTATATAAATATCCCTATAAAGTTGCTATTTGCATATATATTCTTACAATTTCTTTTTTTTTTTTGCATATCTAACCATAAGGATACTTTAGTCATTTTAATTTTAAACCATTTATCTTTTAATGGTGTTAGATGATTTTGGTACATATGCAAAAAAGAAAGAAAAAGAATGAGACAAATGCAAAAAATAAGTATTTTATGAGGGTATATGTACATACAAATAGTAACTTTTTGAGGGCATGAATATAACTTTGTATATTTAGGAGGATATACATGCAAAAACTCCTAAAAGATAATAGTTATTGTGATGCTTTATCTAGCATTATTTTAGTCAAGTATAACAAAAATAATGGTCACCATTTTTTGTTTGCCATGCATCTTTTAAATAAAATAATTTTAGATTTAGTTTTTAATTTTAAGCAAAGCTATGCTGTTTGCATGTCTCATCACATCTTGCCCGGAAGTCTAAACTAAGTTGTCATCCGCACAAAAGAAGATCAAATATTCTATCTGTTTCTTTGATGTGAAGAGGAGGTAGCACAATGCTACCTCTAGTTTATTAGAAAGAACAACGTACACATAATGCTTGGTTACAAAGCCTATAATTATAGAGTCTCAACAGAGTCTATAGTTATAAATTTAGCATGGATTATAATTGATGACTCGATTTATTACCCGATCCAGCTATTCTGTGAAGGCAACCTCAGCAGATTTTCCATAACGTGTGTAGTGGTAGTGGAGGGCTTGGACCACCAAGCCCAAAGCCGAAGCCCACAACTAACCTCTCGTGAAGGTGCAGGAGCATAGCCCCCATGGTATAGACCCGACCCTTTTTTAGATTTTCGCTGGCCTATTTAGGCATTTTGGTCTTTTCATTTTCTTAGGTTTGGTAACTATATATTATAATCATGCCTTTTGTTATTTGAATGGCCACACATTATAGAAATTATTGTTCATTCTCTTTGTACTCCATCTGATATAATAAAATATTTTCTCCATCTTCGTCCGTGAACGTAGGCCAAAGTTTGAACTACGTAAATCATTGTATTTTATTTTTATGTGTAATTGCTTATTATTATTTCAAATTTCACACTAATTAGTAAGTAATCTTATAATAAATTGGTATCAAATTTTGGACTTTAAATTTGTTTATCAAATCTATTTTAGATTTTGATTATTTATTGATTTTATATTTATTCTACAGTGAAATTCAAGATCGAAATGTTCAATAAAATAATTTTAATCTTTGACATATGAAGATACAAGCCCTATTGGTTCAGTAGGGACTACTGAAAGCACTAAAGGGTAGAGATACTTTATGATGACGTTGTCAGAAGAGGATATAAATGATCTCCTAAAGTGTAAATACAATGTGATTCAGTTGTCTCTGATTGATGAGATTCTGTAAGAGGTTGTGGACAAGACATCTGTTGCAGCATTGAGTAAGGTGTTACAGAACACGAACATGAATCTTTTGGAGAGAGTAAGGTGTATGCTTTTTCAATCTATTTTATCTCAGGATTTTTTTTTTGCTGAAGCTATTAATATGGCCTACTACTTGGTGAATAGTCTCCATCCATTGCTATTGAGATGAAGGCTTCTATTGAGGTATGATCTGGTACTCCTATTTATTATTTTATTTTGAATATATTTGGTTATCTCGCTTATGCATATGTCAGTAAACTTGAGAGAAGGGCGCAAAAATATTTCTTCCTTGGTTATGATCAGTTTGGGATAAAAGGCTATAAATTATAGTATGTTGAGCCTAATTATCAGAAATTTATACTCAATAGAGATATTAACTTTAATGAAAAGGCAATGCTTTATTCAAGAAAAAAAGTTAGTTGCTATAGGTAAAGATCATGATGTTGAAAAGTAGATGAAGTTTGAGGTTAGACCTTCAGTTCATCTATCTCATACTTTAATTCAGTCAATTCAAGATGATAAGCTTGAGATTATTGATGGAAGAGATGTCTCGTAGGAGTAGCAATACACCATATAGCCATTGATAAATCGAGAAGGTAGATTAGACCCCTCAAAGATATGGATATCTAGATTTGATCTCTTTTGCATTATTTATGGCAAAGTTTGTTAAGGTTTAGGGTCATATCAATTATCATGAGGCCATTATTAATTAATAGTGAGTCTACATAGTGGTCTATTGCTATAGGTGAGGAGATTGAATCTCTTCACAAGAATTATGTTAGCGTATCATCATGGCATCACCTAGCTCTGATACCAAATATTAGAATAATCGATACTACTTTGATACCAATTATTCTGTCTACGGCTACTCAGAACTATAGTCATAGATCTGATCTCTTGCATAAACCTGGGTGTTAATCTAGAAATATGAAAAAAAATAAAAAAAAATTGATGGTGGCACCTAAGGCTTGACGTTGGAATAAGAGAAAAAAGAGAGAAGAGAGTTAGAAAAAAAAGCTGTATATTGATTCCACTCTCTTATAAAGATTATAATACTTGAATTTATATACCTCAGGATTTCTATGATACTATATGAATCCTAATAAAATCAAACTCTAGCTGATAAACTTTTATAGGCTAACTCAATACATAAAAGTATTCATCGAGCCTATGTATACCCATGTCTCTCATGCTCTCACCTCCTGGATCTAAATCCGACCCATACATTTGTTAGATATGTGTGCCCTTGAAGCCAGATTAGCTGACACGTATAATACACTTCTAAGGATAAAATTATAATTTGACTATAAATAATAAAATAGTTTATTTTCTATCATAATGTATATTTGAAAGTGTTTGTGATACATTTCTTGAGTTAATGGCAATAATAGTTTATATTTTTAAGAGTTAAAATTTAAGATGAATTTTTATTATTAACTTATAAAATGTTTTCGACTGTAGGATCATCATGAGGATGGTGATTGATCCGAAAGGTTGGTGTATGAGTTTCTTTAGGATAGATGAGTCTTGAGTCTATGGTATAGAGACACCAGAGCGAGAGTACAGGTACTCGTTAGAGAACGAGGACATTGAGTGTGACCACCTCGAGCAGTCATGAGGAAGTCTACCTTCTCATCAATGACTGGCTCGAAGTTGCAGTAGTGTGTCTGATTCTTTGATCTGAGGTACATCGGCAGTTCACCTTGAGGGTGTTGTAGTTTGACTATACCATAACTCGATCTCCTAGCCATTCGAAATTTTGAGGTATATGTTGACTATAGCATGTTTATTGTAGGAATTGGATTGCACCAATAAGAAATCTATCTACCTCGGTAGAAGAGGAGCAACCCTATGATGATTATGAGAATCAAGTCCATAAGCCCATGGTCATGGTAGAGTGAAATAATAGAAAGAGTTTCTATTAGGATTTTTACATTGGACTTGAATCAATAATTAATTCATATGATGGATATTAGGGTTTGACGAGATCACCTTAACCCTAATCCGATCGGAGCTTAAGATAGAGGAACTTAATCACATAAAAAACTACATCGAGAGGTTTGGTTTCAGTTCTGATGGCTTGCCACTATATGCTGCTAGGTGTTACTAATGAATTTTGGAAGTAATTAGAATGATTTAGATGATCAATTATACTAGTTGTCTGAATCAGAAAAGTTTTGATCCATCGAAAGATATTTTGATGATATGGATGATAGAGATCACAATATATTTCATGATCATACGGAGCTAAACCTAACTAGATCACACAAATAAGGATTTGGATCTGGATATCATCAATTGAATTAACTTAGTTCAATTGATTTGAATAAGATTCAATTAGATTCAAGAAAATCATGCTAGCACACGATTGAGTCTAATGTTCTCCTTTAACAATCATTAAAACTTATCTCGACTGAGCTAAATGTATTTGAGCTTACTCAGGAACCTTTACTTGGTCTGACTGGAGCTTGTCCAGATCAAAAAAGGATTATTTTAATTTATGAAATAAATTTGAGACAATACCTATCATTTTCCGTCATCTGCTAAATTTTGTCTTTGGACTTTGATCAAATATTAACTTTTGATACCTAGACATCTACCCATGTGTCATGCACCCATAGGAGAGAACCTTAGGCCTTGTCCTCCTGCTAAAAAGTAGACAAGCAAGGGGTGCATGCCTAGGGAGGCGTGTGCCCCATGAGGATAAGATCTATCTAATGATCTTAGGGTTTAAATTAGGTGGCGCCAAGGAGACTTGTTTGATCCAGTCTTGGAGCCACCTAAGGAGAGCTTTGAGAGACTCTAATTTGATTAGATCAGATGATGTCATCCCATCAATCAGATTTAAATCTGATTGCACAAAGGATCGTGATTGGCTAGGATGATGTGGCACTACATGGCACAGTAGGATCTATATAAATCCTGTCTATGCCTAGAATAGAGAGCTTCTATCTTTAGCCCATGCCACAAAGCTTTTCTTTCTCCTTCTCCATACCACCCTCTGATCCTCTCTCTCCTCTCCATGCCTAAGAGGTTTTGAGCATGAGTTAGGTGCGATACAAGCAAGTGAAAGACGATAGGAAAGGAAGAAGGCAGCACTACTGCAAGAGACAACTGTTGTTCTTCAAAAGAGTTTTTGATGATCTTCAAGATCAGATCTAGATCTAATTTTTGGAGGATTAATTGAGAAGAAGAAGATCTTCAGATCCTGCTCGAGTGGATACCGGTAGAGGTCAGGTGCTTGCGTAGCTATATCCAGAACCTCAGGCAAACATCGAGATCATCATAAGATAATTAAATAATCCAAAATAAAGATATAATTTAATTTAATTTAATTTAATTTTTATTTTATTTTATTTTATCAGATCAATGAGATCAGATCTGAAGAGTCTCAGATTTGATTAAGATCTTAAAATTTTTTTTTTAAAATATCTCTCTTGATCCAATCAGATTTGAACGAACCTGATTCAAAAAATAAGATTTTTTTCTTCAACTGATATCAGAGCCAGATTTCAAAATTCATTCGATCTAATTTTAATTTTTTTATCTAATAATTAGATAATTTTAGATGTCACATGAGATATGATTAGATCTGAAATCAGAGATCTAAGATGTATGGATGTATGACTAGACTAGGAATCAAATTATTCTATGTATAGTCTAACGTGATCATAATTTTAATTTAATTAATTATAATTTTTAGATCTATTTATTTACTACTTTTTGATATTATAAATATTATAATTAGATTTAAAAAATAAAAAATAAATTTATTTAATTTATTCATATGAGATATGATAGATGCATGTTTAGACTAGTTGTAGAATAGTTCTATAAAATTATCTAAAATAAACTTTAATTTGATATGATCAAATTTAAATCTTATTTTTTTAGATATTTATGAGATAATTTAGATCTAAAAATATGCATGATATGATACATGAGATGTATGCAAAATATATTTTTAGTTAGATCAATTTTTATATATGTGATTTATGATGTAGATCTAACTAATTTTGTAGATTTATCATATTTTTGATTAAGACGTTCTCCTTGACCATCCGATTATAAGAACGAAGTAGGATTTAAAGGTTCTTTCCTTTCATTCGATAGAGTGTTCTTATGATGTGTAGGGATGTTGTGCGTTTGTCCTTAATCAGAAATCTAAAACTTATTTTCTGTAAAATTCTAGATCCTAAAATCCTAGAATTTTATATACATATTTTATTTATGAATCCAAAATTTAACTAAGAATTAAGATTATGAAATATATTGATCTAAAATTAAAAATTTTCAGATCTAAAACATATTCATAAAATTAGGTTCGGACTTAGGTAGCTCAATTAGATCTAGTGGTTGATCAAACCGAATCAAGAGTTGATTAGATGGGATCAAGAGTGCTTAAATTGACCAGCCTAATAGGATTAAGTTTGGATCAAGATCGAGTCACATGAGTGATCGATTAAGTTAAGACCTAATTAGGCTCAGTGGTTAGAGTCTGGATTGTAGGCTAACCCAATTGGTTCTGACTTAATAATTTGGTGTCTAAGATAAGTTTGGCAGATACGATCGATTGATTTTTAATTAAGAGCTACTCGACTCGAATACATTTTTGTCGAGTTAATGGCATATCCCTTCCATCGATCTCACTTATTTGGCCATATTTGTTGGCTCAATCCTGATCTAAGGTGGCTAATAATATGAGCTAACCAATGCCACTAGGTTAGTCATAATGGTTATGGCTATATCAAGTCAAGTTTAAAGAGATCTAAATTAAATTTTTCTAAGAAAAGATTAAGTCTAAGATCTTCCATCATTGTAGATATGCGGACTTTTTCTAGGATTGATTGTTCTTTGCTGATCATAGTGGTTCAGTTGCACCGAAAGGATGCAACCATATCTATTAGGCATTGGATGCTACGGGTTAGAGGATAGATTGGGCTCAATATTTTAGATACAATGAGGGACCCAACTAGAAATCTAATCTATGCAAATAGTGGGTCTGACTTAACTAAGGAATGAATTAATATTTTGGACACGATGAGATTCATGAATTAGAGACCAAGTCTGGGTGCACCATGATTAGAGAATCATTGGATAAGAGTTGTTTACTCATTGGCTAACACATCACCAATAACTGTTAGGTGAGGTGATGAGTCAGTTTATGGGACTGCATCATCTACTAGAAATCAATAATCGTGAAGATTTTTGCATCTCTACAGAGAAAGTATAGGGATCTAAGAAAATAGTGGAAGCTAATTTATTTAAAAATCAAACTTCTAAATAAATTGGTCAAGTCTTAATTACAAAATCTAACTAAAAACTTTGACTCTCTACAGAACAAAGAAAAATATCTGCGTCCAACCCACTAGCCCGTATCCTGAACACTTATAGATTGATCGGACTCAATTAAAAGGATTGGCTCCAAAACTTCAAAATTATTTTAGATTCCAAGAAGTTAACTCATGTATTGGATAAGGATCCTCCCACCTTATTAGCTCATCCGTCTGCTGAATAGAGAGCATCTCTTGATAAATGGATGGATGAAGATAATAAGATCAGATACTATATATTGAGCTCAACGTCTGATGAGCTTCAGCGTCAACATGAAGATATCAAGATTGTCCGTCAAATATTGGCTCACCTATAAGAGTTGTTTGGTGAACAGAATTATGTAGCCAAATATCAGATCACTAAATGACTATTTAAGGCTAAAATGTGTGATGGACAATCAATCCAAGATCATTGTCTGATGATGATCAAGAACTTGGAAGAGCTTGAGAAGCTCGAAGTAAAGTTAGATCAGAATCTGCAGAATAATATAATTCTGTAATCCTTGACTGATGCGTATGGACAATTCATCATGAACTACCATATGCATAAACTTCAGAATATTCTAGTCGAGCTTATAAATATGCTGGTTACTGCTGAACTTTTTATGAAAGATTCTAAAAGCTCAATACTTGCTATAAATGGACTTCTTCCAAATTTTTTTTTTAAAAAAGAATAAGAAATCTATGAAAAAATAGAAAATGAAAGGAGGAAAGAAAAAGAAGATGGAACTGAAGAAGAAGGTCACTGACAAACAAAAATATTTCCATTATAATACTGATGGCCACTGAAAGCGAAACTATCCTACATACCTCACCACCCTGAAGAATAAGAAGGAGACAGGTCCTTCTAGAGGTATACTTGTTATTGAATCTAATCTTACGGTATCTTCTGCATCAAGTTGGGTGCTTGACTCTAGTTCTAGTGCTCATTTGTGCACTTTCATGTAGGATCTTGAGGATAGTAGGAGGCTGAGGAATGATGAGATGATCTTATGCATTGAAAATAGACCAAGGATTACTGCTGTGATCGTGAAAATCTATCCTCTTCGACTACCATCTGGCTTAGATTTAGTACTTAGGAATTGTTATTATGTGCTTGCTGTAAGTAGGAATTTGATTTTTGTTTTATGTTTAGCACAAGAAGGCTATGTAATTAGTTTTCTTAAGGATCATTATAATATTCTTTATGAAAAAAATAAAATTGCAAGTGATTTTCTCATTAACGATCTTTATCAGTTACATATTGATGTTATCTGTTTTAATATCGAGCAAAATGTTGAATGCTATAAGAATCAAAACGACCTAGGAATAGTCTAAATGATAGGTATCTATGGCACTTTAAGGACTAGGTCATATAGCAAAAGATAGGATTAACAAATTAGAGAAAATCCAGGCTATTGAGTCCGTTGACTTTCGAGTCATATCCAATTTATGAATCATGCCTTCATGGCAAAATGACTAAGCTTTCTTTTGTAGAACATGGGAAAAGGGCCACAGACCTACTTGCCCTAGTACATACTGATGCGTGCAATCCATTTGATGTACTGGCTAGAGGCAAGTATGTCTACTTTATTATCTTTATCGATGATTTATCTCGATACGAGTATATGTATTTGATGCGACATAAATCTAAAGCTTTTGAAAAGTTCAAAGAATTCAGACATGAAGTAGAAAAATAAACTAAAAAATTCATTAAGATTCTTCGATCAGATCGAGGAGGTGAATATCTTAGTCGAAAATTCTTAAACTATCTTAAGCAAAATGATATAGTCTCTCAATGGACTCTATCTAGAACACCTCAACTCAATGAAATTTTAGAATGGAGAAATCAGACCTTATTAGATATGGTTCGATCTATGATGAGCTTCACGGACCTTCCTGAATTTCTTTGAGAACATAATCTAATGACTGCTATATATTTACTGAATAGGGTTCCCTCTAAAATCGTTCCTATCATATCATATAAGATATGGCATGATAAAAAATTAAGTCTGGGTCACCTCAAAATTTGGGGTTGTCCGGCTCATGTCAAGAGACAATAGGCGGATAAGTTAGAGTATAGATCCTTTAGAGCTCGATTCATAGGATATCCTAAAGAGTCATTAGAATATTATTTCTATATTTTGAAAAACCATAATGTGATTATCGACATGCCATTTTTCTTAAAAAATAGTTAATTCAAGATGGTGGCATCGAAAGGTAGATTAGGCTTGAGAAGAAAGTCTTCCAGGAGCAACGAGCTAAGGATCCTATGAAACCCAATCAGATTGAGCCAATCCAATCACTATCTCCTCCATCTCATAGATCAGAAAGAATTTTTTATCCTTCTGAAAGGTACTTAGGTACTATTTCAGAGGACGTAGAGAAAATATTCCTTATGAAAAATGGGGTTCATGGTGATGATCTTAAAATCAATGATGAGGCGATATTAGATATCGACTCTGAAAAATGGCTAGAGGCAATGAAGTCAGAGATTGACTCAATACCCTCGAACTAAGTCTGGATCTTAGTAGATCCACCTGAAGGTAAAGTACCTATTAGGTGTAAATGGATCTATAAGAGAAAGATAGGTATAGATGAAAATGTGGAGACATTCAAGGCTAGGTTAGTGGCAAAAAGATATAGTCAATATGAAGGCATTGACTATTAGGATACCTTCTCGCCAATAGCCATGCTAAAATTCATCCACATATTGTTTGCTGTTGCAGCCTATTTCGATTATGAAATATGGCAGATGGATGTGAAAATGGCCTTCTTAAATAGATATCTTGAGGAAGATATCTATATGGAACAGCCACTAGATTTCACATCCAGTGATGTTGATCACAAGGTCTGCAAGCTGCAAAGATCCATCTATGGACTTAAGCAAGCATCTCGGAGCTGGAATGCTCATTTCAGTGATGTGATCAAATCGTTTAGATTCATCAAGAATGAGAAGGAATCGTGTGTATTCAAAAAGATCAGTGGAAGTATTGTTGTCTTTCTCATACTGTACGTGGATGACATCCTTCTTATTGAAAATGATATTTTCATGTTGACCACAGTTAAAATGTGGTTATCAAAAAAGTTTTCTATGAAAAACCTAGGAGAGGCATCCTTTATTCTAGGAATTAAGATCTATAGAGAATAGACCGAATAGAATGCTGGGTCTCTCACAGAAGATGTACATAGAGGAGGTACTAAAGAGGTTTAGCATGAAAAATTTTAAGAGAGGATTGGTGCCCTTCAGACATGACATTCATCTCTCCAAGAAGATGTGCCCCAACATATCTGAGGAAGATTGAATGCATGAGCAAGATTCCCTTATGCTTCAGACAATAGGGAGCCTCATGTACACCATGCTATGTACATGACTTGATATCGCCCATGTTGTGAGTGTCACGAGTAGATATCAGTCAAATCCAGGTGAAGAAGCACTGAACTTCTGTGAAATATATCCTTAAGTACTTAAGAAGGACTAAGGATATGTTCTTGGTTTTTGGTAATGAAGAACTTTAGGTTCAGGGTTATACAGACTCAGATTTTATGTCTGATATAGATGATTGAAAGTCGACATCTGATAGTCTATTTATGTGTAATGGTGGTGCCGTCAGCTAGAAGAGTTTCAAGTAGACTATGATAGCAGATTCCACCATGGAAGCAGAGTACATCGCTGCATTGAAAGCTGCAAAGGAGGCATTCTGGTACAAGAAGTTCTCCACAGAACTCAGAGTGATGCCATCAGATGCCATCCCTCTGTACTACGACAACAATGACGCCATAGCCCTAGCTAAGGAGTCGAGGTCTCATAAAAAATTCAAGCACATCGAGCGGCGATTCCACCTCATTCGCAATTACCTCGAGAAGGATTACATCGAGGTCAAGAGAGTCGACTCCGCAGATAATGCGGTAGATCCATTAACGAAGTCTTTAGGCCAGCAGAAGATCAAAGCCCACCTTGAGAAGATGGAACTTAGATTTGTAGCCAATTGGCTTTAGGTCAAGTAGAAGTTTGTTAAATATGTGTGCCCTAGAAGTCTGATTAGCTAACACTTGTAATACACTTCTAAGGATAATTTTATAATTTTGACATAAATTAATAAAAAAATTATTTTCTATCATAGTGTGTATTTAAAGTGTATGTGATACATCCTTTGAGTTAATGGTAATGATAATTCATATTTTCAAAGAGTTAAAAATTTAAGACATGAATTTTCATAATTAACTCATAAACTGCTCTCGACCGTAGGATCATCAGAAGGATGGTGATTGATTCGGAAGGTTGGTGTACAATTGCTTTCTTTGAGTAGATGAGTCTTGAGTCTACGGTATGGAGACACCAGAGTGAGAGTACAGATACTCGTTAGATAACAAGGGCACTGAGCATAACCACCTCGAGCATGCATAAGGAAGTCTACCTTCTTATCGATGACTGGCTCGATGTTGTAGTAGTGTATCTAGTTTCTTAACTTGAGGTACATCGATAATTCACTTCAAGGGTGTGCAGTTTGACTATACCATAACTCGATCTCCTAGCCATTCAAAATCCTGAGGTGTATGTTGGCTATAGTATGTTCATTGTAGGAATTGGATTGCACCAATAAGGGATCTATCTACCTCGGTAGATAAGAAGTAGCTCTATGATGATCATGAGAATCGAATCCATAAGCCCATGGCTATAGCAAAGTGAAGATGATAGAAAGAGTTTCTATAAGGGTTTCACATAGGACTCGAATCAAATGATTAATTTATATGACGGATATTGGGTTTGATGAGTTCACCTTAACCCTAATCCTATCGGGGCTCAAGATAGAAGAACTCAATTCCATAGGTAGCTGCATCGAGAGGTTCATTTTTAGTTCTGATGGGTTGCCACTATATACTGCTAGGTGTCATTGGTGGATTTTGGGAGCAATTAGAATGATTTTGATGATCGATCATTCTAATTGTATGAATTAGAAAAGTTTTGGTCCATCGAAAGGTGTTTCGATGATGTCGATGATGGAGATCATGATATATCCCATTACCATATGAAAATGAATCTAACTGGGTCACACAAACAAGGGTTTGAATTTGGATGTCATTAATTGAGTGAACCTAGTTCGATTGATATGGATTAGATCCAATCAGATTCAAGGTAATCGTGCTAGCACATGATTGAGCCTAATATTCTTCTTTAACAATCATTAAAACTTGTTTTGACTGAGCCAAATGTGTTTGGACTCACTCAGAAATCTTTACTTGGTCTGACTGGAGCTTGTTCAGGTTAGAAAAGGATTGTTTTAATTTATGAAATAAATTTGAGACAACACTTGCCATTTTTCATCATCTGCTAAATCTTATCTTTGGACTTTGGTCAAATATTGATCTTTGACACTTAGACATCTGCCCATATGTCATGCACCCATAGGAGAGAACCTTAAGCCTTGTCCCCCTGCTAAAAGGTAGACAAGCAAAGGGTGCATGCCTAGGGAGGCGTGCATCCCATGGGAATAAGATTTGGAGTCCCAAACAAATGGGACTTCAGTTGCTTCAAGGGTTTAAATTAGGTGGCGCCAAGGAGACTTGTTTGACCCAGTCTTGGTGCCACCTAAGGAGAGTTTTGAGGGACTCTAATCTGATTGGATTAGATGATATCATTTCATCAATCAGATTTAGATCTGATTGCATAAAGAACCATGATTGGTCAGGATGATGTAGCACTGCATGGTACAGCAGGGTTTATATAAATCCTGTCTGCACTTAGAATATAGATTTTCTGCCTTTAGCCCATGCCATAAAGCTTTTCTCCCTCCTTCTCCATGCCACCCTTTGGTCCTCTCTCCTCTCCACGCTCAAGAGGTTTTGGGCATGAGTTAGGTGCGATCCAAGCAAGTGAAAGACGACAAAAAAGGAAGAAGGCAGCACTACTATAAGAAATAACGATTGTTCTTCAAAAGAGTTTTTAAAGACCTTCAAGATTAAATCTAGATCTAATTTTTAAAGAATTGATTGAGAAGGAGAAGATCTTTAGATCCTGTCTGAGTGGATATCGGTAGAGGTCAGGCGCTTGCATGGCTACATTCAGAACCTCAAGCAAACATCGAGATCATCATAGGATAATTAAATTATCCAAAATAAAGATATAATTAAATTAGATTTATTTTTATTTTTATTTTATTTTATTTTATCAGATCAATAATATCATATCTGGTTAGGATCTTAGAGAAAAAATTTTGAAATATTCCTCTTGATCCAATCAGATTTGAACGAACCTGATTCGAAAAATAAGATTTTTTCCTTCATGTCTTCCATGCTCTCACCCTCTGGATCTAAACCCGATCCATACATATGTTAGCCACCTTAAGACTTTATTGGATTAGGCCTAAGACCCAAAACAAAAAACTCTTATCCACTTTTGTTCGTTACCATCGAGCCAGCTCTGTCAGAAATTGAGCTGGCTCGACTGCGTATCGTTCGAACCCTGTCTTCTATCTACTTGAGATAGCCGGCTCAACTGCACCCCGAGTCGGCTTGATCTCAGTCCGAGCCAACTCGATTGCATATCCGAGCCAGCCGACCTATGTGTCAGCCCCTTATCTTGGCTGACTCTTCTCCTAGCTTTAGTTCTTTGCTTCATATTATATCCTAGATCTTTGGAGCACCTACCAAGCCCTCCTCAAGGTCCTCATACCTGAACCTCGAGTCCGTGCAGGGCTACACGCCACCTTCCATCCTAGGATAACTCCTATCCTAGCTCTAGGACCACACCCATCTTGATCTTCCAGAGCCAACACCCTAGCTCCTCCCGTGGCCTCCCAAGGCTTGGGAGCACCACACCAGATCCTACAATCTTCACCTTGATGCGCCCAAGCCTTGGCACATCTGGCAATATTTTTTTGCATAATCCCTCTATCGATGCATGCCCTGATAGTTACTTGTGTACACCTTGCCACTGCCATCTTTCTTCAACTACTAAGCTTTCTTTTAGACCTTTGGGATGATCACCTCCATCGCTGAAGATCTTGGCTTGCACCGATGCACCACTCTTGGAGTTGTAGGCACCCTTCTACTTAGCAACCACATTATTTGTTCTAAATTTTTATGGAGAATCTATAGCAATCCTATGTCAATATCCGCTACATATCCTGATATGGTCTTCTCAGAACTTTGCCTGTCCTTCCGCACATGCTGCTCCATCTAAAATTATGCATCTTCGATATTAGTGCTAGGATATTGGTCCTCCTGCACTTTTCTGCTCTGAACTCATGTCAGAACTCTCTCCACTTGTGAAGCCATCTCTACCTGATCGATGCTCCATCTGAAATCAAAATCTTTCTGATGCCATAGAAGCTGACTTTATAATCGAATCCCTCAAGGCCAACCACTCAATGCTGCACTACTGAGCTTACCGTTGCATCTCGAACACAGTCGCTGCTCTTTTGAACCTTCCACACTCCGTGAATCCCTCCAAAATTATCTCGAATACACCGCACCTTGCAGGCTTCTCCAAAACCACCAAGAGCTCATCTGACTCTTCACTTTCAATGACTGAAATGATGGAATCTAACTTTCTTCCTTTCTTATATTTTTTTCAAAGTGGACATTCTTGCTTAAAGTGCCCTATTTCACCATACTTAAAGTACTTTTTAGATCCCTTTCTATCCCTTCGCTGATCCTTCTTCTTTTCTTACTTGAGCCTCTCTGACACCACGATACCCTCCTAGAAGATCTTCCTCTTCAATACCCATTCTCGCTGCTCGTTAGACCTTAGCATTGATACGATCTTTTCATACACCAATGTCTCCTTACCATACAGTAGTGTGCTTATGAATGGATCAAAGCTTTCGGATAGCAAACATAGCAGCAATAAATTTTTGTCCTCCTTTTCGAGGTCCATCCCAATGTTGAGCAAGTCCATGCTCATCCGATCGAAATGCTAAATATGTCCTATAACATTCTCACTCTCTTGCATCCAAAGGCTATACAGTTGCTTCTTCAGCACCAACTTATTGCACATGTTCTTTTTCATGTACAATTGATATAACCTCGATCATAAATTCTTGGGTATCTTCTCCTCCAACACACCATATAGCACCTCATCTTTCAGACAAATTCTAATTATGGCACATGTCCTTTTCTTCAAGAACTTTCACTTCTTATCTATCATCTCTTCCGACCCATCCTTCAAGATCGAATCTAGTCTTATCTGAATCGACAGATACTCCATCCTAACCTTCCATATTATGAAACTATCCTTTCTATCAAACTTCTCAAATCCTACCTTCAATATGCTATTCTTCATGATTAAATCAAATAAAAAATAGCCAGCAAGTAGATCTAAAAATTATCTTGACTAAGAACGATGGACAGTAACCCTTAGATCACTTCCTTCCCCACGAAGACTGAAGAAAATCTTAGATCTGAACCTCACTGCTGATCTCTACTGAAACTTGATTTTTTTCCTCTTTCATGCTTAATTGGGCTCTAATACCAAGTGTTAGCGCATCACCATGGCATCACTTAGCTTTGATACTAAGTGTTGAAATAATCGGTACTGCTTTGATGTTAATTGTTATGCATATGATTGCTCGAAATCATAGTCGTAGATCTGATCTCTTGCACGAATCTGAGTGTTAATCCAAAAATATGAAGAAGAGCAAAAGAAATTGATGGTGGCACCTAGGGATTGGCATTGGAACCAAAGAGAAAAGAGAGAAGAGAGTTAGGAAGAAAAGCTGTATATTGTTTCACTCTCTTATAAAGATTATAATACCTAGGTTTATATACCTCAGAATTTCTGCTATACTACATGAATCTTAATAAACTCAAACTCCAGCTGAAAAATTTTTTTAGACTAATACAATATATGAAAGCACTCACCGAGTCCATATACATCCATGTCTCCCATACTCTCACCCCCTAGATCTAAACCCGATCCATACATATATTAGCTATCTTAAGATTTTATTGGACCAGATCTTAAGACCTCAAATAGAAAATTTTGATCCAGTTTTGTTCGCCACCATCGAGCTGGCTCTATCAGAAGTCGAGCTAGCTCGACTGTGTATCATCCGAATCCTATCTTCTGTCTATCTGAGACAATCAGCTCGACTACACCTTGAGTCGATTCGATCTTAGTCCGAGCTGGCTCGACTGCATATCCAAACCAGCCTGCCTGTATGTCAGTCCCTTATCTTGACTGATTCTTCTTCTGACTTTGGTTCTTTATTCTATTTTGTATTCCAAGTCTTCGGAGCACCTACCAAACCTTCCTTAAGATTCTCACACCTGAACCTCGAGTCCGTCTAGGACTACACGCCGCCTTCATCCTAGGATAACTCATGTCCTAGCTCTAGGATCACATCCATCCTATTCTTTCGGAGCCAACATCCTGACTCCTCCTGTGGCCTTTCAAGGCTTGGGAGCACCACACCAGATTCTACAAATTAGACATAGGAGCTTGTAATGCCACTATAGAGCCATAAGATTGTTGGATGTAAATGAGTCTTCAATAAGAAAGAATGAATTTCATAGGTTGAAATATTAAGATTTAGAGTACATTTAATTGGCAAAGGTTACAGTCAGAATGTATAGACTTTAATAAAATTTTTTTATTATATATAAAACATATCTCTATTCGTATATTGTTTGTTTTTATTGCATTGTTTGTCTTAGAGCTTGTTTAGTTTGATGTTAAGATAGCTTTGTAGGATGGTAAGCTTGAGGAATAGATTTATATATAGCAGCCAAAATGATTTATTATTTAGAAAAAGGAGGAGCATGTTTGCTTATTGAAAAAATCATTATATGGTATGAAGCAATCTTCTAGGTAATGGTAGAAGCAATTTGATTCATTTCTGCTTAGACATGGTTACTATCGGAGTGACTATGATAATTGTGTTTAATTACCATAGAAGGCTTCCAAAAGATTCTTTTATTTATTTATTTCTCTATATTGATAACATACTCTCATTGCAATAAAAAATAAGTCTGAGATTAACAAGTTCAAGACTAAGATTAGTAGTAAATTTAAGATAATAGATCTAGGTGCAATATAGAAGATTTTGAATATGGAGATTCACAGGGATCAACAGATAAGCAAATTATTCTTCTCACAAAAAAATTATATTAAGAAGCATTTTGGTATGCAGAATTGCAAGCCAATGAATACTCCACTTAAAGCACACTTGAACTTTCAGCTCTTTTATCTTCATAGTCAAACAAGAAAGAGGAGCATATATATGTCACATATTCTATATACTAGTACAGTTGGAAGTATCATATATGCCATAGTTTGCACATATCCAAATATCTTACAAACTATTAATGTCATTAACAAATAAATGGGGCATTCAAGAAGGGTCCATTGCAGACTATGAAATGGATCTTACGCTATTTGAGAGGAACTATGAATGTTGGTTGAATCTATAATCAGAATTCAAATACTTATAATAGTATTATGAGTAATGTGGACTCTGATTATGCAAGCAATTTGGATAGGAAGAGATCTCTGATAGGCTGTCTTCATTCTCTTAGATTGTACCATCAGTTAAAAAGCAATTTTATAGTCTATTATTACTTTCTCTACTATAGTGGTAAAGTATATAGCAGCGACAGAGCATTGAATAAGGTTATTTGGTTTCCAACTTTGATTAGTTATCTTAGCTCTACTGTTTATTGTAACAGTCATAGTGCCATATATCTGACTAAAAATTAGATGTATTATGAGATAACCAAGTATATTGATGTCAAGTACTACATTCTAGAATATGTTATATCACAAAAGGTTATAACACTAAACAAGATTCCTACATCAGATAATCCAGAAGACATAATGATCAAGCTAGTTACCACTCTTAAGTTCAAATGTTGCTTGGACTTGATTCATATTTTGAGATACTAAGCTAGGCTCTTAGGGGCATTATTGGAGGATATGAAGAGAAGTTATTTTTCTGTGTTATAGCTTAATGAAATTCAAGCCAAGGTAGAGGTTTGTTGAGTGTTGCTTGAAATTTTGTCTGACTCGGTTTATCATCCGATCCAACTAATTTGAGGTGACCCATGTGGATTTTTCATGAGATGTATGGTGATAGTGAAGGGCTTGACCTAACACATTTTTTAACTTCACTTGGCCTATTTGAATATTTTGATTTTTTCTTATTGTTTTAGGATTTATTGGCTATATATAGTAGTTATGTCTTTCGTTATTTGAACAACCACACATTATAGAGATTATTGCTCGTTGTTTTTGCATTCCATCTTCTGATATATTGAAATCTCTTCCCATCTTCACCATGTTTTATTTTTGTGTGATTGCTTGCTGTTATTTTGGATTTCATACGGATGATCTTGCAATGAATATAAATAAAGGGCTGGACCAAATAATATCTAATAAAAACACCAAACATATATTTTTGTTTTATTCCCGAGGATATATTCTTAAAATTAGCTTCTAAAGCTTTAAGAATTCATCATACAATACTCCACAATCACGGGCAAGCCGCAAACATGACCATAAGCCTTGCATTGAGTTTTCACTAAAGAAGAATAACTAGATTACCTGACTCGATAAGCAACTCGACCGCAAATTAGCATCATAAAATTTCAATTGGACACCAACTCGATCTCCTTGATAAATTCCTTGACCAAAGCCTCCAACGCCAACCGCGATGAACCTCCCTCCTCGCGAGCCCTCCTGCCCAACTCTTTGACCTCTCTCGCCCTCTCCCTCACCTTTCTCCCCTCCACGTCTTCTCCCATCAAACACCTCACTCCTCTCTCCACCTCCTCCGCGCCCACCATCCCACCATCTCCCACCCTGATTTCCGTGGCCACTCGCACCTCTCTCGTCATTTCGAATGCATTAAACCGCTGCTCAGCGTACAATGGCCACCCGAGCATCGGCACCCCGGCACACAAGCTCTCCAAACATGAGTTCCACCCGCAATGGCTCGCAAATCCCCCCACGGCCTTGTGCCCCAGTATTTCCGCTTGCGGCGCCCACCTCGGCCACACCATCCCCCTTCCTTTTGCCCGCTCCAGAAAACCTTCAGGCAGCATTGCGCCGAGGTCAGCATCGCGTGGTGGTTCGTACTTCCCCTCCGGCGGACTTCGCAGGCACCACAGGAACCGATGCCGACTCCGCTCGAGCCCCGCCGCGATCTCCATCACTTGCTCCTTGTTAAAGAAACCCCTGCTCCCAAAACACAGGAACACGACCGATCCTTGTGGCTGCCCGTCGAGCCACTCGATGCACTCATGCCCCTCCTGCTTTCCAACTGACAGCACTGGACCTACCGGGTAGATAGCTGGTGTCGGGTGATCTGGAACACATCGGCCTTCAAATATCGCATTAATTGCATTAGGTTCTAGCTCGGTGAAGGTGTTGATCACGATTCCCTTAACCTCCTGGAACCGGCGGGCATGGTGGAGGAACCATTTGTAGCCGTCACGCTTCTTGTTTAACACAGGTTCTGGCATGGCCAGCGGGGGCAACGGGAAGGCAAGGCACGGGATCTTTATCATCTCCCCTTTGGAGGCCAAGTTCTCCATCTCCAACGGGTACGTGAGATCGATTGTGGGGAGGTAGAGCATGAGGCCAAGGGTGGCTGCGCTCGCGGTGAAGTAGATGTATGGGGGTATGCCGATTTCAGCTGCGATATCAATCATGGCAGTGCAAAAGAAGTCGATGATAATTGCAGCGATGGGAAGAGAGGATGGATGGGTAGTGATGGCATCCTTGACGACAGACTTCTGGGATTCGATGAAGCGAGAGAATATGGAGGTGGCATCTTCACCGTCGTCAGAGGAGAACTTGACTGGCGGGAGCTCGACGAATTGGATGGCGGTGGAGGCGGCGGAAGTACTGATGGATTTCATGGTGGGTGACCAGGCATCCGTTAGGGGGTGCATCACGAGGATGGTGATGGAGAAGCGGCTGGAAAGGCGTTTTGCCATCTCGACGGTGGGTTTCAGGTGACCCACTTCCGGAACCGGCACCAAAACCAGCCTTGCTGCCTTAGCCATCGATCCCTATTTCACTTGAGCTTGCTTGAGAATGCTGGTGTGGACAAGAGAGGCTGGCGGGGAGTGGGCAGGATCCGTTGCGACTCTTAAAAAGAGGAAGAGCATTGGAGTTGGTAGTGGAATTAGCCAGCTATGAGCGCATTGCTTGCGTACAAAGAAATGTTTTTTTTAATGGGAAATTAAACCCGGTCCGTCTGTCGACTAGGCTAAAGTTTTTAATCCCAGATGACCAAAGCTGTGGCACCCGCTCCAATTATTAATTTTAAAAACTCCCGGTACCCGCCGACTTTCTCTAATCCTAAGCAGCCTAATATACCCCTTTCCACTTTTTTCCTCTACATCTTCCGTAATCCGCATGCTCTTCAATGTCCCCATCCGAGCCTATCTACCACGACTAGTTATTGATTGGACTTGATCGACAGTAGATCATAAATTATTTATTTATTTATTTATTTATATTTGTTAATACATATCTTATCATCTATTTAATATTTTTTTTCTCATTAATTTAATCCCATTTATCTCATCCTAAGTACAAAATTATTGATGGTGCATTTTGGATCAAGTCCAACCAATAATTTCTTCATCTGCCACACCTACGATAAATAAATATCACAAAAAAAGAAATACATCATTTGTTCGAGTTTCTACGTGAAGGTAGATCATCCATCTATTTTTTAAATAAAAATCATATAGAGTGGATACTACAAAATATTATATAAGATGGACTTCATGGTTTATTATGTTTCTCTTAATATCAATTTTAAAGAATAAATTTAACAGTTAAAATTTTTTTCTATTAATAAAATTATTAATTTTATGATTAAAAAAATAGCATTCTCTTTCTTCCTTATTTTCAACATATTTTTTAATGATATATACTACATAACCATATAATACACACTAAATAAATTAATCATCAAACAAGTCAATACATATCTATAAATAAATCGGTACATAATTTTTAGAATGTGGAGTTCATCAATATGCAGTATACAGTTAGGTGATACATATTATAAGCTTTTTTGATACATATTCAGTAATAACTCCATACACACCTATAAATAAATTGATATATATTTTACCAAACTTAATATTAATCAACATACAATATATGGCCAGTTGATACACACCTAGTAAAATATTCATCTGATGTTTTAACACACATACACCTTTAGGTAAAGCGATCACTACTATAAAAATAGTTTATGGCAGCGATTTTCGAAATCGCTGCCATAGATCATACGGCAGCAATTTTCATTAACTGCTGCCATAGGTCAGATCTATGGCAGCAATTTTTGTAACCGCTACTATAGGTCCAACATATAGCAGCGATTAACGAAAATCGCTACTGCAGATCGGACCTATAGCAGTGGTTACAAAAAAATGCTGCCATAGGTCAACCTATAGCAGCAGTTCATTGTAACTGCTGCTATTGGTCGGACCTATAGTAGCAGTTAGTGAAACCGCTGTCATAAGTCGGACCTATAGTAACGGTTAGTAGGAACCACTGCTATAAGCTTATTTATGACAGCGGTTAATTGTAACCATTGTTATATATATTTTTTTATTTAAATATTATATAATTTTAAAATTTAATACATATCTTCACCATTCATTATCTAAATAATTATCATTAGAGTGTTGTCACAAAAGATCACCTCGATCTGATGGCCCTAGCTTCATCGATCAGAAAAATTCAATTTCGACGACCATGAACGATGATGCGATGATCTGATAGATGAAGACCTTCGATGGATCCAAAAACCTGCAACGATGATCTCGGTGATGTTTGTAGCATACTATCAAAGTTTTTCTGCAATCGGATATTGTTATCTTGGTCAATTTAGTATAGATTAGTTTCGACCGTCAAATGATAAATAAGTGATCAAAGGACCAAATGGTGTTCGATTATGAGATAATTTTTTTTATAAATAATCTTGGCTACTACTTTAATCATTTTTTATGGTGGTGATTATAAAATTCAACTTGTGAGATGAAGAATGATCTAAAACTATACGTCACCTGATAACCATTCTGAAATTTTACTAGTTGTTATGCTCGTGCTTTTGCAATATATGTTTAATATGAATAATTTATATAAAAATAATTTAAATTTTACTATCATCACTATATAAAATATTTAAAATTATAACAAAGATCATTTAACTAAAAACTTATCTCATAATCAGATGTCGTTTAATCTTTTAATCGTTTGTTTCTAATTTAATGGTCAAAATCATTACATACTAAATTGACTATGATAATGATATCCAATTGAAGTAAAATTTTGATAGTTGCTACAAATATCATCGAGATCATCGTTGCAGATTTTTGGATCCATCGAAGGTCTCCATCTATCAGATCATCACATCGTCATTCACGATCATCGAAATTAAATTTTTCTAATCGATGAAGCTAGGGCCATCAGATCAAGGCGATCTTTTGTGACGACACTCTAATAATAATTATTTAGATAATAAACGATGAAGATTGATATTAAATTTTAAAATTATATAATATTTAAAAAAATAAAAAAAATTATTTTTAACCTACGATAGTGGTTATCAAAAATCGCTGCTATAAATCTACAGCAGCGGTTATAGAACCACTGCCGTAGATCTATGACAGAGATTTTGAATAACCGTTGCCGTAGATCTATAGCAGTGCTTTGATAATCGTTGCCGTAGGTTAGGTTAAAAATCTTCAAATTTTTTCTACTTTTCTCTCGTGCGCGCTCGATCTCTCTCTGTCTCTCCCTCTCCTCTCCATCATCGGTGAGGCTTCTTCTCTCTGACCGACGTCGCCCCTCCTTCCCCCTCGATTGGTGCCCTCCTTCCCCTCTCCTCCGATCTTCGGCCACCCTCTCCGCCCCCACCCTCCACCCCCCTCCCCCCGACTGCCCCTCCTTGCCCTCCATCCGGTCACTCCTCCTGCCACCCCCCATCCTCCCCCGATCGCCCCTCCTTCCCCCATTCCCGGCCACCCTCTCCGCCACCCTGCCACCTCCTAACCCTCCATCTCCGACTGCCCCTCCCCGCCACCCCCCACCTAGCCCTCCATCCCCCCACCCTCCCCTCGACTGCCCCTCCTTCCCCCATCCCTGGCCGCTCCTCCCCACCACCCGCCACCCCCTACCCGGCCCCCCATCCCCCACCCTCCCCCTGGCCGCCCTCCTTCCCCCCATCCTCGGCCGCCCCTTCCCTACCATCCTGCCACATCCCACCCCTCAGCCCCCCATCTCCGGCTACCCTTCCCCGCCACCCTCCACTCGGCCCCCCACCCCCCACACTCCCCCTCCTGGTCATCGACCCTTCCATCACTGTGCCTCTCGGACCTCCTCGTCACTGTGCCCCCTCCCCCTAGCCCCCATCCTCGGCCGCTCCTACTCTCTCTCTTTCCTCTTTCTCTCTCTTCTCTATCTTACTATCTTGCTTTTGTTTCGTAGGTTACTTCTAGTGCCGTCATCCTCTTCTAGCGTCGTCGCCTGCGATCCACTCTCTATAACCGTAGGTATAATTTTTTTTAATTTTATAATATTAATTATTAATCATATATATTTATAATAGTTTATAAAATATTTATAATAAATATTATAAATATTATAATTATCTGCATGTCGTAGTTTTTGGACCGGGCCGTGGTGGTAGCCTTGGGCTGTGCCATGTTGGCGGCTGTGGACTAGATTATCAATAGATTAGATTTGGATCGAAACCTGGATATTCAGATCTAGATTCAATTTTAATTATTGGTACCGGATCCGAACCTGAATATTCGATGAGTCTGTACTTGAAGTACCAGACCCAGACCCTAATGGATCTCGAAAGGCCAGACCCGATTCTAGAATTTGAAATTAAGAAATGGAGAGACTGAGAGGGAGACTGACAGATTGAGAGAGGAAGGGCCGGTCGCTCGCCGACCATCGACAAAGGAGATCGAGAGTGGGAGGGAAGGAGGGGGTCCGGTCTCGCCGCCATCGCTGATGAGGGAGATTGAGAGAGGAAGAGAGGAAGGGAGGGATCCAGCCTCGCCGCCATCATTGGGAGGGAGGGGGTCTGTCCTCGTCGGTGAGAAAGATCGAGAGAGGGAGTAAGAGATCGAGAGAGCGAGAGAGGGAGGAAGGGGGTCCAACCTCGTCGGCATCACTGGGAGGGATGGGGTCCTGACCTTGTCGGTGAGGGAGATCGAGGGAGATCGAGAGAGTGAGAGAGGAACGGATGGGATCCGGCCTTGCCGGTGAGGAAGATCGAGATAGGAAGAGAGAAAGATCGAGAGATGGAAAAGCTGGAAGGGAGGGATTCGGCCTCGCCACTGTCGCCGATGAGAGAGATCGAGAGAGGGAGAGAGGGAGTGATCGAGCGGATGGCACACTACCGAGCCAGCTTGGATATGCAACCGAGCCGGCTCAGGCCATGATCAAGTCGGCTGGAGAAGGATCTGAGCCGAATGTCTCAGGCACGGAGCTGGCTATCTCAAGCACGAATTTGGCTCGACTTCTAGGCGAATAGAATTTGATATGTCTCTCTAAGGTTCTAACTTTAAGCCTTAAGGTGCCACCATCATCTACTTTATTCTTCTTTCAAGTTTCTGGATTAACACCAAGGTTCACGCAAGAGATCAGATCTATGACTGTTGCTCATCCTTAATTATTTATGAATATAATTCATGTTGTAGAATTTATTGCATAATATTTTTTGGATATTTATATCTTGTTGCTTTTGTTTATTGCATTGCATAATGATAGACCTGTCAATTGATTAGTGTACATATTAGAGACTATTTATTGATGCTATACTAATATTATTGTTCAACATGTTATATTGATTAATGTTCATTAACATTGCAGATCACGATGGCACCAAAACGTCATCTAGCTTTCACCTCTGCCCCTCGACGGATTACGCATAGTTCAGCATCCGAGAAGCAGTCGGAGCATACTCCGTCTACCTCGACATCAACTGCTCAGGAACCTCCACCATCGATATCTACTCCACCAGCGGCATCTACTCCATCGATGGCTGAGCTTCTACCGTCGTCCATATCTGAGACACATGCTACTACACAGGTATTTGAGTGTATATTTTTATTATATTAGCATAACTTTATTTTTTATATAGTATTTGTATGCTTATATATTTGCATAACATATTTGCATTCCAGGTGCATCATCCAGTCGGATATTTCACAGTTCCACATGTATGACATACGTGTGGAACCGTTAGCATCAGGTGATGGTCTATTACGATGCGGATGGAAGGTCGGTAGGAAAGATCGCGTGGAAGATGCATTTCTTTTTTGGAGTGCTTATGAGGCAGTCGGACATCATTCCCGTAGAGCCCAGAGACTGGCGTTTGATGGATGCTGCCATCAAGGATCAGATATGGGAGGAGATATGGATAAGTACGTGCATCTTAGTTATATTTATGCATTTTATATGTTTACACTACATATGTTTGATTAGAATAATTTTGTAACTAATTTTTGATAACTTTATGTAGAAGAGGTATGACTTTTCTGATCACGAGAGGGCTGAAGATGCCCGACCGAGGAAGATCGGAGAGTTATACTGACGTTATAAAGTCAAGCTCCATAGAGGATGGCTCGAGCACCGACAAGACACTCTAGAGGAGCTTATTTCTTGGATACAGGACTGTCCTCTGAGTCAGTGGGAGAGGATGGATAGACACTGGAGGGGCCAGAAGTTCAAGATAAAATTTCTAACTTTAAAATTTTTAATATAATTAAAATTTTATTTAAATATTTTTTAAATATTTATTATTTATTTGAATACTTGTTAGGCTATCTTCCATCAGAATCAAAAGAATCGTGCAGCCCAAGAGTATACGCACACTCTAGGCTGGAGTCTATGGCCAGTTGTGTGCATAGAGAGGTAATTAATTCTAAATCTTACTAGATAAATTAAATTTATATTTTTTATCATCTTTTTGATAAATTTTTTTTTATTATAGCTGATGAGAGATGGAGTGATGCCCAGCTATAGCGAGATCTTTCGATCCGACCGCATGGACAAGATGGATAGGCCGATGAATGCCGTGATCGAACGTATTTTTATAAGTATTAAATATATTAGTATATATGATTAGTATTATAGCATTTCTTATAAAATTTTATTTTAATTTATAATTAAAGGATCAGTTAGATGCGCTCGTGAGTGAGGGTCCGGATACCTCTGGGCTCCATAACCATCTATCTCAGGTCTTGGGGTCTGAGCACTCTGAGAGGATCCGATGTAGGCCTGGATACATACCGACAAGCTACTGATCCGAGGCGAGTGTCTTCTCACAGACTTTTGATGTCGTCAGTCGAGAGGAGCTTGAGGAGGCATTGGCACTAGCAAATCATAGTGCAATGCGGGCAGATCAGGTTAAGGAGCATGCATCTCATTTGGAGGGTATCGTGAGAGACATGATGTCGACGCTCAGTGTGCATTTTGGAGTCACGGACTTCGAGGATATATTGGTCCGCATTCCAGCTCCAGTTCTAGCTTCGGCTCCGGCTCCAGCACCAGCTCCAGCTCCGGCTCCGGCTCCAGCTCCAGCTCCAGCTCCGGCTCCAGCTCCTGCTCTGGGTGACGACGACGATGATGTAGATTTAGAAGACTTTTGATGTATTTTATTTTTTTAAAAAATATTATAATAAATTTTATTCGATAATAAAATTTTTGTATTTCAAAATAATTTTTATATTTATTATATTTTTTTATGTTATATATCTGTATTTATCAAGTAAAATATATAAAAAAATAAAAATTTTAATTTTTTTTAAATTTTTTGTGTAATTTTTTTAATATTTTATATATCTATTATATATTATGAACCGCTATCGTAGTCCTTTTTTATAGTAGTGGATACATAGTTTTCATAACATAGCACTCATTAATACACAACATATGACCAAATGATATATACTAGATAGCTTATTAATACATACTATAAATTTTTTTAATATATGTAGCAACGATCCAATGCATATTTTTAAATAACTTGATACATAGTTTATCGAACTTGGTATTCATGAGTACATAGTATACAGTCAATTGATACATATTTAGTAAAATATTCATCCGATATTTCAATATACACTTCTAGATAAAATAATACATAGTTTTTATGAACTTTTAGATGTAAAGATCTTAGAAAAGAAGAAAAATTTGAAAAAGAAGAAAGAGATTCAAGGAAAACCTCATAAATAAGAGAGATATCATATGTAGTTTGGAAGAGGAGAAAGAGACTCAACAGGAAGATCTTACGGATAGAAGAAATGGCCTGATATGAAAAATAATAGATAGAAAGGCTTCATGAGGAAGAAAGAAGATATGGGCAGCCACAAATGATCTCTCTTAGACATGCATTTTGTTCTCTTTTTTTATTATTTTAGTTATGGAACTAACGAGCTTTGTTAGTTAAAAAAATTTAATTCTTATTTGATCTCTAGGTTTTCTTTCTAAGATGTGAAAAAAAGGATACATGATATGAAACTAGGTCGACCCATATGATGGCTTATAGTGCCTGTCCTATATAATTTTTGTTCTTGTTTTCTGTTGCAAAGATGCCTCTTTGGTCCTATTTTTTGATTTTTATCAGCTTTTGCTATCCTATTTTTTTGACACACCAACGGACTGATAACTTACATTTCCTATAGGTGACAAGCTATCACCTTCAATTCTAGCCATATGATTATATTTGTTTTAGAGTTCTATTGCTGTAACGGTTCCAAATTCAAATCAGGACAACTCAGCTATGCTGGTGCATGATCGAGATGTCAATATAGAACAATTGATAAATATTTGATTATGAAGGGCATGAGGTTGAAGGACCATCAATGAGATCGAGTTCGCGGTTCTCAAATTTCTTCGATCGAAGAGTGGGAATTAAAATAGAGGGAAATGCTTTGCTAGAGTGAAACTAGAAGGTGGTAAACATATAATAGATTGCTTACTCTTGCCATCAAAATCCTGCTCGACATAGATGAATGGACTAGCGCATGGCAATTTGATTTGCTTGGTTAGTCTTCTCGGATGATCTGCTCAGACAGAAAGATTGGCTCAAAGTAGAAAATTCGATCTGCAAATAGAAAGTTGAAAATCTATCTCTCGCATAACCATTGTCACCCTCCCCCAAAACTATGATGTGGATACCATCACAAGTGATATCTTGCCAAATAATGATAAATTTGCAAAAGAAATTAGTTGTCACAGGTGACCCCTATAAATTGGCATGAAGACTCAGATTCTTTCCAACTCTCAAGAAAACCCATATGTAGGATCATTTAACTACCTTCTTAATTCAAGGAGTTCTTTAGTCTCCACTGATCGGGAGGTGGATATTGGTAAAAGAGAAACCAAAAGAAGTGCAGTTAAGAAATGGAGGGAATGGAGAGATCCAACATTGATGAGAATGTTGTTTGAGTTTTTAATCGGCATGTTGTAAGACTTGTAAGAAAAGACAATCGAAACTATTAGCTGGTGAAAAAAGATATACTTTTGTGCCTTACTTTATAATGCAAGAAAAGAAGAGTGGATAATAGATCTCCTCATGACCACAAAATCTCCTGATTTCAACTATAAAATCAATATAGCTACCTTTATTAACCAGCGTGTTTCATCATAAGTAATTGAATCAGATGGGAATATCATATCCTCACAGCATGCATTATGTCTTTGCAAATAATTATTTCCAAGATGCCCATGGTTATCACTACTACAATAAGGATTTATGGCAGTGATTACTACGACAGCAGTATCCAAAATCATTGCCATAGACTTATGACAACGGTTATTATGAATCACTACTATACGTTCGACCTACTGCGGCAGTTATATGTAACTGCTATCGTAGGTCGACCTACAGTATTGGTTGAAGTTGACCGCTATCGTAGGTTGGTCCTATGGTAGTGGTTGTCATTGGCCACTATCATAGGTCTATCATATAGTAGCGGTTGCCATTGACCACTATCGTAGGTTAGATCTACGGCAACGGTTCATAATAACTGCTACTATTAGTAGAATATAAATTTTTTCTTAAATATGGCATAATTTTAGAATTTAAACTCTATCTTCATCATTCATTACCTAAATAATTATCATTAGAGTATCATCACAAAATACCATTTCAATCTGGTAGCCCTAGCTATATCGATCATTAGAATTTGATTTTAACGACCACGAACAATCACATCATGATCAGATAGATAGAGATCATCGATGGATGCAAAAACTTTAGATGATGATCTCAGTAATACTTCTAGTATACTATCAAATTTTATTTTAATCAGACATCATTAGCATGGTCAATTTAGCATGGGATAATTTGGGCCATTAAATAAAAAATGAGTGATCAAAAGACTAAACAATGCTCGATTAATATATTTTTTTTATTAATGATCTTTGTTAGTAATTTAATCATTTATATGGTGATGATCATAAAATTTAAACCATGCATTTATGAATGCCTCGACTTAAGTATATTTGATAAAAGTATAAGTATAATTACTTAAGAGTTTTAAGAATGAGCATGAAGAGACATAGTTTTGAATCGTTCATATAAGTATGGTTTAAATTTTATGATCATCATCGTATAAAAAATTAAAGTACTAAAAAAGATTAGTTATAAAAAAATCATCTCAATCAAATACTATTTGACTTTTTAATTACTTAATTTTTATTTAATAATTAAAATTATTTTATACTAAATTAATCATGATAATGGTATTTGATTAAAGTAAAATTTTGATAGTATGCTACAAAAATTATCAAGATCATCATTGAAAATTTTTAGATCTATCGATGATCTCTATCTATCAGATTATCATGCGGTCATTCGTGACCATCGAAATCAAATTTTAATAACTAACATACCTAGGGCTACCGGATTGAGACAGTCTTTTATGATGATACTTCAATAATAATTATTTATATAATGAATGATAAAGATGGACTTTAAATTTTAAAATTATACCATATCTAGGTTAAACTGCTGTTGTTGGCGGACTATAAAATTTTATCTCTAAATATGATATAATTTTAAAATTTAAAATCTATCTTCACTATTCATTATCTAAATAATTATTATTAGAGTATCGTCAAAAAAGACTACCTCGATCTGGTTGCCTTAGCTATGTTGATCTTTAAAATTCAATTTTGATGGCCACGAATGATCTGATAGATAGAGACTACCAATGGATCCAAAAATGTTCAAAGATGATCTCGATAACTTTTATAGCATAATATCAAAATTTTACTTTAATCAAATATTATTATCATAGTTAATTTAGCATGGGCTAATTTTGACCGTTAAATAAAAGTTGACTGATCAAAAAGCCAAACAATGTCCAATTGATGCAATTCTTTTATAAATGCTCTTTGTTAGTACTTTAATTCTTTATATGGTAGTGATCATAAAATTCAAAAGACCATGCATATATGAACAAGTCAAAATTATTTGTAGGCACCAACAGTAGCGGTTATAGGCAACCGCTACTGTAGGTTGGCTATAAATCTCCCACCTTAGCTCGCCCTCCCCTTTTCACGATCTCTCTCTCTCTCTATGTCACCATCTACCTGAACCCTCTCTCATCGATGAAAGCCAACCCGCCCCTCAAAAAAAAAAAAAAAATTTCACGATCTCTCTTTATATCACCGTCTACCCGAACCCTCTCTCGTCGTCGAAAGCCAGCTGCTGCCATCAAAAGGCATGCAGCCACCATTGTCAAAACCTAAGCATTGTTGGTATGTAATTTTTTTTACCTGTTGCAGATTTGGGTGGTTAGAGGGAGGGTCCCTCGAGATTTGGGGAGGGCTGTCAGGGGAGGGGGGTAGGAGAGGGGCTGGTGGGGTAGGGGGGCAAGGGAGGGGGCTTTGGGGGGGCATCCTCGGGGTTTGGGGGTTCGTTGGGGATTTGGGAGGGTTGTTGGGGGCTGGGGGGGGGGTCGTCGGGGAGGGGGTAGGGAAGGGGCTGGGAGGGTGGGGGGTGTCCTTGAGGGAGTCGGGCAGGGTGGGGCTTAGGGAGCAGTGGGGCTTGGGGGAGGAGTAAGGGGGTCGTCAAGGGAAGGGGTAGGGGTAGGAATTAAACAAAAGTTGTTAATGAGCATTGAATTTGTATTGGATCATGCAGGTGGGTTTTGGGCCGTGCCATCTTATGAAAAATATTTTTTTTCTTTTTTTTTATAAAAGAGACTGTGATGATTTTAGATAGAAAATGGTTAATTTTTAGTATGATTTTAGTGATATTTCTCTCTTTATTTTTTTTTCTATAAATATTTTAACAATTTCGAATGGTAAGACGATTTTGAATGGCTTGTGGTTGTTTAGCGGGAAACCATTCATAGTTGATTTGGTTTAGTTGTAGCGGATACTAAAAGTAACATTGCAATACATAATTAAATGATGAATCTGAGCCTCCTTTTAATTTTTATTTATTTATTTATTTATTTTATTATTTTTTACATTGCATAGAATCATAGACCCATTTTTTATTAATGTACATATTCTATAGCATCCGTATATTTATATATTTTTGTATGGATGGAAGAATTATATACATTGATCAATTGACTATCTAGTTTGGATAGTTTAAAAATTATAATTAATTTTATAAATAATTATAGTAAATTTATAGTATGTTGAGAGTTTGAGAGAAATTTTGAACATCATTTTTCTTTAGTTTTCCTCATACATCTTCAGCCATGTGGGAAAAACTAAGAAAAAATACTGTCAAAATTTCTTTCAGCCCCTATTGTATATTATTTGATTATTGTAATTGATCTATAGAATTAATACAATTCTTGAATGGGATAGGATCAAACTTTATCTATTAGTTGATGATCGATAGAATGCATTTTTTACATATCTAAAAATGATATTTAATTTATTTTTGTTTCTTCAAATTTTTGTTTATAATGCATGCAATATTTGGTTAGTCCTTCTTAACTTGCCATGATTGAAATAACATATTTTGTTTGCCTATGTAATGATGTTATGAACTCTAAGCATTTGTATGTATGCATAAATTATGAGCAATTGCTACCAAATTATCTTAATGTTATGGTATTATGTCTCATTTCTATACATGATTTAATTACAGTATTATCATTTTTATAATGGATAAGAGGTGGATGAAGTTAAGTAGGCTCTCGCAAGAATATGAGACTGGATTTCAAAATTTTTTTGATTTTGCTATAAAAAAATTTGGGGACCATGGACTTATCCAATATTCTTATAAAAAGTGTATGGATGGACCTTGGCTACTTCATCAAGATGTAGATGATCACCTCACTATTTATGTCTTTAAATTTGGCTATGAAATTTGGTGGGATCAACATGATGAGTGTAGACCGCAAGGAGGTGATCAACATGATAGAAGAGTGGAATAAATGGTTTATAATATTTTTCATTTGTTGACCATAATTACTATACATCTACGTCTAAGCCTGATCTTGTGGTTAGTGGAATGACAAACAATGAGGATGTAAAAAAGATCCGCAAGTTGATGGAGGATGATAATGTTTCATTATATCTTGGATGTGAAAAGATGGTGAAGCTTGAGTTCTTAATCCAATTATATCATGCAAAATGCTCCAATGAATTCAATAATAATGAAGTAAACTATATACTAGTACTTTTGAGAGACATTCTTCTGAACAATACATAAATTTTGAAGAATAATTATAAAGCATCGAAGATTATTGAACAATTGGACTTTACTTATAATAAAATACATGCATGCCCTAATGATTGCATGCTCTAGTGGGAAGAAGATGCCAACTAAAATGAGTATACGAGGTATGGTGTATCAAGATAAAAATAGGAAAAAGATGGTACATCGACCTGTGTTCCTTAAAAATTAATGTAGCACTTTTCTTTGATACCGAAACTACAAAAGTTATTTATATCGGTAAGGACATCGAAGGACATGAGATGACATGAAGATAAGCGAATAAAAGATGATGCATTAAGGCATTTAGCTAATGGAGAGGTATGATAAAAGTTTAATAAAATATATTTCGACTTTGCACAAGAAATATGCAATGTGAGATTAGGCTTGTCATGCAATGATTTTAACCCATTCGAGCACATGAATATCAACCATAGTGTATGGCCAGTATTTACTCATGTTTACAACCTCTCATCATGGATGTGTATGAAAAAATCCTTCATTTTCATGATAGTACTTATCTCTAGATCGATAGAGATAGAAAATAACATTGATGTCTATTTGCAGCCTCTTATTACCGAGCTGAAACAGTTATGGAGCGTTCAAGATATTTCAACTTTTGATGCTTTGATGAATGAGTTATTCTCCATGCATCTGATGCTTATATGGATAATAAACGACTTTCTAGCTTATACCTTATTGTTGGGTTGGAGCACGAAAAGTGAGCTAGTATGCCCGATTTATGAAAAATACATCTGATCTAAAAGATTGATATATCATAGGAGCTTTATTTTTATAAGGTATCAATGCTTTCTCCATCGAAACGATCCATACAGAAAGGTTGCATGCTCCTTTGATGGCACTATTGAAGAAGGTGAGTTATCTAGTCGGATGTCTGGAAGTAAGATGTTGAGAGAGTTGGATGGTCTCACTGTTGAATTTGAAAAAGATTATCTGGTTGGTAGCAAAAAGAGGAAGCATCAATTAAAGATAGATGATACACACTTTAATTAGAGAAGAAAAAGCATAATGTTTAACTTGCCATATTGGGAGAAAAATTTATTACACTACTGCTTAGATGCTTAGATGTTATACACATTGAAAAGAATGTGTGTAAGCTTTTATTGGCAATGATTTTGAATATCAAGGATGACTTGAATTTTTAGTTTGACTTAAAAGAATGGGGTATTAGAAAATCACTCCACCATGAGCCAATAGGAGAAGAACAGTGAAGGCTTCTTCATGCATGCTATGTTATGAATACCTCTAAACAGTCTATATTTCTTCTTGTATTGAAGAATATAAAGATCCTAGATGGGTACTTAAGTAATATATCAGAGCATGTGAATAGTAAAGATGTGAGACTTAGTGGATTGAATACTCATGATTACCATATGTTGATGTAGGAGTTAATCCCAATTGCTATTCATCGTGTGTTGCCGAAAAAATATGAGAATGGCTATTATTCATTTTTGCAACTTTTATAGAGATATTTGTGCGAAGAGATTATTTAAGAAAGTGTGAAGTAAATAAAGGCAAAGATGGTGACTATATTATATGATCTATAGAAGATATTTCTACCATTATTTTTCATAGTTATGATGCATCTCACCGTTCACCTTGCAAAGAAAGTTATACTTGGAGGCTCAGTATTCTACTGATGGATGTACCCTATCGAGAGAAATATATAAATACTAAAATTTTATGTAAAAAATATGAATCATCCGGATGGATCCATAGTAGAAGGTTATTTGGATCAAGAGTATATGAATTTTTGTACCATATACTTAAACAAGCTTAAGGTACATCATAACTAGCCAATGAGAAATCATAATGATCAGTATAAGCCAATTAAGCCTGTATTTGAATTCATTCCATAGTCAGATAGACTCTTCACTTCATACAGCCTTACTGATTTGAACCTTAAGGAAATGGATAAGGCATACCGCTACGTATTGTTCAATTATGATGTTATTGAGCCATACACAAGATGAGTCATTCAATCTTATTTATTTTTTATTACTTTGAAGAAAATATCCTATTACACCTAAATTTGTTTCTTATGTGGCAAACATAAAAAGGTCATAAGAATAAAATATGATGCTCTAAGTATATAAAAAAAAATGCATAGCAAAGAGTTTCCTAAGTGGTTCAAAGATCATGTAAGTACATATTTCTGTCTTGGACATCCTATTTGAATATGTTTATCAATTAAGTGTCATCTTCTTAGGTATGGAGGTTATCGCTTAGTAATATGAGTCATGAAGTGCATGCTCTTTCAATAGAATATAATCATACTGTACATTAGTACAAACAACTCATCATTAATGGCTACAGATTCAATATTCACAATCGAGATATAAACATAGTAATATAAAATAGTGGTCTGATATTGAGCACCACCACTAGGTGTTATGCTAGCTTAAGAGATTTACAGTCTCATACGGAGGATCTAAACTATTATGGGATTGTAGAGAAGATAGTCATCTTGGACTACTATTCTAAAGGAAGGGTTGCATTGATGAAATGCGATTAGTTTGACATCTTATCTCAATCAAGGATGAAGACTGATGAGTATGATTTTATTCTTGTTAATATGTAATGTCATCTTCATACTAAAAAATCGTATATATATACTTGCCTCCCAAGCCAGTCAAGTTCTTGACGTTAGTAATCCCTTAGAGCCTCAATGGGGTGTTATTGTGAGGATGGTGCCTAGGCATATCTTTAATGATACCGAGGTTGATGATTGGACCATGCATACAAAGTGTTCCTTTAGGATAAAATTTATCTTGTATTGTTGAGATTCTAGATATATTTGTCAGGAGCGATGGTGATGTCCATATTGTAGATGCTAGTAGATGATGAGTTCAACATTCTGGTATAAATATTAGTATTTATTTATTGATGCTTTATTAATATTATTATTTAACAATATGTTATATTTGTTCATATTCATTAACATTGTAAATCATGATAGCATTGAAAAGCTATCTAACTTTCACCCTCATCTCTCGGTGCGCTACGCGAAGCTCTGCATCTAAGCCACTGCCAGTGCATACTCCATCCATCTTTGCATCGACTTATAAGAAGACCATGCGGGAGATGCATTCTATTTTCGACATGCTTGTGAGGCGGTCTGACATCATTCCCGTACTGCCTGTAGACTAGTGATTGATGGATGCTGGTATCAAGGATCGGGTGTGGAAGGAGGTTTGGATAAGTGTATCTTATATATATGCATATGATATATTTACACTATGTTTGATTAAAATATTTTTGTAAATGACTTTTAATAACTTATGTAGAGAATGTATGACTTTCTAGATCATGAAAGGGCTCAAGATGCCGGACTATAGAAGATTAGGAAGTTGTACCAAAATTACAAGTTCAAGCTCCACAAAGGATGGCTAGATCATAGTAGGGATGCAAAGGAGGAACTTATTTCTTGGATCCAGAACTGTCCTCCGAGTATGTGGGAGGGGATGGTCAAGCATTGGAGGAGCTAAAAGTTTCGAATTTAATTTATAACATATAAATTTTTTATTTTACTGATAATTGTATTTGATTTTAACTTATGTGATTTAAATACTTGTTAGACTATATCTCATCAGAACCATAAGAATCGGACTGCTCAGAAGTACATGCACACTCTCGATCATGAATCCATGGCCAGTCATGTGCATATTCTGATCCTTTAGTTTATAAGTTATTGAATTATTATTTTTGCATATTTCTAACAAGCTGATTGATTATTATAGTTGACGAGAGAGGGGGTGATGCCTAACCATAACGCCATCTTCTATTCGAGTTGTATGGTAAGAAGGGCAGGCCAATAAATGCCGCGATTGAAAGAATTTTTATAAGTAATAAGCATTTCTTATGATTCACTTGTTTCGCTTTGATAATGTGTGTAGTAGTAGAATTTCTTAGGATTTATTGCTTGTTTGAGAATCTGCCTTGTGGTTGTGATAGTATTTTTGCTATTTATCTCATAGGTTTATTTAGTATATTTTGGGGAAAGTTAATATTATAGCCATTATGCTACCAAATTTTTTTGAGATTTTATTTGAATTTGCAATTGCAAGAGCAATTAGACGTGCTTGAGAGTAAGGGCCCGGACACCTATGGCCTCTATTACCATTTGTCTCAAGTCTTGAGATCTGAGCACTCTAAGAGGATTCGTTGCATGCTCAGACATATACTAACTAGCTACTGGTTTGAAGCGAGCATCTCCTCACATGCTTTCGGGGTCGTTAGCTAGAAGCAGCTTGACGAGGCATTGGCGTAGACAGCTCAGGCTCAGAAGCATGCATCTCAGGCTCAGGAGCACGTAGACCAGCTACAAAATATCATATCTGCTATGGTGACATAGCTCTCTACTACTCTTAAAGTTGATTTTTCGAGGATTTAAGATATGCTGGCTAACATTTCAACTTCAACCCCTCCAGCTCCTACTACAACCCTTCTTACTCTTGCTACTACCCCTCTCGGTCCTGCTACAGGCCCTCTTGATCTTACTTCAGCCCCTCTCGGTGATGAGAGATGCTTGGAGAGGAAGATTTTGATTTGGCTAATTTTTTATGTATTTTATTTTTATTTGAGAAATATTGTAATACAATTTGAGTAATACAATGTAAGTATTTGAGAAATATTATGCTTCTTATTGAGTTTTACGTGAAATTTTTGATTCTTGCAAGTTTTAGTTTAAGTAGTTATATATTGAACTGCATCTATCAGATTAAAAAAGAGCAAATTTATGCTATTGGTTGAGCAGCTACTGATCAATAGGCTATGGTATCGGTTGCATAATCGCTGCTGTAGTTGTGCTAATCACTACTATATTTCTATGTCAACCACTATCGTACATCTATAGTGGGGGTTGTACAACCGCAGCCATAATTTGATATATGGTAGTAATTTTCTAACCATTGCTATGTTAGAAAATTGTTGCTATAGATCACTATAGCAGCAGTTCGAAAATCACCGTTATAGATTGGCTATAACAATGGTTGAAAAACCACTACTATAGCTAATTTGTAGTAATGGTTAAAAAACTACCGGTATATCTTATATATGATAGCCACTGCAACAACCGCTGTCATAGATCTACAGTGATGGCTATAGTGGCAGTGGCTATGAAACCACTGCCATAGACAATGACAGTAATTTTTTAGGCTACGATAGTGATAAAAGCACGATCGATGTTATCATTAGAACACCGTATTTATCAATTTAATTTTAACTTCTTTAAAAATAATTAAAAATACGTAGATAGTAGTGAGTCGGATCAAATCTATAAGAATGATAGTGTTTTAGTTTTAAAATTTTTAATTTTATAAAAAAATTTAAAAATAAAATTAAAGTTAGAAAATAAAATTTAAAATTATAATAAAAATAAATAATAAAAATTAAAATGATGTAAAAAGATAAACTTGGTACTAAGATCTATCATTTAGATCTTAGCATCTACTTGCAATAAAATTAAAAAGTAATGAAATTAAAGAGCAAAAATTAAATTTAGAATTAAAAATAAAAATCATGAATTTAAAGTGCATAAAAAAATTATAATAATTAAGAGTTCATAATTTAAATATATATAATTAAAAAAAATAAAAAATAAATAAATAAAACTGTAACAAAGGATTGAACTGGATCTGCATGGCCTCGTCGGAAAGGTAGTTGATGGACTTTTCTTTCTTCGTACTCTTCAGAGCATGCTCGCATCTTCTTCTTCTTTCTCTTTGGATCTGATCTTAATCTCAGATTGAAGTTGGCATAAAGATGGCGTAGGAGACAGCTATTCTTCGCAACACCTATTGCCTTGAAGCAGTCTTTAACCCAAGCATGACTCCCACCCTATACCTTTCCCTCTCTTTGATCGAAGATACTTTGATTTGGTGGCCTAGTACCCTTTAAATAGAGTAGAGATGGAGTTAGAATGAAGAATTTAGATTGAAATCAATTTAAAACTCTTGAAATCAAGTAAAACTGAGCTCTGTTATGTTGTTGTAAAGATCTAATCCTTTCTAGCCATTGGATGGAGATCAATTAGCTCAAAAATCATCTAAAAACCCCTTTAATCAGCCCAATTTAAGTTGGAATGGATTATGGCCATCGAATCGAGCTTGATGGAGAAGATTTGGCTGTCCAATCGCATTCTGGAAGACTAAATCAGCATTAGTGGTGTTCATTGACCGTCAGATCATTCTTTGGAGGAGATCTGATCATTGGATAAAGTTCTGGAGTGCTCGGGATCGTCAAATCACGCAAAGAAGAATCTAGGTACTTTGAATCAAACCAGGAAATCGCCACCACCATTGGATCTGAGCTAAGAACCACCTAAACCATCTGATCATGCCTTTACTGTTCATATGGACCGCTTGGACCAAGTCTACCAAAGATAACAACCAATCGCCGCTCACCGTGTCGACTGAAATTATCTTTTTGCCCCATAAGCTGTGATTTTTCATGGTAGACCTATTAAGGATCCACGATGGACCGAATATTGTAGCAATCCATCATGGATTGTGAGGTATTTGACTTCATGTTGTCATCATGTCTGAGGGGGAACTGGGTCGGGCCTTTTCCTTCTACGCGCATGGGCTTATGGGCAAGTGGGTTTGGGCAGGGTTGCTTGCGGGCCGACGGGGCCACGGGCTACGCGCAGGCGAACTGGGTTGGTTGCGTGTGGGCCGACCGACTGAGTGAACCGAGCTGAGTTCAATTAAACTGGTCTGATTTTTTGTTTATTTATATTTTTTTCTTTGAAAATTTATATTAGATCCATTTTAAATTAGATTCACTCCAAATTTACTTCATTTTGATAAAAAAAAATAAGCTCTTTTTATCTATGATTAAATTTTCTAAAATAGATAAATAAAAATATTAATTTTTAAAAATAAAAATAAATTAATTTATAAATTAATGCTTTTATTGGTGTATTTATGGTACTTATCACACCCTCCAACTTAAGCTTTGCTCGTTCTCGAGTAAAGAAAAAATTTAGTTTTAGATACCTTTTAGGCTATAGAGCTTCGAATTTTACTAAGTAATTTTTAAAATGGTCATTGATATTTAGTAGAGCTTAAATGAGGTATATCATTAGAGTATTAATACTTATCAATATAAAAATTAAATGAAGAACATACAACTTTTTTGAACTTTTTCTAAATTGACCTACCTTTATCTCTAAAACATCTAAACTTTCATATAGACAAGTGTATTATTACTTCCATCCTTCATTTATTAAAATTTTTTTTATTCATATTATCCAATTTTTGATGCGAATATCATTTTTTACTTAAGCAATGGAACTTGGTTACTTGATGGAAAATCAATGTGTATGTGTGTGTATTTTTTTTAATATTACATCACTATTTAGTATCTTAATCTTTTAAGCTTTTTATTTGATCCATGTAGTAAGTCTTGGACCCATGACTCCCGAACTAGTTGGCTTTAGGGCATTAGATATAAAATACCCCTCGGGCTCACTAGCTTGGATCAAATAGGCTATGAGTTAAGACTAGCTTTATAACGAGCTTCTTTGTCCTTTCTACCTTTTGATGTAAAACTCAATGCTTGCATAGGCAAAGAGATTCGATTATTCAGTAAGAAGTACTTAAAAATTATTTTATTTTAAGAATATTTTTTATGAAGAAATATATAGTTATCCCACACAAGCTCATAAAAAGTAGACTTTTCTTTGATGCTGGTAGAAAAAATTAGAATTACTTAAAAAAAATTATTTATGTTCTAGACTTAACTCTTTATTCATTTTTTTTAATACTTGATTTCTCAATATCTCACAAATTTTTTGATCTGTACACCAATTTTTTTTTAAAAATACTTAGTTCAACTTAATTTTTAAGCATAATCGATTGTCTAAATGCTAAATACTAACTTCTTTAAGAACTAAAAAAAATTAATTATTCTTTCCTCCAACTTAATTGATATTATCCTCAATAGAGAAAGAAAAATAAAGAATGTAATAAATAATAGAAAAGAATATACTTGACTCAATATATTTTTGATCTAGCATAATTTTAAAAATTTGGCTCTCCCTCCAACTTATTGAATTTATCCTAAAAAAAATAAACTAAAAAGATAAATTAGATGCAAGAAAATTAAATATTATGTTACCTTCCAATAAGCGCTAAGTTTACTGTCTTCAGTCAGACACAATGTAGCTTACCTATCCCATATCAAAAATTGGATTGATAAATTTCAATGATTTTGGATTGCCAATCTCAGGAAGACGATCTATGATTCTTTTATTAATATATTTGTTGTTAATTATGGGAAGATAGGATGCGACCCCATTCTCAGACCCTTATTGATTAAGAATTTTTTTTATTTATTCTTCTAAAATGCTCATAAATTGAGTTTTTGGATTAGGAGATAAGTTTGATGTAATGGATACTGGAAGGATAACTAAATATGGATTTAACTATGAAGATAAATTAATATGATCTTACTTAAACAACTCCATTGACTCTTCATTATATGTCCTTTGATTTTTATGAGAAGAACCAACTTCTAAGGATGAAGAAAATAGGATTTTAGGTTTATAAGATTCGAGTAAATCATCTATTCTTTTTTTTTCTTTATCTATCTATTTAAATTAGAATCAGCATCAGTACCAGTTTCAGACTCAGATTCTTCTATGTGGTTAGCTTCAGTACCAATCTCTTCTTCTAAATTTTTATTTTGGCTAGCATCATTACTAGCTTCTATCACCTAATCTTGGTATGGATCCTCAAGAATCCTATCATTTCTAATCTCAAAAATTATTTTGGCATTCTCAAATTGGAGATTATTAGATGGGACATTAGATTGATAATTAAATATAGATGGTTGGTAGATATTAGGTGGGTTATTTATGGGATTTGTAATTGGTTGGCTCGAAAATTGATCTAGTTCTCTCCTCATGGTGGACTCAGCTAATTATCCTATTTGAGCTTCTAGCTTGATGATAGATTATTGTTAAGTCAGAATTAATTATTGTAGTTGATTAAATATATGATCGACTAGATTGATCTATTGAGGAGGTGGATATGATGGCTGATTATAATATGGTGGCTAGAAAGACTGACTAGGCTAACCACTATTATAGGATAGTTCTGGTATTATGGCCTATTTTGAAAGTTTTACATAGGTAGAATTTGGATCTAAGCCTGAGTCTGTTGGGGTATCTAAGAAAAATTTGGATAGTTCAATCTGGTTATATGAATTTAAAAAAATATTATTAACCGACTTGGAGTAGCCTTGTACAACTTGATTTTATTCTTGAATGAAGGGTGAAAACTATGCAGTCGTGGGATATTCACTCACATGATGGGTTGGGCTAGCATAAATAGAATAAATCTTCTCATACTTAGAGGGTGATATGAATTGTGCAGAAGATTATTGATTTAGGATTAAGAATTGATCTAATTTCTGGATAAGAAAGTTTACTTTATTTATCAAGTTCAAATTAGTCTTAGAACTAGATTCTAGATCATAGGTTCCTGCTCGCTTTTGATAGAAGCATGATTGATTGAGTTTTTACTTAAGATTTTAAATAAAGCATAAGCTTCATCCTCACTCTTGTTCATGAATCACTACAAGAATTCTGACCATTAGCGATGGCTAAATGCCATCGCTAATAGTCCATATGTCATCGCTAATAATCTTGCTGTCACTGATACCATCGTAAAATTCAATCTAAAAAATTTTTATTGTCAATTATCATTATTAGCGATGGCAACTATTGTCGTTGCTAATAATTAATTAGCGACAGCAATAGCGACAAAGATGTCATCATTAAAAATTTTAATTTTTATTAATTAAATTGATAAAAATCTATGAGTAATGGTAGTTTTTGTAGCTAATGTCGTTGCTAATAATTTTTATTTTTTTTATAAAAAACTATTAACGATGATAATTTTATCGCTAATGCCATTGCTAATATCTTTTTTATTTTTTAAAAAATTTTAAAAATTTATTAGCGATGGCAATCTATCATCGCTAATGTTATCACTAATAGTTTTTAATTTTTTTAAAATAGTATAATTAAATAATTTATAACCTACTAATAAATAATAATATTTTTTAAAATTTATTAAAAAAGATAATAACTATTTAATACAATCATAAATATAAAATTAATTATATTATATTAAAAATATAAATTATATAATTTTATATTGAGATACTATTTTATAAGTATCAAAATTATATACAAATCATAAAAAAAAAAGGTAATATCCTCCTCATCTTCCTACTCATCTTCAATAGCTGGTGGATGAGAGCCGGATATTCCAACATTCTAAAATAAAAAAAAATAAAATAATATTCATAAGATTCGATACAGAGGCGTATCTTTCGATACTCTCCTCTAATTCTCAAATATATTATTCCTACATATTTCATTCTATGATACGAAACTATAGATACTTCTGACCCATTAATTGGATGGTTAGACTAAATTTTTCACTCTTAGATCTCCTTTCTCGACTCAATCTTAGTCTAAATATATGAAGCTTCTAAATATAAAAACTTAAAATAAGTAAAAGAGTTTACTAATAGAATTATCTGATAAAATGATGGAAATAACGAGCCCAACTGATCGCTCAATTGTGGATCTTGAAGGTCCTCCATGATCGCATCATGGATAGCATTCCGAATGCTCTAAGATCGCTAGCTCAAAAGCCTCTACACGATCTCCTCCACGTGGGCATCGCTCCAAATCTGGGATATCGAGGCTTGTGAGGATGCTAAAGAGGATTAAATCACTAAAGGATCGAAGCTGTGGCCAAATTCTATGACCCAGCTTCCACTCACCCCTCCAGTGATCCTAAGCCATCCCTTAAGATCAAAGGTGGGCTAAGTAGATGGGTCATCACCATACCATACAATGACGTACTCCGCATAATCTACCTACATAGTTTAAAAATATATTAGTTCTAATATGCATATCAGATCCTGTAACAACTTAATAAATATAGTTTGAAATTCTTACCATGATCTGCCATAACATAGAATCTAAATAATGACCAATCCTTCTAGATCCTTGTGTGACCTCCCATAACTGCAGCTAGCTTGGTGGATGATCCAGTTATTGTGTCTATAATAAGTAAATAATAAAATTAAATTAATTAAAGTATACATATAAGAATTTTTATAATTCTAGTGAAGAGTTTTGATATAGATTTCTTAACAGTCTATCAGCCACAACATGTATATAGATGGAGCTGCTCGTGTGCCTAATCGGATCCTGCTGGACTGTCCAATTTTGTCGGGCCCTCTACCATCTACTGGCGTACTCCTCACTGCTCCACTAAGGCATATAAAATAATAACATATTAAAATTATATATAAATAAAAAAATTAAATAATTTTTTCCTCATCTTCCTGTTCATCTCCAGCAGCTGATAGATGAGAGCCAAATATTCCAACATCCTGAAATGAAGAAAAATAAAATATTATTCATAAATTTTGATATAGAGATGTATCTTTTGATACGGAGGCATATCCTTCAATACCCTCCTTCAATTCTCGAACAGATTATTTCTATACATTTCATTCGATGATACAGAACTATAGATACCTCCGATCCATCAATTGGATGATTATATTGAATTTTTAGCTCCTAAATTTTTTTCTCGACTCAAGCTTAGCCTAAATATATGAAGCTTATAAATATAAAAATTTAAAATAAGTAAAAGAGTTTACTAATAGAATTACTTGATGTGATAGCTGGAACAACGAGCCCAACTGGTTACATAGCCACGGGTCCTGATGTATGATATATAATATTATTTTAAAAACTTATAAATTAATCAAATTTTTTATAACTCTTTTCTTCACTTGTATTGAAAATCAAAAAGTAAATATTACATTTCCATGTCATAAACTTACATACATATTATAATTAAATAAAATAATTATTATAGCAAAAAAATAAGTTGCTTAAAGTTAAATTATCTAATATATTTTTTTTTTCCGATGATGATGCTATCTTATCTCTATACAAGAAAGAAAAAGTTTTTTAAAAAAAATAATGAGGGAATATAAAGTATAATGAATGATTAAATGAATAAAAAAAAAGATGGATGGAGTGGAATTCACTATAAGCAATTAGAACATGGATTGCCCCTATATCGCCTTTCCTTTACACTCTGCCTAGTTCTTCTGTTTCATCTTAACAAGATGGCTGAGCTTAAGGTGATCCTAACTGAAGATATTTTGGAATGGGACCTAAGGTAGGGGCTCAGTTATGTAAATAGGCAGCTAGTCTCACAAACAGACTTCTAGCAAGGTATTTATGAGATGAAGGAAGAGGCTGGAAGGGGTAGGATGGATAGACTCCCATCAAGGACCCAGTGATAGGAGAAATGGGACCAAAGGTTGGATGCTAGCATATGTAACTAGCTAGATGGCTGGTCTCAGAGAACAATTCATGGTAAGAAGATGAATTGATGAAAAGAGGAAAAGGCTTAAAAGAAATCGAAATAGCATGTACAACACCACTTGTAAAATTTTTAGCAATTTCATACCCATGACCATAGCATTGCTTACAAGGACATATTTAAGATCAAGCAATTAAAGCCCATGCAAATTTTAGATACCACTAATTTGGTTTGAAAAAAGATTCCTAGACAAGGTGGAGTGTTAATTAGATATAACACGAGTATGAACATTATTTTTCATGATGATCTTGAATTCTAGAATCACTCCTCAAACTCCTTCATTAAGCCACAAGTAATACTTTGGCAAGGAAATATATATACCTCTTCTTGTAAATGATAAGAAGGGTATCAATAGTCCAATTTACTAGGCATTTGGAGGGGAAAAAACTCCTTAATTTAGCCACGTTAAAAACTTTCATCTCGGGTATAGATGGGTAAAAGTAAATAGATAGTCCAAAACAAGTTAATTGATGCATTTCTAATAGAATTTCAAGTTAGACCAATTACTAATGGCTCATGGTCAATAGTGGCTAAACAACCATAGTTTTTGCTAAGTTTCTTGATAATACACATTTGCAATGAGTAATAATTGCTAATCATGCTTTGATAAATTACTTCAGAAGTTAATGCAACAAAAGAATATGGACAAGTAACATCGTTGACCTTCCTATATAGATTCCTCTTGAATCTTTTAGGTGAGAAATTTTATACTTAGAAACCCAAGCGAAACAAACTTATCATGATTTTTGTGGTAGTATCTTACTCAACTCTACTTCAGTGTGCAAGGAAAATGGTCAATATTTTTAAAAGTCATCAAACAACTAACCTTAGATTCTTTGATTTGAAGTGTAGAACTAGAAACTGTCCATGAAATGTTATACAAACCTGAATCTTCTTCATTTACCAAAATTTAGCAATACATTCATAGACTACATGATAAATCACTGCAGTAACAGTAATCTTATCAAAAGAAGAGTAGCCTACAGTAAGCATACCTGCAATTATCTAGGTTCATCTTTTTCTTGGCAAGCAAGTCCTTGAACCTCCTAAGTGTGGCCACGATGATGTGCACCCCCTTTCTCACAACTTCCAGCTAAGATCTCATGTCAACGCCTCCAATGCACAATAGCAGTCTCAGCTCCGGGTACCCGTGCTCCCTAAGCAGAGCCAAGAACGACTCAACCTCATAGGTCTACCTAGCAAGCTCCCTCGAAGGGCAAATGATGAGACCAAATGGCCCCTCACCTGGCACGATCGGCATCATGACCTCCTCCTAGAGGGTGACCATGATGAGGGTAGCACGAAGATGAGGGTCTTGCTAGAGCCAGTGAAGGCGATGCCGATCATGTTGCGGTCGGAGAGCACGATGGGGAGACCCTGGACCTGGATGGGTGTGGGCTAAACAATGCCCTTCTCCTTGAGCTTCTTCAGGATGGGCTCGGGGAGTTGCATGTCCCTAAAGTTCTTGATGGGCAAGGGGATGTCCTCGCCATCGACGAGGATGTGCCACTGCTTGTGAATGGCGTCTACGTGGCTAGCGCGCATGGGGCGGATGGCCGTGGGGGGTTTCCAGCTAGTGGGGATGGGTTCAGTGTAGATGATTTCCTTGGCGAGCTCGTGAACGGACATGAGAGTCCTACGGTTGGAGAGGTGCTCGATCATCTCCTTCTCCTACTGGATGCGCTACTCCATGGGGCTGATCTTCGGGAGGTCGTGCTTCAGTTGGGAGGCCTTGACAAGGAGGTTGGGCTTAGCCTCAAGAGCAAGGTGGGGGCGATCGAGGTCATCATCGACGGTGGATCGATTGCCAATGCTTCCACCACTGCTGACGGAGGAGAGGCGGCCCTTGCACCCTTGCGCTAGAGGATCTTTTGGGCCTTTAAGGCCCAGTGCTTCCTGATGGGGATATACTCGACATAATCATCATCATCGGGATCATCGATGGTGGTGGCGTCGCTAGCCGATAGGGGTTTAGGGGTAAGGGCGTCGGATGCGGGCATGGAGGGATGTGGGCTTGGGGCTGCAGGGTTAGGCCAGAGGCGATGGGGCGATAGAGTCGGGGTGGTTGTGGGGTTGGGCCGGGGATGTCAGGGATGGTGGGGTCAGGGCGACCATAGAGTTAGACTGGCACCATCGGGGCCTGCAGGGGCAGGGCAGTCGCAAGCATGGACGGATGCGACTCGAGGCTGAGGGGTTGGGCCGGCATGGGGATGGGTTCGACGGGGTCGGAGTGGCCATAGGATGCTGGAGGGATGGGATGAGGAGGGTGGAAAGGAGGGGTGGGGGGGTGAGGGGGGTTTAGGCACCGATGAAAGAAGGATGTGAAGGAGAAAATCAGATTTTTTGGATCAGATTCATTCAAATCTGATTGGATCGAGAAGCATATTTCAAAAATTTTTTCTTAGATTTAGATCAGATCTGACACTTTTTAGATCTAATTTTATGATCTGATAAATAAAAAAATTAAATTAAATTAAATCTAAATTAATGTTACCTTGGTTTTGGGTAATCCAATTATCCTTTGATGATCCTGCTGATTGTCTGAGATTCTAGATATAGCCATGCAAGCGTTTGGCCTCTACCGGTATCTACTCAGGTTGGATCTAGAAATCTTCTCCTTTTTTATCACGTCTTCAAAAATTAGATCTGAATCTGATTTGGAGGATCTTCAAAACTCCTTCTAAAGATCAGCAGTCATCTCTGCAGTAGTGCTACCTTCTTCTTTTCTCGTCAGCCTTTTCTTGCCTGGATTGTACCAAACTGAAGGCCAACTTTCTTGGACGTGGAGAGCAGAGAGAGGATTAGAAGATGGCATGGAGGAGGGAGAGGGGCAGCCTTGGAGCGTGGGCTAAGAGGAACTCTTTTTGAGGTTGGGCACAGATAGGGTTTATTTATAGATCCTGCTGCGCCATGCAGTGCTGCATCATTCTGACCAATCGCGTTGCTTCGTGCAATCAAATCTAAATCTAATTGATGGGATGACATCATCTAATCCAATCAGATGAGAGCCCCATAGATTCATCCTTAGATGGCATCTTAGACTGGTTAAAGTCGATAGGTAAGGGTCACCTAGTTTGAATCCAAGAAGCAATCTGGAGTCCCATCCGCATGGGACTCCAAGCATCCCTATCCATGGGCGCATGCCATCCTAGGCATGCACCCCCTCCTTTCCAAATTTTAGTGAGGGGACAAGCCCCTATCTACTCTCCAATAAGTGCATGACACATGGGCAGATGTCTAAGGGTCAAAGGTCAATGTTTGACCAAAGTCAAAGGACAAGAATTAGCAGGTGATGAAAAATGATAGGTATTGTCTCAAATTTATCTCATAAATTAAGACAACTCTTTTCTGACCTGAACAAGTTTCAGTCAGATCAGGTAAAGATACCTGAGTGAGCACAAACACATTTGGCTCAGTCGAGACAACTTTTTATGATAATAAAAGGAGAATATTAGGTTCAATCATGTGCTAGCATGATTTTCTTGAACCTAATTGAATCTAATTCAAATCAATTGAACTAGGTTAGTCCAATTGATGATATCCAGATCCAAATCCTTATTTGTGTGATCTAGTTAGATTCAGTTCTGTATGGTAATGGGATATGTCATGATCTTCATTATTAACATCATTGAAACTTCTTTCGATGGATCAGAACTCTTCTGATTCAGACAACTAGAATGATCGATCATCTAAATTATTCTAATTGCTTCCAAAATCCACCAATGATACCTAGCAGTATATGGTGGCAATCCATCAAAACTGAAAATGAATCTCTTGGTGTAGCTACCTATGTGATTAAGTTCTTCTATCTTGAGCCCTAATCAGATTAGGGTTAAGGTGAACTCATCAAATCCTAATTTCTATCATATGATTTAATCATTTGATTCAAGTCCGATGTGAAAATCTTAATAGAAACTCTTTCTATTATTTCACTCTCTACCATGGCCATGGGCTTATGGACTTGATTCTCATGATCATTATAGGGCTGCTCCTCATTCACCGAGGTAGATAGATTTCATCTTGGTGCAATCCAATTCCTATAATGAACATGCTATAGCCAACATACACCTTAGGATTTTGAATGACTAGGAGATCGAGTTATGATGTAGTTAAACTATAACATCCTCAAGATAAACTACCGATGCACCTCAGATCAAAAAATCAAACACACCACTACAGCTTCGAGTCAGTCATCAACGAGAAGGTAGACTTCCTTATGACTACTCGAGATGGTTACGCTAGTGCCCTCATTCTCTAACGAGTATCTATACTCTCGCTCCGATATCTCTACACCATAAACTCAAGACTCATCTGGTATGAAGAAGCAATTATACACTAACCTTCTGGATCAATCATCATCCTCATGACGATCCTACGGTCAAGAGCCTTTTATTAGTTAATAAATGAAAACTCATGTCTTAAATTTTCAACTCTTAAAAATATGAATTATCATTATCATTAACTCAAGGGATGTATCATAGACACCAAATACACATATGTGATAAAAAATAACCTATTTTATTATTTATAGTCAAAATTAAAATTCTTCCCCTAGAAGTGTATTACAAGTGTCAGTCAATTCTAGCTTCTAGGGCACACATATCTAACAAACTCCCACTTGATCTAAAGTCAATTGACTATAATTCTAGGTTCCATCTTCTCAAGATGGGCTTTAATCTTCTATAGACCCAACGACTTTGTAAGTGGGTCTGCCGCATTGTCTGCGGAATTGACTCTTTTGACCTCAACGTAATCCTTCTCAAGGTAATCACGGATAAGGTGGTATCATCGCTCGATGTGCTTGGATTTCTGGTGAGACCTCGACTCCTTAGCAAGGGCTATGGCGCCATTGTTATTGCAGTATAGAGGAATGGCATCTGATGGCATCACTTTGATCTCTGCAGCAAACTTCTTATACCAAAAAGCCTTCTTTATAGCTTCTGATGTAGCGATGTATTTTGCTTCCATGGTAGAATCTGCTATCACTGTCTGCTTGAAATTTTTTCAACTGACAGCTCCATCATTGCATACAAACAGACTCCCAGATGTCGACTTTCGATCATCTACATCGGATATAAAATTCAAGTATGTATACCCCTGGACTTGGAGTTCTCCATTACCAAAGATCAACAACATATCCTTAGTTCTTCTTAAGTACTTAAGAATATATTTCACAGAAGTTCAGTGTTCATCACCTAGATTTGATTAATATCTGCTCGTGACACTCATAACATGGGCTATATCAGGTCGTGTAAATAACATGGCATACATGAGGCTCCCTATTGCTGAAGCATAAGAGATCTTACTCATGCATTCTATTTCCTCAGATATGCTAGGACACATCTTCTTAGAAAGATGAATGCCATGTCTGAAGGATACTAAATCCCTCTTAGAGTTTTTCATGCTAAACCTCTTTAGCACTTCCTCTATGTACATCTTCTATGAAAGTTCTAGCATCCTATTCGGTCTATCTCTATAGACCTTAATTCCTAGAATAAAGAATGCTTCTCCTAGGTCTTTTATAGAGAATTCTTTAGATAACCATATTTTAACTATGGTCAATATGGAAATATCATTTCTAATAAGGAGGATGTCATCCACGTACAATACGAGGAAGACAACAGCGCTCCTACTAACCTTTTTAAAGATACATGGCTCCTCCTCATTTTTGATGAAACCAAATAGTTTGATCACATCGTTAAAATGAGTGTGCCAGCTCTGAGATGCTTGCTTAAGTCCATATATGAACCTTTGCAGCTTGCATACCTTATGATCATCATCACTGGATGTGAAACCTAGCAGCTGTTCCATATAGATTTCTTCCTCAAGATATTCATTTAAGAATGCCATTTTCACGTCCATTTGCCATATTTCATAATCGAAATAGGCTACAACAGCAAGCAATATACGGATGAATTTTAGCATAGCTACTGAGAAAAGATATTCTGATAGTCAATGCTTTCATGCTGACTATAACCTTTTGCCACTAATCTAGCTTTGAATGTCTCCACATTTTCATCTGCACCAATCTTTCTTTTGTAGATCCATTTACATCCAATAGGTACTATACCTTCTGGTGGATCTACCAAGGTTCAGACTTGGTTTAAGTGCATCGAGTCAATTTCTGACTTCATTATCTCTAACCATTTCTCGGAGTCGATATCTGATATCACCTCATTATAGATTTTGGGATTATCACCATGAACCCCATTACCTATGAGGAATATTTTTTCTACTTCCTCTGAAATAGTACCTAAGTACCTTTCAGGAGGTCGGGAAACCCTTTTCGATCTACGAGGTGGAGGAGGTGGTGAATGGATTGGCTCAACCTAATTTGGTTCCATTAGGTCCTTAGCTCATTGCTCTTGTGAGACTTTCTCCTCGAACTTGATCTGCTTTCCAATGCCGCTATCTTGAATAAACTATTTTTTAAAAAAAATGGCATGTCAACTCACAATCATATTATGATCTTCTGGAATGTAAAAATAATATCCTAATGACTCTTTAGGATATCCTATGAATCGAGCTCTAAAGGATCTAAAGTCTAACTTGTCCACTTATTGTCTCTTGACATGAGCCGGACAACCCCAAATTCTGAGATGACTTAAACTTGATTTCTTACCATGCCATATCTCATATGGTGTGGTAGGAACGATTTTAGAAGGAACCCTATTCAGTAAGTATATTGCAGTTAACAAACAGTATCCCCAAAAGAAAATCAGGAAGGTCTGTGAAGCTCATCATGGATCGGAGCATATCTAATAGAGTCCGATTCCTCCATTCTGAAATTTTGTTGAGTTGAGGTGTTCTAGGTAGAGTCCATTGAGAGACTATGCCATTTTTCTTGAGATAGTCCAAGAATTTTCGACTAAGGTATTCACCTCCTCGATCTGATCGAAGAACCTTAATGGATTTTTCTGTTTGCTTTTCTACTTCATGTCTGAATTCTTTGAACTTTTTAAAAGCTTCAGACTTGTGTCTCATAAGATACATATACCCATATCTAGATAAATCATCGGTAAAGATTATGAAGTAGATAAAGTTGCCTCTAGCCGACACATCAAATGGACCACACACATCAGTATGTACTAAGGCAAGTAGATCCGTGGCCCTTTCCCCATATCCTATAAAAGAGAGTTTAGTCATTTTGCCATGAAGACACGATTCATAAATTGGATATAACTCGAAAGTCAACGGACTCAATAGTCCAGTTTTCTCTAATTTATTAACCCTATCTTCTGCTATATGACCTAGTCTTAGGTTCCATAGATATCTATTGTTTGGACTATCCCTAGCTCATTTTGATTTTATGGCATTCACATTTTACTCAAAATTAAAAATAGATACATCAACATGTAACTGATAAAGATCGTTAATAAGAAAATCACTTATAACTTTATTTCTTTCATAAAGAATGTTACAATGGTCCTTAAGAAAATTAATTACATAGCCTTCTAATGCAAGGCAAGAAATAGAAATCAAATTTCTGCTTACTGCAGACACGTAATAACGATCTTTTAACACTAAGTCTAAAGTAGATGGTAGTTGAAGAGGATATGTTCCCACGGCTACGGTAGCAACTCTTACTCCATTTTCGACGCGCAGGATCATCTCACCATCCCTCAGCCTCCTGCTATCCTTAAAACCCTGCATAGAAGTGCACAAGTGAGCACTAGAATGAGAGTCAAGCACTCAACTGGATGTAGAAGAAACCATAAGGTTAAACTCAATAATGAACATACCTCCAAAAGGACCTGCCTCCTTCTTTAGGATGGCCAGATAAGTAGGACAGTTCCACTTTCAGTGGTTATCATTGTTGCAATGAAAATACTTTTCTTTGTTAGCGGCCTTCTTCTTCAGCTCTGTCTTTTTCTTCTTTCCTTCTTTCATCTTCTACTTTTTCGCAGACTTCTTCTTCTTTCCAAAAGCCTTTCTCTTGAAAGAAGTCCGTTCTATAGCAAGTACTGAGCCTTTAGAATCTTTCATGGAAAGCTCAGCGGTGACCAGCATGTTCATCAGTTCAACCAAGAAATTTTGAAGTTTATGCATATGGTAGTTCATGATGAACTGCCCATATACATCAATCAAGGATTGCAAAATTATATCATTCTGCAGATCCAAGTCCAACCTCATTCCGAGCTTCTCAAGCTCTTTCAAATTCTTGATCATCTTCAGATAATGATCTTGGACTGACTGCCCATCATGCATCTTAGTCTTGAAAAATTGTTTAGTGACTTGATACTTGGCTGCGTGACTCTGTTCACCAAACATCTCCTGTAGGTGAGCCAACATTTGGTGAGCAGTCTTGATATCTTCATATTGGCGCTGAAGTTCATCAGACATCGAGCCCAACATATAGTATCTAGCCTTATTATCTTCGTCCATCCATTTTTCAGAGACACTCTCTGCTCAGTGGATAGATGAGCTGGTAAGATGGGAGGGTCCTGGTCCAATATATGAGTTAACTTCTTGGAACCCAAAATGATTTTGAAGTTTCGGAGTCAATTTTTATAATTTGATCCGGTCAGTCTATGGGTGTCCAGGATACGTGCTAGTGGATTGGATGCAGATATTTTTTTATAGAGAGTCAAAATTTCTGTTAGATATTATAATTAAGACTTAACCAATTTATTTAGAAATTTTATTTTTAAATAAATTAGCTTTCACTATTTTCTCGGATCCCTATACTTTCTCTATAGAGATGCAAAAATCTCCATGATTATTGATTTCTAGTGGATGGTGCGGTCCCACCAACTGACTCATCATCTCACCTAATAGTTATTGGTGATGGGTTAGCCAATGAGTGAATAACTCTTATTCAATGATTCTCTAATCATGGTGCACCCTAACTTGGTCTCTAATTCATGAATCTCATCGTGTCCGAAATATTGATCCATTCCTTAGTTAAGTCAGACTCATGATTTGCACATATTGGATTCTTAATTGAGTCTCTCACCGTATTCAGAATATTGAGCCTAATCCATCCTCCAGCCCATAGCATCCAATGCCAAATAGACATAGTTGTGCCTTTTCGGTATAATTGAGCCATTGTAACCAGCCGAGAACAATCAACCCCAGGAAGGGTCCGCACATCTACAATGGTGGAAGATCTTAAACTTAATATTTTCTTAGAAAGATTTGGTTTAGATCTCATTAAACTAGATTTGACATAGTCATAACCATTATGACTAATCTAGTGGCATAGGTTAGCTCAGATTATTGACCACCTCAGATCAGAATTGAGCCAACAAACATGATCAGGTAAGTGAGATCGATGGAAGGGATATGCCATTAACTCGATAAGAATGCATTCAAGTCGAGTAGCTCTCAATTAAAAATCAATCGATCGTATCTGCCAAACTTATCTTAAACACCAAATTATTGAGCCAGAACTAATTGGGTTAGCCTACAATCCAGACTCTAACCACTAAGCCTAATTAGGTCTTAGCTTGATCGATCACTCACGTGACTCGATCTTTGATCCAGACTTAATCCTATTAGGCTGGTCAATTTTAGCAGTGTTGATCCCATCTAACCAACTCTTGATTCAGTTTGATCAACCACTAGACCTAATTGGGCTACCCAAGTCCGAACCCAATTTTATGAACATGTCTTAGATCTAAAAATTTTTAATTTTATACCTAATATATTTCATAATCTTGATTCTTAACTAAGTTTAGGATTCATAAACAAAATATGTAAATAAGATCCTAAGATTTCAGGATCTAGAGTTTTGCAGAAAATAAGTTTTCAATTTTTGATTAAGAACGAACGCGCAGCACCCCTACACATCATAAGAACATCCAATCGAATGGAAGAAGAGGGTTTTTAAACCCTACTTTGTTCTTATGACCGGACGACCAAAGGGAATACCTTAATCAAAAGTACAACTAATCTACAAAACTAATTAGATCTAAGCATATATCTCATATAAAAATTAATCTAATTAAAATATATTTTTGCATACATCATATCATGCATATTTTTTAGATCTAAATTATCTCATAATCATCTAAAAAATTAAATTTTAATTTGATCACATCAAATAAAATTTAATCTAGACCTTTTGTAGAACTATTTTACAACTAGTCTAAACATACAACTATCATATCTCATATGAACAAATTAAATTTAATTTATTTTCTATTTTTAGATTTGATTATAATATTTATAAGATTAAAAAATAATAAATAAATAGATCTTAAAATTATAATTAATTAAATAAAAATTATGATTATACTAGATTCTCAAGGTAAATCACGGATAAGGTGTATCAATCGCTCGATGTGCTTTGGATTTCTGGTGAAGACTCGACCTCCTTAGCAAGGGCCTTGGCGCCAATTGTTATTGCAGTTAGAGGAATGGCATCTGAGGCATCACTTTGATCTCTGCAGCAAACTTCTTAATACAAAAGCCTTCTTTATAGCTTCTGATGTAGCGATGTATTTTGGCTTCAATGTAGAAATCTGCTATCACACTGTCTGCTTGAAATTTTTTCAACTGAGCAGCTCCATCATTGCAATACAAACAGACTCCCCAGATGTCGACTTTCGATCATCTACATCGGATATAAAATTCAAGTAATGTATAGACCCCTGGACTTGGAAGTTCTCCATTACCAAAGATCAAACAACATATCCTAGTTCTTCTTAAGTACTTAAGAATAATATTTCACAGAAGTTCAGTGTTCATTCCACCTAGATTTGATTAATATCTGTCCGTGACATCATAACATGGGAATATATCAGGTCGGTGTTAAATAAACCATGGCAATAACAATGAAGGCTCCTATGCTGAAGCATAAAGAGATCTTACTCCAGCATTCTATTTCCTCAAGATATGCTAGGACAATCATCTTCTTAGAAAGATGAATGCATTCTGAAGGATACTAAAATCCCTCTTAGAGTTTTTCATGCTAAACCTCTTTAGCACTTCCTCTAATGTAACATCTTTCTATGAAAAGTTCTAGCAATCCTATTCGTTCTATCTCTATAGACTAATTCCTAGAATAAAGAAATGCTTCTCCTAAGGTCTTTTTATGAGAATTCTTTAGATAACCATATTTTAACTATGGTCAATATGGATAAATATCATTTCTAATAAGGAGGATGTCATCCACGTACAGATACGAGGAAGACAACAGCGCCCTACTAACCTTTTAAAGCTACAGGCTCCTCCTCATTTTTGGAGATGAAAACCAAAATAGTTTGATCACAGACTCGTTAAAATGAGTGTGCCACACTCTGAGATAGCTTGCTTAAATCCATATAATGAACCTTTGCAGGCTTGCATATCCTTATGATCATCATCACTAGGATGTGAAACCTATGCAGCTGTCCATATAGATTTCTTCCTAGATATGTCATTTAAGAAATGCCATTTTCAACGTCATTTGCCAATATTTCATAATCGAAATAGGCTACAACAGCAAGCAATATACGATGAATTTTTAGCATAGAGCTTACTGAGAAAGAATATTCTGATAGTCAATGCCTTTCATGCTGACTAATAACCTTTTTGCCACTAATCTAGCTTTGAATGCTCACATTTTCATCTGCACCAATCTTTTTTGGTAGATCCATTTACATCCAATAGGCTTACTAATAATCCTTCTGGTGGAATCTAACGCAAGGTTTCAGAACTTTTGGGTTTAAGTGCATCGAAGTCAATTTTCCTGACTATCATATCTCTAACCATTTCCTCGGAGTCGATATCTGATATCAACCTCATTATAGATTTTGGGATTATCACCGATGAAACCCCATTACTATGAGGAAAAATTTTTCTACTTCCTCTGAATAGTAACCCTAAAGTAACCTTTCCAGGAGGTCGGGAAACCCTTTTCGATCTACGAGGTGGAAGGAGGTGGTGGAAATGGATTGGCTCAACCTAATTTGGTTCCATTAAGTCCTTAGCTCATTTGCTCTTGTGAGAACTTTCTTCCTCGAACTTGATTCTGCTTTCCAATGGCCGCTATCTGAATAAAACTAATTTTTTTAAAAAAAATGGCATGTCACTCACAATCAATATTATGACTTTTCTGGAATGGTAAAAATAATATCCTAAATGACTCTTTAGGATATCTATGAAATCGAGCTCTAAAGGATCTAAAGTCTAAACTTGTCCACTTATTGCTCTTGACAATGAGCCGGACAACACCCAATCTGAGATGAATTTAAACTTGATTTCTTACCATGCATATCTCATATGGTTTGGGGTGGGGGGGGTAGGAACGGATTTTAGAAAGGAACCTATCGTAAGTATATTGCCAGTTAACAACAGTAATCCCCAAAGAAATCAGGAAAGGTCTGTGAAGCTCATCATGGATCGGAGGCATATCTAAATAGAGTCCGTTCCTCCATTCTGAAATTTTTTGTTGAGTTGAGGTGTTCTAGGTAGAGTCCCATTGGAGACTGTGCATTTTTTCTTGAGAAATAGTCCAGAATTTTTTCGACTAAGGTATTCACCTCCTTCAGATCTGATCGAGAACCTTAAGATTTTTCTGTTTGCCTTTTTTCTACTTCAAAATGGTCTGAATTCTTGAACTTTTTATTAAAAGCCTTCAGACTTGTGTCTCATAAAAATACATATACCCTAATAGATAAATCATCGGTAAAGATTATGAAGTAGATAAAGTTTGCCTCTAAGCCGACACATCAAATGGACCCACAACATCAGTATGTACTAAGGCAAGTAAGATCCGTGGCCCTTTCCCCATAATCTATAAAAAGAAGTTTTTAGTCAATTTTTTGCCATGAAGACAAAGATTCATAAATTGGATATACTCGAAAAGTCACGGAACTCATAGTCCAGTTTTCTCTAATTATTAACGCCTATCTTTCTGCTATATGACCTAGTCTTAGGTTTCCATAAGATAATTCTATTGTTTGGACCTATCCCTAGCTCATTTTGATTTTAATGGCATCACATTTTACTAAAATTAAAAAAAATAGATACATCAACATGTAACTGATAAAGATCGTTAATAGAAATCACTTATAACTTTTATTTCTTTCATAAAGGAATGTTACAATGGTCCTAAAGAAAATTAATTACTCTAGCCTTTCTATGCAAGGCAGAAATAGAAATCAAATTTTCCTGGCTTAACTGCATGACACGTAATAACGATCTTTTTAACACTAAAGTTAAAGTAGATGGTAGTTGAAAGAGGATATGTTCCCAACGGCTTAACGGTGTAGCAACTCTTACTCCCATTTTTCGACGCATTCTCGCAGGATCATCTCAACCATCCCTCAGCCTCCTGCTATCCTTAACCCTGCATAGATGCACAAGATGAAGCACTAAAAATGAGAGTCAAGCACTCAACTGGATGTAGAAGAAACATAAGTTAAACTCAAATAATGAACATAAACCTCCAAAAGGAGGAAAGGAGGGGTGGGGGGGTGAGGGGGGTTTAGGCACCGATGAAAGAAGGATGTGAAGGAGAAAATCAGATTTTTTGGATCAGATTCATTCAAATCTGATTGGATCGAGAAGCATATTTCAAAAATTTTTTCTTAGATTTAGATCAGATCTGACACTTTTTAGATCTAATTTTATGATCTGATAAATAAAAAAATTAAATTAAATTAAATCTAAATTAATGTTACCTTGGTTTTGGGTAATCCAATTATCCTTTGATGATCCTGCTGATTGTCTGAGATTCTAGATATAGCCATGCAAGCGTTTGGCCTCTACCGGTATCTACTCAGGTTGGATCTAGAAATCTTCTCCTTTTTTATCACGTCTTCAAAAATTAGATCTGAATCTGATTTGGAGGATCTTCAAAACTCCTTCTAAAGATCAGCAGTCATCTCTGCAGTAGTGCTACCTTCTTCTTTTCTCGTCAGCCTTTTCTTGCCTGGATTGTACCAAACTGAAGGCCAACTTTCTTGGACGTGGAGAGCAGAGAGAGGATTAGAAGATGGCATGGAGGAGGGAGAGGGGCAGCCTTGGAGCGTGGGCTAAGAGGAACTCTTTTTGAGGTTGGGCACAGATAGGGTTTATTTATAGATCCTGCTGCGCCATGCAGTGCTGCATCATTCTGACCAATCGCGTTGCTTCGTGCAATCAAATCTAAATCTAATTGATGGGATGACATCATCTAATCCAATCAGATGAGAGCCCCATAGATTCATCCTTAGATGGCATCTTAGACTGGTTAAAGTCGATAGGTAAGGGTCACCTAGTTTGAATCCAAGAAGCAACCTGGAGTCCCATCCGCATGGGACTCCAGGCATCCCTATCCATGGGCGCATGCCATCCTAGGCATGCACCCCCTCCTTTCCAAATTTTAGTGAGGGGACAAGCCCCTATCTACTCTCCAATAAGTGCATGACACATGGGCAGATGTCTAAGGGTCAAAGGTCAATGTTTGACCAAAGTCAAAGGACAAGAATTAGCAGGTGATGAAAAATGATAGGTATTGTCTCAAATTTATCTCATAAATTAAGACAACTCTTTTCTGACCTGAACAAGTTTCAGTCAGATCAGGTAAAGATACCTGAGTGAGCACAAACACATTTGGCTCAGTCGAGACAACTTTTTATGATAATAAAAGGAGAATATTAGGTTCAATCATGTGCTAGCATGATTTTCTTGAACATAATTGAATCTAATTCAAATCAATTGAACTAGGTTAGTCCAATTGATGATATCCAGATCCAAATCCTTATTTGTGTGATCTAGTTAGATTCAGTTCTGTATGGTAATGGGATATGTCATGATCTTCATTATTAACATCATTGAAACTTCTTTCGATGGATCAGAACTCTTCTGATTCAGACAACTAGAATGATCGATCATCTAAATTATTCTAATTGCTTCCAAAATCCACCAATGATACCTAGCAGTATATGGTGGCAATCCATCAAAACTGAAAATGAATCTCTTGGTGTAGCTACCTATATGATTAAGTTCTTCTATCTTGAGCCCTAATCTAATTAGGGTTAAGGTGAACTCATCAAATCCTAATTTCTATCATATGATTTAATCATTTGATTCAAGTCCGATGTAAAAATCTTAATAGAAACTCTTTCTATTATTTCACTCTCTACCATGGCCATGGGCTTATGGACTTGATTCTCATGATCATTATAGGGCTGCTCCTCATTCACCGAGGTAGATAGATTTCATCTTGGTGCAATCCAATTCCTATAATGAACATGCTATAGCCAACATACACCTTAGGATTTTGAATGACTAGGAGATCGAGTTATGATGTAGTTAAACTATAACATCCTCAAGATAAACTACCGATGCACCTCAGATCAAAAAATCAAACACACCACTACAGCTTCGAGTCAGTCATCAACGAGAAGGTAGACTTCCTTATGACTACTCGAGATGGTTACGCTAGTGCCCTCATTCTCTAACGAGTATCTATACTCTCGCTCCGATATCTCTACACCATAAACTCAAGACTCATCTGGTATGAAGAAGCAATTATACACTAACCTTCTGGATCAATCATCATCCTCATGACGATCCTACGGTCAAGAGCCTTTTATTAGTTAATAAATGAAAACTCATGTCTTAAATTTTCAACTCTTAAAAATATGAATTATCATTATCATTAACTCAAGGGATGTATCATAGACACCAAATACACATATGTGATAAAAAATAACCTATTTTATTATTTATAGTCAAAATTAAAATTCTTCCCCTAGAAGTGTATTACAAGTGTCAGTCAATTCTAGCTTCTAGGGCACACATATCTAACAAACTCCCACTTGATCTAAAGTCAATTGACTATAATTCTAGGTTCCATCTTCTCAAGATGGGCTTTAATCTTCTATAGACCCAACGACTTTGTAAGTGGGTCTGCCGCATTGTCTGCGGAATTGACTCTTTTGACCTCAACGTAATCCTTCTCAAGGTAATCACGGATAAGGTGGTATCATCGCTCGATGTGCTTGGATTTCTGGTGAGACCTCGACTCCTTAGCAAGGGCTATGGCGCCATTGTTATTGCAGTATAGAGGAATGGCATCTGATGGCATCACTTTGATCTCTGCAGCAAACTTCTTATACCAAAAAGCCTTCTTTATAGCTTCTGATGTAGCGATGTATTTTGCTTCCATGGTAGAATCTGCTATCACTGTCTGCTTGAAATTTTTTCAACTGACAGCTCCATCATTGCATACAAACAGACTCCCAGATGTCGACTTTCGATCATCTACATCGGATATAAAATTCAAGTATGTATACCCCTGGACTTGGAGTTCTCCATTACCAAAGATCAACAACATATCCTTAGTTCTTCTTAAGTACTTAAGGATATATTTCACAGAAGTTCAGTGTTCTTCACCTAGATTTGATTGATATCTGCTCGTGACACTCACAACATGGGCTATATCAGGTCGTGTACATAACATGGCATACATGAGGCTCCCTATTGCTGAAGCATAAGGGATCTTACTCATGCATTCTATTTCCTCAGATATGCTAGGGCACATCTTCTTAGAAAGATGAATGCCATGTCTGAAGGATACTAAATCCCTCTTAGAGTTTTTCATGCTAAACCTCTTTAGCACTTCCTCTATGTACATCTTCTATGAAAGTTCTAGCATCCTATTCGGTCTATCTCTATAGACCTTAATTCCTAGAATAAAGAATGCTTCTCCTAGGTCTTTTATAGAGAATTCTTTAGATAACCATATTTTAACTATGGTCAATATGGAAATATCATTTCTAATAAGGAGGATGTCATCCACGTACAATACGAGGAAGACAACAGCGCTCCCACTAACCTTTTTAAAGATACATGGCTCCTCCTCATTTTTGATGAAACCAAATAGTTTTGATCACATCGTTAAAATGAGTGTTCCAGCTCTGAGATGCTTGCTTAAGTCCATATATGGACCTTTGCAGCTTGCATACCTTATGATCATCATCACTGGATGTGAAACCTAGCGGCTGTTCCATATAGATATCTTCCTCAAGATATCCATTTAAGAATGCCATTTTCACGTCCATTTGCCATATTTCATAATCGAAATAGGCTACAACAGCAAGCAATGTACGGATGAATTTTAGCATAGCTACTGAGAAAAGATATCCTGATAGTCAATGCTTTCATGCTGACTATAACCTTTTGCCACTAATCTAGCTTTGAATGTCTCCACATTTTCATCTGCACCAATCTTTCTTTTGTAGATCCATTTACATCCAATAGGTACTATACCTTCTGGTGGATCTACCAAGGTTCAGACTTGGTTTAAGTGCATCGAGTCAATTTCTGACTTCATTACCTCTAACCATTTCTCGGAGTCGATATCTGATATCACCTCATTATAGATTTTGGGATCATCACCATGAACCCCATTACCTATGAGGAATATTTTCTCTACTTCCTCTGAAATAGTACCTAAGTACCTTTCAGGAGGTCGGAAAACCCTTTTCGATCTACGAGGTGGAGGAGGTGGTGAATGGATTGGCTCAACCTAATTTGGTTCCATTAGGTCCTTAGCTCATTGCTCTTGTGAGACTTTCTCCTCGAGCTTGATCTGCTTTCCAATGCCGCTATCTTGAATAAACTATTTTTTAAGAAAAATGGCATGTCAACTCACAATCATATTATGATCTTCTGGAATGTAAAAATAATATCCTAATGACTCTTTAGGATATCCTATGAATCGAGCTCTAAAGGATCTAAAGTCTAACTTGTCCACTTATTGTCTTTTGACATGAGCCGGACAACCCCAAATTCTGAGATGACTCAGACTTGATTTCTTACCATGCCATATCTCATATGGTGTGGTAGGAACGATTTTAGAAGGAACCCTATTCAGTAAGTATATTGCAGTTAACAAACAGTATCCCCAAAGAAAATCAGGAAGGTCTGTGAAGCTCATCATGGATCGGAGCATATCTAATAGAGTCCGATTCCTCCATTCTGAAATTTTGTTGAGTTGAGGTGTTCTAGGTAGAGTCCATTGAGAGACTATGCCATTTTTCTTGAGATAGTCCAAGAATTTTCGACTAAGGTATTCACCTCCTCGATCTGATCGAAGAACCTTAATGGATTTTTCTGTTTGCTTTTCTACTTCATGTCTGAATTCTTTGAACTTTTTAAAAGCTTCAGACTTGTGTCTCATAAGATACATATACCCATACCTAGATAAATCATCGGTAAAGATTATGAAGTAGATAAAGTTGCCTCTAGCCGACACATCAAATGGACCACACACATCAGTATGTACTAAGGCAAGAAGATCCGTGGCCCTTTCCCCATGTCCTATAAAAGAGAGTTTAGTCATTTTGCCATGAAGACACGATTCATAAATTGGATATGACTCGAAAGTCAACGGACTCAATAGTCCAGTTTTCTCTAATTTATTAACCCTATCTTCTGCTATATGACCTAGTCTTAGGTTCCATAGATATCTATTGTTTGGACTATCCCTAGCTCATTTTGATTTTATGGCATTCACATTTTACTCAAAATTAAAAATAGATACATCAACATGTAACTGATAAAGATCGTTAATAAGAAAATCACTTATAATTTTATTTCTTTCATAAAGAATGTTACAATGGTCCTTAAGAAAATTAATTACATAGCCTTCTAATGCAAGGCAAGAAATAGAAATCAAATTTCTGCTTACTGCAGACACGTAATAACGATCTTTTAACACTAAGTCTAAAGTAGATGGTAGTTGAAGAGGATATGTTCCCACGGCTACGGTAGCAACTCTTACTCCATTTTCGACGCGCAGGATCATCTCACCATCCCTCAGCCTCCTGCTATCCTTAAAACCCTGCATAGAAGTGCACAAGTGAGCACTAGAATGAGAGTCAAGCACTCAACTGGATGTAGAAGAAACCATAAGGTTAAACTCAATAATGAACATACCTCCAAAAGGACCTGCCTCCTTCTTTAGGATGGCCAGATAAGTAGGACAGTTCCACTTTCAGTGGTTATCATTGTTGCAATGAAAATACTTTTCTTTGTTAGCGGCCTTCTTCTTCAGCTCTGTCTTTTTCTTCTTTCCTTCTTTCATCTTCTACTTTTTCGCAGACTTCTTCTTCTTTCCAAAAGCCTTTCTCTTGAAAGAAGTCCGTTCTATAGCAAGTACTGAGCCTTTAGAATCTTTCATGGAAAGCTCAGCGGTGACCAGCATGTTCATAAGTTCAACCAAGAAATTTTGAAGTTTATGCATATGGTAGTTCATGATGAACTGCCCATATGCATCAGTCAAGGATTGCAGAATTATATCATTCTGCAGATCCAAGTCCAACCTCACTCCGAGCTTCTCAAGCTCTTTCAAATTCTTGATCATCTTCAGATAATGATCTTGGACTGACTGCCCATCATGCATCTTAGTCTTGAAAAATTGTTTAGTGACTTGATACTTGGCTGCGTGACTCTGTTCACCAAACATCTCCTGTAGGTGAGCCAACATTTGGTGAGCAGTCTTGATATCTTCATATTGGCGCTGAAGTTCATCAGACATCGAGCCCAACATATAGTATCTAGCCTTATTATCTTCGTCCATCCATTTTTCAGAGACACTCTCTGCTCAGTGGATAGATGAGCTGGTAAGATGGGAGGGTCCTGGTCCAATATATGAGTTAACTTCTTGGAACCCAAAATGATTTTGAAGTTTCGGAGTCAATTTTTATAATTTGATCCGGTCAGTCTATGGGTGTCCAGGATACGTGCTAGTGGATTGGATGCAGATATTTTTTTATAGAGAGTCAAAATTTCTGTTAGATATTATAATTAAGACTTAACCAATTTATTTAGAAATTTTATTTTTAAATAAATTAGCTTTCACTATTTTCTCGGATCCCTATACTTTCTCTATAGAGATGCAAAAATCTCCATGATTATTGATTTCTAGTGGATGGTGCGGTCCCACCAACTGACTCATCATCCTCACCTAATAGTTATTGGTGATGGGTTAGCCAATGAGTGAATAACTCTTATTCAATGATTCTCTAATCATGGTGCACCCTAACTTGGTCTCTAATTCATGAATCTCATCGTGTCCGAAATATTGATCCATTCCTTAGTTAAGTCAGACTCATGATTTGCACATATTGGATTCTTAATTGAGTCTCTCACCGTATTCAGAATATTGAGCCTAATCCATCCTCCAGCCCATAGCATCCAATGCCAAATAGACATAGTTGTGCCTTTTCGGTATAATTGAGCCATTGTAACCAGCCGAGAACAATCAACCCCAGGAAGGGTCCGCACATCTACAATGGTGGAAGATCTTAAACTTAATATTTTCTTAGAAAGATTTGATTTAGATCTCATTAAACTAGACTTGACATAGTCATAACCATTATGACTAACCTAGTGGCATGGGTTAGCTCAGATTATTGACCACCTCAGATCAGAATTGAGCCAACAAACATGGATCAGGTAAGTGAGATCGATGGAAGGGATATGCCATTAACTCGATAAGAATGCATTCAAGTCGAGTAGCTCTCAATTAAAAATCAATCGATCGTATCTGCCAAACTTATCTTAGACACCAAATTATTGAGCCAGAACTAATTGGGTTAGCCTACAATCCAGACTCTAACCACTAAGCCTAATTAGGTCTTAGCTTGATCGATCACTCACGTGACTCGATCTTGATCCAGACTTAATCCTATTAGGCTGGTCAATTTTAGCAGTGTTGATCCCATCTAACCAACTCTTGATTCAGTTTGATCAACCACTAGACCTAATTGAGCTACCCAAGTCCGAACCCAATTTTATGAACATGTCTTAGATCTAAAAATTTTTAATTTTATACCTAATATATTTCATAATCTTGATTCTTAACTAAGTTTAGGATTCATAAACAAAATATGTAAATAAGATCCTAAGATTTCAGGATCTAGAGTTTTGCAGAAAATAAGTTTTCAATTTTTGATTAAGAACGAACGCGCAGCACCCCTACACATCATAAGAACATCCAATCGAATGGAAGAAGAGGGTTTTTAAACCCTACTTTGTTCTTATGACCGGACGACCAAAGGGAATACCTTAATCAAAAGTACAACTAATCTACAAAACTAATTAGATCTAAGCATATATCTCATATAAAAATTAATCTAATTAAAATATATTTTTGCATACATCATATCATGCATATTTTTTAGATCTAAATTATCTCATAATCATCTAAAAAATTAAATTTTAATTTGATCACATCAAATAAAATTTAATCTAGACCTTTTGTAGAACTATTTTACAACTAGTCTAAACATACAACTATCATATCTCATATGAACAAATTAAATTTAATTTATTTTCTATTTTTAGATTTGATTATAATATTTATAAGATTAAAAAATAATAAATAAATAGATCTTAAATTTATAATTAATTAAATAAAAATTATGATTATACTAGATTATACATAGAATAATTCTATTCCTAGTCTAGTTATGTATCTCATATATTTTACATCTAGATTAATTAATTTTAATTCTTTAATTTTTTAATTTTAGATCTAATCATATCTCATGTAATATATAAAATTACTAATTTATTAAATTAAATTAGATCTAAATAAATTTTATTCAACCTGGCTCTGATACCAGTTGAAGGAAAAATCAGATTTTTTGGATCAGGTTCATTTAAATCTGATTGGATCGAGAGGCATATTTCAAAAATTTTCTCTTAGATCTAGATTAGATTTGATACTTTTTAGATCTAATTTTATAATCTAATAAATAAAAAAATTAAATTAAATTAAATCTAAATTAATGTTACCGTGGTTTTGAATAATCCGATTATCCTTTGATGATCCTGCTGATTGCCTGAGGTTCTGGATCTAGCCGCATAAGCACCTGGCCTCTACCAGTATCCACTCGGACTGGATCTGGAGATCTTCTCCTTCTTTATCATGTCTCCAAAAATTAAATCTAGATCTGATTTGGAGGATCTTCAAAATTTCTTCTGAAGATCAGCAGTCGTCTCTGCAGTAGTGCTGCTTTCTTCTTTTCTCGTCAGCCTTTTCTTGCCTGGATCGCACCAAACAGAAGGCCAACTTTCTTGGGAATGGAGAGGAGAGAGAGGATCAGAAGATGGCATGGAGGAGGGAGAGGGACAGCCTTGGGGCATGGGCTAAGAGGAACTCTTTTTGAGGCTGGGCGCAGATAGAGTTTATTTATAGACCCTGCTGCACCATGCAATGCTGCATCATCTTGGCCAATCATGTTGCTTCATGCAATCAGATCTAAATATGATTGATGTGATGACATCATCTGATCCAATCAGATGAGAGCCCCATAGATTCATCCTAAGATGGCGCCTTAGACTCGTCAAAATCTATAGGTAAGGGTCACCTAGTTTGAATCCAAGAAGCAACCTGAAATCCCATCCACATGGGACTCTAGGCATCCCTATCCATGGGCGCACGCCATCCTAGGCATGCGCCCCCTCCTTTCCAAATTCTAGTAAGGGGACAAGCCCCTATCTGCTCTCCAATAAGTGCATAACACATGGGCAGATGTCTAGGAGTCAAAGATCAATGTTTGACCGAAGTCAAAGGACAAGAATTGGTAGGTGATGAAAAATGACAGGTGTTGTCTCAAATTTATCTCATAAATTAAGACAATCCTTTTCTGCCCTGGACAAGTTTTAGTCAAACCAGGTAAAGGTACCTGAGTGAGCACAAAATATATTTGGCTCAGTCGAGATAGCTTTTCATGATAATAAAAGGAAAATGTTAGGTTCAATCGTGTGCTAACACGATTTCCTTGAACCTAATTGAATCTAATTCAAATTAATTAAACTGGGTTAGTCCAATTGATGATATCCAGATTCAAATCTTTATTTGTGTGATCCAATTAGATTCAGTTCTGTATGGTAATAGGATATGTCGTGATCTCCATCATTGACATCATCGAAACTCCTTTCGATGGATCAGAACTCTTCTGATTCAGACAACTAGAATGATCGATCATCTAAATCATTCTAATTGCTATCAAAATCTACTAGTAACACCTAGCAGTATATGGTGGCAATCCATCAAAACTGAAAATGAACCTCTTGGTGCAGCTACCTATGTGATTAAGTTCTTCTATCTTGAGCCCTGATCTGATTAGGGTTAAGATAAACTCGTCAAATCCTAATTTATATCATATGATTTAATCATTCGATTCAAGTCCGATGTGAAAACCTTGATAGAAACTCTTTCTATTATTTCACTCTCTGCCATGGCCATGGACTTATGGACTTAACTCTCATGATCATTATAGGGTTGTTCCTCATCCACCGAGATAGATAGATTCCATCTTAGTGTAATCTAATTTCTATAATGAACATACTATAGCCAACATACACCTTAGAATTTCGAATGACTAGAAGATCGAGTCATGGTGTAGTCAAACTATAATACCCTCAAGATGAACTATCGATGCACCTCAGATCAAAGAACTAGACACACCACTGCAGCTTAAAGTTAGTCATCGATGAGAAGGTAGACTTTTTTATGACTACTCGAGATGGTCACGCTCAGTGCACTCATTCTCTAACGAGTACATATACTCTTATTCTGATGACTACACCATAGACTCAAGACTCATCTACTATGAAAAAGCGATTGTACACTAACTTTCTGGATCAATCACCATCCTCATGATGATCCTACGGTCAGAAGCCTTTCATGAGTTAATAAATAAAAATTCATGTCTTAAATTTTTAACTTTTAAAAATATGAATTATCATTATCATTAACTCAAGGGATGTATCACAGACACTAAATACACATATGTGATAGAAAATAATTTATTTTATTATTTATAATCAAAATTATAATTCTACCCCTAGAAGTGTATTACAAGTGTCAGCTAATTCTGGCTTCTAGGGCACATATATCTAATAGGATGAAGGGCAGAAACAAGAGAGGATGAGCATGGACGAGTGAAATTTTTTTTTCCTTATGGTGGTTATGAGGTTGTAGATTATTAGTGATGGCAAACTTGTCGTTGCTAATACCATCGATAAAATCATTAGTGATGAAACTCTGTCGCTAAAAATAAAAATTCATCGCTAATATTTTTATCGAAAAAATTTTTTTTATTAGCAACGGCAAACTTGTCGTTGCTAATGTCGTCGATAAAAAGTCCATCATTAATATTTTTTTAATTTTTTTTCTAAATATGATATAATTTTAGAATTTAAAACCTATCTTCACTATTCATTATCTAAATAATTATTGTTAGAGTATCATTACAAAAGACCATCTCGACTCGATAGCCCTAGCTATATCGATCAATAAAATTTAATTTTGATGGCTATGAACAATCGCTTGATGATCTAATATATAGAGATCATCAATGGATTCAAAAACTTGCAGTAATGATTTTAATGATATTTTTAACATACGATCAAAATTTTACTTCAATCAGATATCACTATCATAATCAATTTAGCATAGGATGATTTTGATCATTAAATTAAAAAAAATGATCAAAAGGCCAAATAGCATCTAGTTAAGGTATTTTTTTAGATAAATGATCTTTGCTACTACTTTAATCATTAGTATAATGGTGATCCTAAAATTTAAATTGTATATATATGAACCATCCATGTTAAGTAGATTTATAAAAGCATAAGTATAATTACTTAAGGATTTTAAGAATAAGTATCAAGAGTCATATAGTTTTGAATTGTTCATATATGCATGGTTTGAATTTTATGATCACCACCATATAAATGATTAAAGTAGTAGCAAAGATCATTTATCTAAAAAATTAGCTTATAATTGAATACCGTTTGGCCTTTTGATCATCTATTTTTTATTTAATGATCCAAATTATTTCATGCTAAATTAATCATGATAATAATATCCAATTGAAGTAAAATTTTGATAGTATGCTATAAATATCACCAAGATTATCATTATAAATTTTTAAATCCATCAGTGATCTTTATTTATTAAATCATCAAGCAATCGTTCATGGCTATCAAAATCAAATTTTATTAATCAACATAGCTAGGGCTATCGGATCGAGGCAGTATTTTATGACTATACTCTAATGATAATTATTTAGATAATAAATAATAAATATAAACTCAAATTTTAAAATTATATCATATTTAAAAAAAATAAAATTAGTGATGGCATTTAGCGATAACATTTTTATCATTGCTAATATGTATTAGCGATGAATTTCTGACTGTTAACGATGAAAAAACCATTGCTAATAAATTTAAATTTTTTTAAAAAATTTTGATTATAATTATAATTAAATTAATTAATTATCTATGGCTATTAGTAATGACTCAATTTGCCATCACTAATAATTTTCTTAAAAAAATATTTAAATAATTTTAAAAAATATTTTTAAAAATTATTAATATTAGCAATGATTTTTTCATTGCCGATAACATAATATCATCACTAATAATTCTACAGCCAAATTTTTAAAAAATAAAATTATTTTTTATTAGTGATGATAAAACACTATCGCTAATAATTATCTACCATCATTAATAATAATAGAATCTAATTAAAAAAATAAAATTACTTAGTATTCACGATGGCTAACAGTCATCGCTAATACCTATAGCAATAGCATTGCCATTGCCACTATCATTGCTAATAACTATTAATGATGGCTAAATTTTCATCGTTAAATCTATCAATAAAAAGGATTATCAATGAAAGTAATTTTATAATTGCTAATTCCGTCACTAATATCCATTATTAGTGATGGCAAAAATGCTATCACTAATTAATACTCTATTTTCTTATTATGAATGCACCTCCATAAGATATATCTACCATCTATCTATAATGATCTCTTAAATCCTCATAGAAAGCTTAAATTATTTGCCACTTAGATAGATCATGATGTGGATATTTTCTAAGAAGTTGCTTAAGTCTCTCCCATGACTCGTGAATTTGTTTCTTTGAAAGTTGAGGAAATTCAGTGATAGCTTGCCTTATGATGTTGGTTCGACTTATAGAAATTTTTTTTTTAAGAAATTCATATTGCAATTCAGCCCAAGTTTGGATTGATCTCCCTATTAATGTGCCAAGCTAGTACTTAGCTTTATCTTTTAGTAAAAAAAAAAAAGATTAGTCCAAGGGCATTATTAGAAAAATTTTAAATTTTTACCGTAGAGCAGATTTCTAAGAATTCATTCAGATGCTTATAAGAATCTTCATTGGTATTTCTATAGAAGGATAAGAGCATCTGGATTATGGTCGACTTGATCTTATAGTGGCTAGCAGAGATATCAGATAACTGGATATAAGTCGATGGGCTATAGGTGGAAGAAATAAAATATTTCTTCATCTGCCTAGGTAGTTCTCTAGGATTTTCAGCCATTTGATTATTTAGTTTAATATGGTTCAGCCATTAAATTTTTTGATTGGGTTCAATTATGTCAGAAAAAATGATTTCCTATCATGCATGTACTAGTGCAACCCTAACATATGGTTTAAAATTTTTTAGATTTTATTTTTATTTTTTAATTATTTTTTATAATTTTTTTAATTTAATTTAATTTAATTTAATTTTTATTTTATTTTATTTTATTTTATTTTTTTATACATAAAAGAAGAAGAAAGAGAGAAGAATTCCAAAGAAGAGATCCTAAGGAGTCTTGGAGCTAAGAACAAAGAGAAGAATTAGTTTTAATTAGATTTGATATTTTAGTTAGCAATCAAGTTAGGCAATCAATCTTTGTCGGGAATGTGCACTCTTTCCACATGGATCGGCATGGCCGCTGGTGATCAGCCAAGCAACTAGGAAGAACCTCTCAGAGATTACTGCGGAAGCACGATCAAATAATTCAAGGAATAGAGAAGAAGAGAAAAAGAGATTTTTAGAAGAGAAGAGCTTTTATTGAGTATATCTCAGCCTCTTTACAATATTGACCTATTTTTAGTATATATACTTTACAAAGGATCAAGCTCAAGCTCATAGAAAAACTCTTCAAATCCAAACAACCTACGTACATAAAATAATAACCCATAAAAACTGAGCTGGTCCAGTTTCAAATTGAGCAAACTAACCTACGACTGGATCGGCTCAATCTCAGACTGAGTCGATCCAATCGTGTACCATGCCAATAGCCCAAAAATACTGCTTTCTATTTAAATTTTTCTTTGAGACCTAGCCAACCCCATCCTGGACTGAGCTGGCCCAGTTCCAACTTAGCCGACCCAGTCTCAAGGTGAGCCGGCTAAGTTCCTGAACTTTGCTATTCAGGCTGATTCTTCTTTCGACTCGCTCCCATCTTTCCATGACCTATATTCTCATATTTTCAAGACTTGAGAGCGTCACTTCTAAGCTCACATTTTTTATCTTGGTGCTTTCAAGTTCTTGTGAACTCATCTCTTCTCAATAGATCCATCCATGCCACACATCTCTGAAAGCTATCTCTGGGGAGTACCTTCGTGAGTGCATCAAACTGATTCTCTTTGGTATGGACCTTCATCAGTTCTACTTCACCTTCCTCCATCAGCTCTTTGATCCTGTGGTACCTCACGTCTATATGCTTTATGCATGCATGATAGACTGGATTCTGTACCAATAGTAGAGCACCCTAACTATCACTGAATAGTGTAACCTTACTCTACTCCACCCCCCACTCATCAACCAGCCTCCTAAGCTAAAGAACTTTCTTTGCAGCCTCCGTTATCCCAATATACTCAAACTCTGTAGTAGACAAAGCCATGATTAGCTGAATGATTGATATCCAAGATATTGGTCCACCATATATGCAGAAGAGGTATCTAGTAGTAGACCTCCTTGTATCAAGATCACCAGCATAATTTACATCAACAAATCCTTTCAGAGGACCTGAACCTTCATAAATCTTCATAGATTATTCTCCAAATCCTTCCGATTGCCCACCAAATCCCAAACCAAAATCCCTTATTCTATGCAGATATCTCAATATCCATTTCAATACTTTTCAGTGTTCCTTCTTAGGGTTAGCCATGTATCTACTAACCATGCTCACTGCATGTGCTATATTTGGTCTATAGCATACCATAGTATACATTACACTGCCTATAATATTTGCATAAGGGACACATTCCATGTACTCTCTCTCCTCTTTTGATTGGAGGTTTTGTAACCTAGAGAGAGATATATGGCTCGGTAATGACGTCTCTGTAGGTTTGGCTTTCTCTATTTCAAACCTCTCTAAAACTTTCTGGACATACTTTTCTTATGACAAATGGAGCACTTCTTTGCACCTTGCTCTACAAATCTTCATTCCAAGGATTTTCTCAACTAGACCCAAATTCTTTATCTCAAACTTAGAAGATAACATTCTTTTCAACCATTTTCATAGCATCCATACTTCTACTGGCTATGAGCATATCATCTACATATAATAATAGGTACAGAGCATCCTTCTTATCTACATGTTTGATGGAGACACAACAATCATGTTCACATCTGCTGAAACCTGGGCTTAAGATAAAGTTATCAAACCTTCGATACCACTAACGAAGAAATTATTTCAAACCATACAAAGACTTTCTGAGTAAACACTCATTTTCTTCCTGTCCCATCTCCATGTAATCATTTGGCTGCTTCATGTAGATTCTTTCCACCAAAGTCTCATGAAGGAAGGCTGTCTTCACATCCATATATTTCAATTCCATGTTATGCTGTATCATCAGTGACGGCAAAACTCAAATAGATGTATGACGCACCATAGGAGAGAAAATTTCTATGTAGTCAATCCCTTCCCTTTGTGAGTATCTCTTTACTACCAGTCTTGCTTTGAATCTGACTCCATCTTGTTCTGAAGGTGCCTTTTTCTTTGTGAACACCCACTTTGAGCCAATAGGTCGAGCACCCTCTGGAAGATCCACTAGCTACCATGTCTGATTCTTCTCAAGTGATTCCATCTCCTCCATCATGGCCTGCATCCATGAATCATGATCCTCACTCTTTATGGCTTCTGCACAATTCTCTAGATCTCCATTAGCAGTAATGAGTGCATAGAAGATAACCTCATTAATGTCATATCTGATCGACCTCCTAATAGTACACTGGGGCTTGTGCAAAGCCACTCCCACTAGTACATCTCTGTCTGATATTTATGGCTGCTCCTGCACATCTGTCTGAACTGTCAGCCCTCTATATTGATTTTCAATCTGAGATAATATTTTTCTGTCCAGCTCCACCTCAACAGAAATACTCCTATAAGTGGATGTAACCTGCATGCCATCATTCTCTGACCGGCTATCGCTATTCATCTTTATTTTTTCAGTTCCATCTATCCCAGACCTCCTCAAGATGCTCTTCTCATCAAAGATAATGTTCTTGCTGATCACTGACTTCTATGCCTGAGAATCCCATAGTAGGTACCCCTTGACTCCTTGTGGATATCCTATGAATGTCATCTTTTGAGATTTCAAATTCAATTTGCTCCTCTCAGTTGCCTCCACATGTGCATAGACTATGCAACCGAAGATTTTCAGATGGCCAAGCTCCATCTTCTTTCCACTCTAGACCTCCTCTAAAATGCTTCCATTCAGCTTACGATGAGGGGATCTATTCACAAGAAAATAAGAAAAAGTTAGAGCATCACTATTTTGGAAGTGATGTCTGTAGTCTTAAACTCTATGCCTTTTCGATCAATGTCTGGCTCATTCTCTCCACAACATCATTCTACTGGGGAGTCATTTTCACTGTGTAATGGCATTTGATGCCATTTTTCTCACAATACCTCCTGAACTCTAGGCTTGTATACTTTCCTCCATTATCCAACCTCAGATACTTCACCTATCTTTCTGACTCCTTCTCTATCTCAGCTCTCCAGGCTCTGAACTGGACAAACATCTCTGATTTTTTTCTGATCAAATAAACCCATACCTTTCTTAAGAAATCATCAATGAAAGTGACAAAGTATTTTGCCCCACCTCTAGCTGATACAGGAGCTGGTCTCCACACATCCAAGTGCACTAAATCTAGCATTCCCTCGCTGTACTTGATACTTCTAGCAAACTTCACCCTATGTTACCTGTCAAAGATGCATGGCTCACATAAATCTTTGCCCTTTTTCTTCAGGACTAGGGTCATACCTCTTTTGCTTAGTTTTATGAGCCCACGATTACTCATATGACCCATCCGATAATGCCACAGCTGATATAAAATCTGCTCCTTCTGTGCCATTACTAGCACTTCTGTCCTATCATTTACCACTGAACCTTTCATTCTATAAAGATTATTGCTGCCTTCTATCTCTCACCACCACCAAAGCTTTCTTAAAAATTTTCAAACATCTACTTTCAACTTGGCTACTAAAAGCATAACCCTGCAACTCCAAGTAGTTCAAAAAAATTAATTTTTTTTTTAAATCTGATACATGCCTGATATTTGATAATGTACGAATGATCCCGTCATACATTCTCATCCTGATAGAGTCAATTTTAGCTATTTTGCATGGATGATCGTCTCCAAGGCTGACACTTCCACCATCGACCTTCTAATAGATAGCAAACTACTTTCGATGAGCAGTGATGCCAGCATGTTGAATCCAATATCCATATAGTATCGCACTCTATGGATCCATCTGATACAACTAGCAGATCTTCTCTACTACTCACTGAAGCTGTATCATCTTCTTTGCTGGTCTTTCCTTTTTTTTTGATCTCAAAAGGGGATAATCTCTCCTCAGGTGTTTAGGCTGATGATATTTATAACATTTCAATGCCATCTTCCTTTGATCCTGAGACTTTGACTTGTCCTTGGATTTTTCTTTTGCCTTCTCTTTTGATCTTTCTTGTCTTTCATTCACAGCCAAGATCTCAGACTTAGGATCTTTCTTGCAGATCTTTTTTCTTTACTCATTTGATCTGAGCACACCAACAATCTCTTCATAGTTTAGGGTCTCTTTCTCATAAACTAAAATTGTTATAAGCCCATCATATGAACCTGGGAGAGAACATAATAGCAGCAATGTCCGATCCTCGTCATCGATCTTCACATCCAAACTCATCAGCTCAGAACATACCTGATTGAACCTTTAGATATGTGCAATAAGATCTTCACCTTCGGGCATCCTCAGACTATACCGCTGTTTCTTCAATCATAGCTTATTGGTCATGTTCTTTTCCATGTATGAGTTCTCCAATCTCTCGCAGAGCCCCTTTGCCATAGTCTCTGTGTAAATCTCGAGCAAAACCTGATCGGTCAAGCACATCCAAATTGTACTAAAAGCAATTTTCTCCAACTTTTTTCAATCCTTAGCACTGATCTTTTTTGATCTTTCTTTTGTCAAGATCTTGTAGATCCTCTGCTAAACTAACAAGTCCTTTACTCTTTACTGCCATAGGATAAAGTTCTCCTTACTGTCAAATTTCTCAAAATCCACCTTGAATCCACTTGATCCCATGACTTCAAATAAGTCAAGAATAAATTTCTAACATCCTTCACGATTACACACACTAGCAAAACTATCCTTCAAAGAAGATCTAACTAGCCCTAGATCCTCTTTCCAAACTTCTGTATCATCGTTCCTCCATGTAAATAATCTTCACCTCAATCTAGAGACAACCACGAAGCAAACTAAAAATTTTAGGATAAAATTTGGTGCAACAGATCCTTGATGTAGTAAACTCTAGGTGTCTTTTTTTTTTCTAGCAACATCACTCTGATACCAAATATCGAAAATGCACACTCTTCTTACATGGATCGACGTGGCCGTGGGTGATCAACCAAGCAATAAGAAAGAACCTCTCAGAGATTACTATGAAAGTATGATCAAATAATTCAAGAAATAGAGAAGAAGAGAAGAAGAAATTTTTGAAAGAAAAGAGCTTTTATTGAGTATATCTCAGCCTCTTTACAACCTTGATCTATTTTTAATATATATACTTTACAAAGAGTCAAGCCCAAGCTCATAGAAAAACTCTCCAAATCTAAACAATCCACGTACATAAAATAATAACCCATGAAAATTGAGCCGACCCAATTTCAGACTGAGCCAGCTAACCAGACTGAGCCGATCCAGTTGTATATCGTGCCATAGTCCAAAAATACTGCTCTCTATCTGAATTTTTTTTTGAGACCTAGCCGATCCAGTCCTAGACTGAGTCGGTCCAGTTCTCAACTTAGCCAACCCAATCTCAAGGTGAGCCAGCTAAGTTTCTGAACTTTGCTATTCAGACTGATTCTTCTTCTGACTCACTTTCATCTTTTCATGACCTATCTTCTCATATTTTTAAGTCTTGAGAACACCACTTCTGAGCTCATAATTCTGACCAAGGGTTGTCTTAGATCTAGACAGCTTCTAACTACCAAGATCACCTTCAAGCCCTTCAAGTAAAGAATCAGCCCCTCAACTGGCTAGGTAAGTGTAAGGTTGGTGAGAGCTCCGCCACTGCTTTCCTTAGATACCAATTATCTTGGCCAGGTAAGCTAACGAAACTAATTAACCATCTTTCTTTGGGATGTAGTCTTTGAATCACTTATCTTAGACACCAATCAAACTGACTAACCCTAATCCGATCCAACTCTTAAGATCTTTTATCCTAATGAGCTCAAGTTTCTAGGGTTAATGTCTAATTAATTTTAAAATTAAAGGCTTAGATCAATACGGGATGCTGGTAGGTTATTTATGGGCTAAGAAAGGATGATCAAAATTTCATCTTATCTTAATTAATGGGTTATGCCCTTAAATTAATTTAAAGATGAATATGCACAATCACTTTCAGACAAAGTATTTCATGCAACTAAATTAGATACATAAAATTAATTAAACTTGAAAGGCTTACCTTATCTCCAGCAATCATAAAAAAAAAATAAAACTAATATGATGGATGCTTTAAGCAATTAGAATTTCTACTCTTGTCATGAAGCTTTTAATTAAATTTAAGTGAATATTTTTTAATTAAATTTAAAAATAAAAAAATAATAATAAAAGAAAAAGATTTAGGATTTAGAATTGATCTCACCAAATAGAATTGAAAGCTTTCCTCCCTGCCCTAATCTTTTTATTCTTCTTTTATTTTTCACTACAAAAGAAACAAGAAAAGTTAGTAAGCTGTATTTACAAAAAATTAAAAAAATAAAAATTTTATTTATAATTTATTTATAAGAAAATTAATGAAATCAAAAATAATTGACGTTCGTGTCTTCTCCAATAATAACGCTAAAAATTTGATAAAAGTGCGATATTATCGTTCGGATATAGTATTTATCAGTTTAATTTTAACTTTTTTAAAAATAATTAAAAATATATAGATAGTAGTGAGTTGCATCGAATTCACAGGAAAGACAGTATTTTAGTTTTAAAATTTTTGATTTTATAAAAAAAATATTTATAAAATAAAATTAAGATCAAAAACTAAAATTTAAAATTATAATAAAAATTAAAATGATATAGAAAGATAAATCTGGTACTAAGATCTACTATTTAGATCTTAGCATCTACTTGCAATAAAATTAAAGAGTAAAAATTAAATTTATAATTAAAAATAAAAAAGTATGAAGTTAAAGTGCATAAAAATTTTTTTGCATTAATTAAAAGTTCATAATTAAAATACATGTAATTAAAAAGAATAGAAAATAAATAAAAAAACTATAATAAAGGATTGAAGTGGATCTACATAGCCTCATCCAAAAGATAGTTGATGGACTTCTCTTCCTTCGTACACTTCAAAGCATGCCCGCATCTTCTTCTTCTTCCTCTTTGGATTTGATCTTGATCTCAGATTGGAGTTGGCGTAAAGATGGTGTAGGAGATGGTTATTCTTTGCAGTACCTGTTGCCTTGAAGCAGCCTTTAACCCAAGCATGGCTTCCACCCTATACCTTTTCCTCTCTTTGATCGAAGACACTTTGATTTGGTGGCCTAGTGCCCTTTAAATAGAATGGAGAGGGAGCTGGCATGAAGAATTTGGGTTGAAATCAATTTAAAACTCTTGAAATTGAGTAAAATTGAGCTCTGTTTTGTTGTTGTAAAGATTTGATCCTTTCTGGCCATTGGATGGAGGTCAATCGGCTCAAAAATTATCTAAAAACTTATTTAATCAGCCCAATTTAAGTTGAAATAGATTTTGGCCATCGGATTGAGCTTGATGGAGAAGATTTGGCCATTCGATCGTATTCTAGAAGACTGAATCAGCATTGGTGGTATTCATCGACCATCAAATCATTCTTTGGAGTTGGTGGTGTTCATCGATCGTCGAATCATTCTTTGGAGGAGATCTGGCCATTGGATGAAGTTCTGGAGCACTCGGGACTATCGGATCGTGTAAAGAAGGAGTTGGGTACTTCAAATCAAATCAGGAAATCGCCACCACCATTGGATCTAAATCGAGAACCATCTGAACCTTCTTATCGCACCTTTACTGTTCATATGGACTGCATGGATCAGGTCTGCCAAAGATTGCAGCCAATCGCCGCACGCCGCATTAGTTGAAATTACCTTTTTGCCCCATGCACCATGATTTTTCGTGGTAGACCTATTAAGGGTCCATGATGGACCAAATACTATAGCGGTCCATCGTGGACTGCAAGGTAATGTTGACATCATGTCTTAGGGTGAACTGGGCTGAGTCTTTTCCTTCTGCATGTGTGGGCTTACGGGTGAGTGGGTTTGGGCTGGGTTGCTTGCGGGTCAACTAGGCCATGGGCTGCATGCAGGCAGACCGAGTTGGTCGCATGCGAGCTGACCGACTAAGCGAACCAAGCTAGGTTCAACTGAATCGGTCCCCTTTTTTTATTTGTTTATATTTTTCTTTGAAAATTTATATTGGATTCATTTTAAATCGAATTTGCTCCAAATTTACTTTATTTTGATTAGAAAAATAAGTTCTTTTTATTTATAATCATATTTACTTAAATAAATAAATAAAAATATTAATTTTTTAAAATAAAATAAATTTATTTATAAATTAATATTTTTATTGTGCATTTATGGTACTTATTAGATAATGGTTCGGAAATACTGCCGTAGCCCCATTCTGTAGTAGTGTATATTCATACTAACACTATGTAAACTTATGTTGTATCTGTACATTTATGCTGTGTATTATGGTATGTTAGGTGCATACCATGGTATATGAAATGTATATCGGGTTATATCAAGTATACATGTACTATGATATATTATATGTTGTGATATATTAATTATGTATATGTATCTAGTAACTATGTACAGGAGGATAGTAATTGTGTATTGTATTATCTTAACTATATATTGTAGTATATTAACCATCTACATTATATTAAGTATGTATAGTGGTATAATGTTGTATGTATAGTGGTATGTTAAGCGTATACACATATCTAATAACTATATATTGGGAGATATTAAATATATACTATATTATATTAATTATAAACTATGGTATATTAAATGTATATACATATCTAGTGCATATTAAATGTATTATAGTATATTAAGTATGTGCTATGGTATATTAACTATGTATTATAGTATATTATGTGCATATATCTAGTAACCATGTACCATATTATATTAATTATGTATTATGGTATATTAAGTATGTATGATGGTACATTAACTATGTACTATAATATATTAAGTGTGTACATGTATTTAATAATTATGTACTATGTTATACTAAATATATTTAGTGGAATATTAAGTATGTACTATGATATATTAATTGTATAGTATAGTATATTAAATGTGCACTGAAGAATGTACTTACACTCTTTTGCACTTTACTACAATGATGTTCTATTTTTCTTTAGGCTATAGTTATTGGCTCAACTTTGCAGACAATCACTTCCAAACAATTGCATTATTTAATATATGCACTTGTTTAACATTCTGTTGCATATCAGAGCTAATTTATTTTGCAGCTTATATCTCTAATGACCCAGCCCAATGTGGATATTAGGCTCGAACTAACTTCAGTATGTGCACCTCGCACATGCTAGTTGAAGAAGAAGATGTAGGATTTGGTATGATGCTCCCAAGCCTTGGGGGGCCAAAGAAGGAGCTAGGATGTTAGCTCTGAGAGACTAGGATGAGTGTGTCCTAGGGCTAGGATAGAAGTTGACCTAGGATGAAGGCGGCATGTAGCCCTGCACGGACTCGAGGTTCAAGTGTGAGAACTTTAAAGGGCTTGGTAGGTGCTCTGAAAACTTGAAATACAAGATGGAGCAAAGGACCAAAGCCAAGAGAAGAATCAGCCAAGATAAGGGATTGATACATAGGTGGGTTGGCTTGGATACGCAGTCGAGCTGGCTCAGGGTGCAGTTGAGCCGACTGTCTCAGGCAGACAGAAGATAGGATTCGGACGAGATGTAGTCGAGCCAGCTCGATTCCTGATAGAGTTGGATTGATGGTGGCAAATAGATTTGGACAAGATTTTCTGTTTGGGTCTTAAGGTCTGATCCAATAAGATCTTAAGGTGGCTAACTCATGTATAGATCGGGTTTAGATCCAGAGGATAAGAGCATTGGAGATATGGATGTACATGGGCTCGGTGAGTGCTTTCATATATTGGGTTAGCCTAGAAAAATTTTTTAGCTGGAGTTTGGATTTTTTTAGGATTCATGTGGTATAATAGAAATCCTAGGATATATAAATCCAGGTATTGTAATCTTTGTAATAGAGTGGAATCAATACAGAGATTTTCTTCCTAATTTTCTTCTCTTTTTTCTCTCTGATTCCAATAACAAGCCCTAGGTGCCACCATCAACTTTTTTCTTCTTCATATTTTTGAATTAACACCCAAGTTTGTGCAAGAGATCGGATCTACGACTGTGATTCCGAGCAGTTGTAGGCATAATAATTAGTATCAAAGTAGTACCAATTGTTCCAACACTTGGTATCAGAGTCTGGTTGAGCGTGAAAAAAGAAGAAGATCAAGTTTCGATAAAGATCAGCAGTGAGGTTTAGATCTAAGATTTTTTTTAGGCTTCGTAAGGAAAGAAGAGATCTAAGGGCTGCTGATAAGTATAATAAATTCACCAATAAAAGTATTAATTTATCAATTAATTTATATTAATTTTTAATAATTAATAATCAATTTATATATAATTTTTGAAAAATTCATATTTTTATTAATTAAAAAATTAATTAAAAAATAATAAAAATTAATAAAAATTAAAAAATAAAATTTTATTATCAATAGAAAGAGCTCATTTTTCTGATCACAACGAAATAAATTTCAAGTAAAACGGAGCTAAAATGAAAAAGATATGAATTTTTAAAAATATAAAATAAATAAAAATTAAATAAAAAAAGAAAACGGCTCAGCCGGCTCCGCAAGCCGAGCCACCAAGCCAAGCCGAGCCATCAAGCCGACTCAGCCGTTGAAGCCATCAGCCGGTCCACGATCCAGGCGTGGACCGCCAGCTCAGCAAATTCCGGCGAATCAGAGATTGCCACGTGGTGGACCTAGACCCCTTAAGGGTCTACAGAAATTTATCGCGGCTCACAAGGGTAATTCAGTCTTTTCGTCCGACAACAGCGGCGCTGATTGGTTGCGGTGTGCGGTGCGGCCGGTCCACGCGGTCCATGGGAACAGTTATTGCGCGATCGGACGGATGTGGTTGTTTGCGGTCAGGATCGGACGGCTGTGGTTGCTTCCGAATTTTATTCAGATACAAACATCACGCGGATCACCATCGGACGGCAGCGCTCGATCCAGGCGATGATCCGACGGTCCAGAACGCTGCCGGCGGCGATCAAGACTCCCGAAGCGCGATTTGCGGCCAGATTTCCTCGATCAAGCGCGATCCAACGGCCAGAATTTAATCCGACCCGATCTGAGCTTATCTGCATCCGATTTTGATGATTTTTGGACCGTTGGATTCCTGTTGAACGGCTGGATTTTATCAGATTTATCAGAGTCGTATCTGAGCTGTTTTGATTCAAATTTCATCCGAATTTGTTTGTATTTTGATGATTACAAAGGCATTAGTCCCATATTGCCTTTAGAAAAAATATCCAGCCCTCCTAGCTCTATAAAAAGGACCCCAGGCCATCAGAAATCAATATCTCCGATCAAGGTGAAGCTTTGGTACAGGGCGAAGCCAGGCTATGGGTTAAAGGCTGCTTCGAAGCAACGGGTGCCGAGAAGAAGAGCCGAGCTTCTACACCATCTTTCTGCCAATGCCGATCCAAGATCAGAGATCAGGCTATTTTATTTTATTATCTTTTCTTTTTAAATTTTATGTATTTAAATTCTAAAATTTTAGTTAATAAAAATTTTATTTTTGTATTTTAATTTCTTGCTTTTTATTTTTATTGCAATTTAATTTCTGCACTTTAAATTATTGCTTTGCAAGTAGATGCTAAGATCTAACTAGTAGATCTTAGTACCAAGTTTAAATTTCTGCATCTTTTAATTTTTATTTTCCGACTTCACTTTTGATTTCCAAAACTCAAATCTTTTCTTTTTCTTCTTCAAAAAAAAATCAAAGATTTCAAATCTAAAAACACTACCTTCCCTGTGGATTCGACCCGACTCACTACTATCTACGTATTTTCAATAATTTTAAGAAGTCGGATTAAACTGATAAACACGGTGTCTTAACGACAGCATCGCGTCCCTATCAAGTTTTTGGCGCCGTTGCCGGGGAAGGCAATAGATGCTATTTTTTTTTTAAATTTTTGATCTCTTTGATTTTTTTTTTTATAAATTAAATTATAAATAAAATTTTTATATTGCTTACTAATTTTTTTTATTTATTTTGTAGGAAAAAAAAAAAGAAAAAAAGAATCAGAAGCATTTTGCCTGGTGAGATCAATCCTAACCCTAGTCCTCTTTTCTTTTTATTTTATTTATTTATTTATTTTATTTTTAAATTAATTTAAAAAAAAATATCCATTTAAACCTAATTAAAAGCCTCATGATAAGATTAGAAATCCCTAACTGTTTAGAGCATGCATCATATTAGTTTTATTTTTATTTTTTTTTATTTTTATTTTTTTTGGTGATTGCTGGAGGCAAGGTAAGCCTTTCAGAATTCAATTAGTTGCATGCATCTAGTTTAAATTGCATAAAACCCTTTGATTGAATTTTTTTTTTTTGCATATTCATATTAAATCAAATTAAGGGCACAACCCAATTAAACAAGATAAGGTGGGGATTTGATCACCCTTCCTTAGCCCACAAACAACCAACCAGCATCCTGCATTGACCTAAGCCTTTAATTTTAAAATCAATTAGACATCAACCCTAGGAACTCGAGCTCAATAGGACAAGGAATCCTAAGAGTTGAACCGGGTTAGGATAAGTCAATTTGACTGGTGTCTAGGAAAGTGGTTCAGGGACGATTGGGCCCGAAGGAAGGTGGTTTCTAATTGGTTCCGTTCGCTTACCTGGCCAAGCACAATTGGTGTCTAAGGCAAGCAACGGGGGGACTCCCACCGAACCTTACACTTACCTGGCTAGTTGATTGGCTAATCCTACACTTGGAGGGCTTGAAGGTGACCTTGGCAGTTAGGAGCTGTCTAGATCTAGGATAACCCTTAGTCAGGATTGATTGACCAACTTGATTGCTAACCAACATCAAACCTAATTAAACTTAATTCTTCTCTCTCTTCTTAGTTCTAGGACTCCTTAGGACCTCTTCTTTAGAACTCTTCTTTCTTTCTTTTTCTTACTCCTCTAAAAATAAAATAAAAATAAAATAAAATAAAAATTAAACTAACTAAAAATTAATAATTAAATTAAATTAAATTAAATTAAAATTAATAAATAAAAATAATTAAAAAAAATTAATTTTTAATATAATAAAATAATAATAATAATAATAAATAAAAAAAATATTCTAAAAATTTTTAAACCATACATTAGGGTTACACTAATACATGCATGGTAGGAAATCGCTTTTTCTGATTTAGTTGAACTTAATTGAATGGTTGATTCACATTAAACATAATAATCAAATGGCTAATATGAAATCTAATAGTCCAAAAATTAGATAAAGTTGACCTTCTTGATCAGAAAATAGATCAACTCCTAACCCTAGGTCAACAATCTTCTAATTATCAGGAGAATTATTCAATCTGTGCTAGTCCAACCCATCATGTAAGTGAATATCCTATGACTGCACAGTTTCCATATTTTATCCAAGAACAAGTTCAAGCTACTCAAGGATACTCCAAATTGATTAATGACCCATTTTCAAATTCATATAATTCAGATTGGAGTAACTTTAATTTTTCTTGGACATCCCAACAGACTCAGGCTCAGACCCAAATTTCACTTGAGCAAAATTATCAAAATTATGCCTATAATAATGGTCAGCCTAGTCAGTTTAACCAGCCATCATATTATAATCAGCCTTCATACCCACCTCCTCAACAGACCAATCTAGCTGATGATAGATTTAACCAACTTCAACAATTAATTCTAACTCAACAGCAATCTATCGCCAGACTAGAAGCTCAAATAGGACAATTAGTTGAGTCTAACATGAGGAGAGAACTAGATCAACTACCGAACCTACCAATTTCAAATAACCCACCTAATGACCACCAACCACCTGGATTAAATTATCAATCTAATGTTTCATCTAAGAATCTTCCAATTTGAGAATACCAAAGTAATTCCTGAACTTAAAAGCTATAGGATTCTTATGGACCCATACCAAGACCAGGTGAGAGAGGCTAGTACTGATGCTAGCCAAAATGAAAAATTTAGAGGAACTGGTTAGTACTGAGACTAACCACATAGAAGAACCCAAGCCAGGAATTAGTACTGATGCTAGTTCCAGTTTAAATGAGATAGAAATAAGGGAAAAGAGAATAGATGATTTACCCGAGACTTATAAACCTAATGTCCTATTCCCTTCAACCCTAGAAGCTGGTTCTTCTTATAAAAATCAAAAGGCATGTAATGAAATGTCAATGGAGTTGTTTAAGCAGGATCACATTAATTTACCTCCAGAATTAAAACCGCCTTTAGTCACCATTCCAGCACCCATTGAATCAAACTTAACTCCTAAAACTCCATTCATGAGCATTTTAGAAGAACAAATAGGAGTAATTCTTAATAAACATGGGTCTGAGAATGGAATCATAAAATATATCCCAAAAATTAACAGTGAATATATCAATAATGGGATTAAAAATCAACATCAACTTTCTGAGATTGGCAATCCAAAACCATTGGAATTTGTCAATCCAATATTCGACACAGGATAGTGAGCTACATTGTGTCTGGCTGAAGACGGTAAACTTAGCGCTTGTTGGGAGGCAACCCAATATTTAGTTTTTATCTAATTTATCTTTTTAGTTTATCTTTTTTAGGATAATTTGAATAAGTTGGAGGGAGAGCTCAAATTTTCAAAGGCATGTGCTGGACCAAAAAAAATAAAAAATAAAAAAATAAATAAATAAATAAATAAATAAATAAAATATATATATACTGAGTTAGGTGTATTCTTCCATGTTCTTTATTACATCCTTTATTTTTTCTTCTCCATTGAGGACAATGTCGATTAAGTTGGGGGGAGGGAAAAATAAAAATTTTAAAATTTTAAGTCCTCGAAAAAGTTAGTATTTAGTATTTAGATACTTGATTATGCTTAAGAATCGAATTAAACTAAGCATTTTTAAAAGAAAATTGATACACAGATCAGAGAATCTGTGAGATATTGAGGAATCAAGTATTAAGAAAATTCAATAAAGAGTTAAGTCCAGAACATAAAAAATTTTTTCTTGGAGCATTTCTAATTATTTTTACTAGCATCAAAGAAAAGTCTACTTTTTATAGGCTTGTGTAGGGTAACTATACATTTCTTCATATAAAAATTTATTTTAATAAAATAGTTTCCAAGTACTTCTCACTGAGTAACCGGGCCTCTTTGCCTAAGCAAGCATTGAGTTTCGCGTCAAAAGGTGGGAAGGGCAAAGAAGCTCGTTGTAAAGCTAGTCTTAACTCGTAGCCTATTTGATTCGAGCTAGTAAGCCCGAGGGGTATTCTATACCTAGTGCCCTAAAGCCAACTGGTTTGGGAGTCATTGGCCCAAGACTCGCTACATGGATCAAATAGAAAGCTTAAGGAGTTAAGACACTCAATAGTGGTACAACGTTAAAAAAAAAAAAAAAAAAAAAAAAAAAAAAAAAGAAACATTGGTTTCCCACCGAGTAACCGGGTCCCGTTGCCTAAGTAAGCAATGATATTCGCATCAAAAAGTGGGCAATGTGAAAATAAAAATTAATAAATGAAGGATGGAAGTAGCAATACACCTGCCTATATGAAAGTTTAGACAAATCAGAGATAAAAGTGGAATAATTTAGAAAAAGTTCTGAAAAATTTAATGTTCTTTACTTAATTTTTCTATTGATAAGTATTAATACCCCAATGATATATCTCATTTAAGCTCTACTGAATATCAATGGCCATTTTGAAAATTGCTTAGGTAAAATTCGAAACTCTAAAGTTAAAAGGTATTTAAAACTAAATTCTTTCTTTACTCGAGGACGAGCAAAGCTTAAGTTGGGGGGTGTGATAAGCATCATAAATTCACCAATAAAAGTATTAATTTATCAATTAATTTATATTAATTTTTAAGAATTAATAATCAATTTATATATAATTTTTGAAAAATTCATATTTTTATTAATTAAAAAATTAATTAAAAAATAATAAAAATTAATAAAAATTAAAAAATAAAATTTTATTATCAATAGAAAGAGCTCATTTTTCTTGATCACAACGAAATAAATTTCAAGTAAAACGGAGCTAAAATGAAAAAGATATGAATTTTTAAAAATATAAAATAAATAAAAATTAAATAAAAAAGAAAACGGCTCAGCCGGCTCCGCAAGCCGAGCCACCAAGCCAAGCCGAGCCATCAAGCCGACTCAGCCGTTGAAGCCATCAGCCGGTCCACGATCCAGGCGTGGACCGCCAGCTCAGCAAATTCCGGCGAATCAGAGATTGCCACGTGGTGGACCTAGACCCCTTAAGGGTCTACAGAAATTTATCGCGGCTCACAAGGGTAATTCAGTCTTTTCGTCCGACAACAGCGGCGCTGATTGGTTGCGGTGTGCGGTGCGGCCGGTCCACGCGGTCCATGGGAACAGTTATTGCGCGATCGGACGGATGTGGTTGTTTGCGGTCAGGATCGGACGGCTGTGGTTGCTTCCGAATTTTATTCAGATACAAACATCACGCGGATCACCATCGGACGGCAGCGCTCGATCCAGGCGATGATCCGACGGTCCAGAACGCTGCCGGCGGCGATCAAGACTCCCGAAGCGCGATTTGCGGCCAGATTTCCTCGATCAAGCGCGATCCAACGGCCAGAATTTAATCCGACCCGATCTGAGCTTATCTGCATCCGATTTTGATGATTTTTGGACCGTTGGATTCCTGTTGAACGGCTGGATTTTATCAGATTTATCAGAGTCATATCTGAGCTATTTTGATTCAAATTTTATCCGAAATTTCTTTGTATTTTGATGATTACAAAGGCTATTAGTCCCATATTGCCTTTAGAAAAAATATCCAGCCCTCCTAGCTCTATAAAAAGGACCCCAGGCCATCAGAAATCAATATCTCCGATCAAGGTGAAGCTTTGGTACAGGGCGAAGCCAGGCTATGGGTTAAAGGCTGCTTCGAAGCAACGGGTGCCGAGAAGAAGAGCCGAGCTTCTACACCATCTTTCTGCCAATGCCGATCCAAGATCAGAGATCAGGCTATTTTATTTTATTTTTTTTTTTTAAATTTTATGTATTTAAATTCTAAAATTTTAGTTAATAAAAATTTTATTTTTGCATTTTAATTTCTTGCTTTTTATTTTTATTGCAATTTAATTTCTGCACTTTAAATTATTGCTTTGCAAGTAGATGCTAAGATCTAACTAGTAGATCTTAGTACCAAGTTTAAATTTCCTGCATCTTTTAATTTTTATTTTTATTTTCCGACTTCACTTTTGATTTCCAAAACTTTCAAATCTTTTCTTTTTTTCTTTTCAAAAAAAATCAAAGATTTCAAATCTAAAAACACTACCTTCCCTGTGGATTCGACCCGACTCACTACTATCTACGTATTTTTAATAATTTTAAGAAGTCGGATTAAACTGATAAACACGGTGTCTTAACGACAGCATCGCGTCCCTCAACTTGAATTCACCTTGGATTGTGATCCTTGTATTGAGGAGGTTGGGTGAGGCTGAAACTCGACTGGCTAGAGTGAAGCAAAAATGCGTTTGAGTCGATTTACTATGATTAAGACTTGTCTAGCAGATGAGGTACTGTATGGCATGTTGGAAGAGAAGATATTCAAGGATTTATGGTCGAAGTTACATTAGTTGTACATGGAGAAGAACATGTGCAATAAGTTGGTGCTGAAGAAATAACTGTATAGTCCTTGGATGTAGAAGGGCGAGGATGTTGCGGCACATATTCGACGATTCGATCGGATGAGCATAGACTTGCTCAACATTGGGGTGGAGCTCGAAGAGGATGATAAGAGTTAATTTATTGCTGCTATGTTTGCTATCTAAGAGCTTCGATCCATTGGTAACTACATTGCTATATGGTAAGGAGACACTGGTATACGAGGAGATTGTATCAGTACTAAGATCCAATGAGCAGCAAAAATGGATAACCAAGAGAGAGATCTTCTAGGAGGGTCTTATGGTGGCAGAGAGGCCCAAGCAAAAAAAGAAGAAGGGTCAGCGAAGGGACAGCTAGGGGTCCAAGAAGTACTTCAAGTATGGTGAAGCAGGGCACTTTAAATGAAAATATCCGCTTTGAAAGAAGTGCAAAAAAAGAGAAAAATTAGATTTCATCATTTCAATCTCTAAAAGTAAAGAGTCGAATGAGCTCTTGGTGGTTTCAGAGGAGCCTACGGGGTGCAGTGTATTCGAGATGGTTTCAGAGGGATCCACGGAGTATGGAGAATTCGAAGGAGCAGCGACTGTGTTCGAGGTGCAATGGCAGGCTCAGTAGTGCAGCATTGGATGCTTGGTCTTAGAGGACTCGATTATAGAGTCAGCTTCTGTGGCATTAAGAAGACTTTAATTTTAGATGGAGCACTGGACAAAGATGGCTTCACAAGTAGAGAGAGATGTGATATGAGTTCAGAGTAGAGGAGTGTAGAAGAACCAATATCCTAGCACCAATACAAGAGATGCACAATTCTAGGTGGAGCAGCATGTGCAGATGAACAAGCAAAGTTCTGAGAAGACCGTGTTAAAATATGCAGCGAGCATTGGCATAGAATTGCTGTAGATTCTCCATGAAAGTTTAGGATAAATGATGCGGCTGCTAAGCAGAAGGATGCCTACAACTCCAAAAATGGTTTATAGGTGCAAGCTAAGGTCTTCAGCGGTAGAGACAGTCATCTCAAAGGCCTCAAAGAGAACTCAGTAGCTGAAAAAAGATGGCAGTGGCTGTGCAACGACAGCGAGATCATGTAGGAGAACATTGCCAGGTGTGCCAAGGCTTGGACGCACCAAGATGGAGATTGTAGGATTTGGTATGATGCTTCTAAGTCTTGAAGGGCCATAGAAGGAGCCAGGGTGTTGGTTCAAGTGTGAGAATCTTGAGAGGCTTGGTAGATGCTCCGAAAACTTGAGATACAAGGTAGAATAAAGGACCAAAGCTAGGAGAAGAATCAACCAAGATAAAGGACTGACACACAGGTGGGCTGGCTCAGATATGTAGTCGAGCCAGTTCGGACTGAGATCGAGCCAACTTGGGGTGCAGTCGAGTCGGCTATCTCAGACAGACAGAAGATAAGATTTGGACGAGATGCAGACGAGCCAGCTTGGCTCCTAACAGAGCCAGCTTGATAGTGGTGAACAGAACTAGATGAAATTTTCTATTTGAATTTTAAGGCCTGATCCAATAAGGTCTTAAGGTGGCTAATCATGTATGGATCGGATTTAGATCTAGAAGATGAGAGCATGGGAGACATGAGTGTACATGGGCTTGGTGAGTGCTTTCATGTATTGGGTTAGTCTAGAAAAAATTTTCAGCTGGAGTTTGGGTTTATTAGGGTTCATATGGTATAGCAGAAATCCTAGGATATATAAACCTAGGTATTGTAATCTTTACAATAGAGTGGAATCAATAGAGAACTTTTCTTCCTAACTCTCTTTTCTCTTTTCTCTCTGGTTCTAATGCCAAGCCCTAGGTGTCGCCATCAACTTTTGCTATTTTTTCTTATTTCTAGATTAACATTCAGATTCGTACAAGAGATCAGATCTACGACTGTGATTTCAAGCAGCCATAGGCATAATAATCAGTATCAAAGCAATATCGATTGTTCCAATAGAAGACTCCTGATAGGAGTCTTTTCTCTCGATCCTATTAGAAAATCGAAGTCCTGGGGCACATCAGACTCAGGCAAAAATCCTAGGATTTCAATCTATAAAGGGCCATGTCCTCCATCTAATGACCTTGCCCCCAAACCACCGATCAACCACCAGCAAAAGTCTATTAAAGCACCTTGATTTTCTATTGAGATTTCGTGATGAGTTGCTATTAATTCCCTCGTTAGAGCAAGGTACTCAGTCCCTACCTCTCTTCCATCCATATCTCCAAGTCCCTTGGCCATCATTGAAGATCTGATATTTGCCATCGATTGGTCACCAATTTTAGTCATGAGAGAGTCCCCTATTTCAAGCTCTTTCTTTCCTATTCTTTCCTTCATCCACCACCAATCATCGTGGCCGTCACTACTGCTATGGTCTTTGCTAAAGGGCCACTACCAATGCCATGGCCACTATCGCCAAGAGCTACACTATGGGGGTGGCAGCCTAGAGCCCTTCCCGCCTTCCCCTCATTCTACACAAAGTAGGAGAATGATGCAGCCTATAGCATGGCAATTGTTGGGGAAGAAGGATGGAAGACATGCGAAATAAAAGAAAATGGAAGAAAATCTTTTTTCTTGAATTTTATTTCAATAACTTAGAATTGACTGACTATAATGAAGGCCAAGGGTCTTATTTATAGTGCAAAAGACTTAATTTGGAAGCAAAAGAAATCCTAAATAAAGTCATAAATGAAATCCTAAATGAAATAAAAAAGAATAAAATAAAATAAAGTAAAAAACTAGACTCTTACTCGAATTAAAAATCCTAGTAAACTTTTGCACTCCCATATGCCTGTCAAACAATGTAATTAGGCTCCAAAATCTTTAGTGATGGCAAAGCAGTTAGACCTGTAGGGCTCGAAGAGAGGTTTTCAGAATGGGGTCATAATAAGGATTCTAACATCGGATGATAAAGTTATGGCTGTTCTAGCTCGGTGGTATCAGAACCCTATAGAATCGATACAATCAGGTTAAATTCACACTCTTTCTGGTTCGACCCCTTAAATCTATGTATTTGTTAGTTATGACATCTGCGTTATCCTCCCCTGGCTGGAAGAAACTCGTCCTCGAGTTAGAAATCTCTTCATTCGATGAATCTTCTATATAGGGAATTAGATGCTTTATGTTGAACACATCATAGATTCGAAAATGACTTGGTAACTTTAGTTGATAGGCATTGTCATTGATTTTTTTGATTATTTCAAAAGGACTCATCTTCCGTTGGCTAAGCTTATTGTATTCTCCCATCGGATATCGATTCTTGATTAGAACAGTCTATGCATAGTCGTCGACTTCAAAATCACTTTCTTTTATACTTATCTATAGCCTTCTTGTACTTTGTATTGTTGGCTTCAATACGTTCTTTTACTGATTGATGAATAGCTTGAAGATCTGCAACTAAATCTTTAGCCTTTGCACTTGATCGTCCTTTGAAACTGATCGGGATTAAATTCAAAACACTGCATGGTTTCAATCCATAGATAATTTGGAACGGATTGTAGCTTGTAGTTCTATTCACAGATCGATTGAATACAAATTTTGCTTGTGCTAAAGCTAAATCCCACTGCTTTGGATGCTCTCCAGCAAGACTGCTTAATAGATTTCCTAAGCTTCTATTGATGGATTTAGTCTGTCCATCTATTTGAGGATGATAGGCTAAGCTAAATTGCAATGTGGTGCCCAAACTCCTTCATAGACTCCTCCAAAAATAGCTCATGAACTTTGTATCTCGATCAGATGTAATGGATTTGGTTACTCTATGGAGGTGCACTATTTCTTTGAAGAATAGTTGAGCAACATTTGAAGCATCTATAGTCTTTCGATAGGCAATAAAGTGAGCCATCTTCGAGAACCTATCTACCATGACCAACACTGAATCACACCATCTCTGAGTAACAGGTAGACCCAAAATAAAATCCATGCTGATCTCTTCCCATGGATGGTTTGGAATAGGTAGAGGAGTATATAATCCTACATTTGTCGCTATCCCTTTTGATACTTGACAGACCCTACATCGCTCCACAATTTAGGTTACATCATGCTTCAATTTTGGCTAGTAATATTTGTTATGAATGAGCATGAGAGTCTTGTCTCTGCCAAAATGTTCATTATGGAGCTCTTGTATAATCTTTTTTCATAAGAAATAATTGGGAACATATAGCTGCACACCTCAAAATAAAAATCCATCATGCAATTGATAATCAATTCGGGTATGAGAATGTGCCTCTCGTAGAATTCGGTCAAAGTTAGGATCGCTGTCATAAAGATCTTTCAAAGTACCAAATCCAATCACCTCTATATGTAGAACTCCTAGCAGCTTGGTTGTTCGGCTTAATGCATCTGCCATCCGATTCTGAGCACCAAATTTGTGCTTCAGAATAAATTAGAACTCTTGTAAATAGTTCACCCACTCTTGTAAATAGTTCACCCACTTGATATGTCTGTAGCTTAACTTTTCTTGACCATTGATGTATTTAAGGGCTTCATGATCAGTGTATAAGATGAACTTCTTCTGAACTAAGTAATGACGCCACTACCGAAGTGCGTTGATCACTACATAGAATTCTACATCATATGTTGAATAATTTAGCTTGGACCCAAATAATTTTTCACTGTGGAGACAAATAGGTCACCCCTCTTGACTGAGAACTCCACTAACTCTAGTAGTGGATGCATCACACTAACCTTGAAGACCTTGGTAAAATCAGGAAGGGTAAGGACATCAGCAGAGGTGATCTTTGATTTAATTTTTTCAAAAATAGCTTGTGCTTTAGGTGTGCACTGAAATCGCCATCCTTTCATGCAATCAGTTATAGGAGACATTATCAAAGAAAAACCATGAATGAATCTATGGTAGAATGATGCCAGGCCATGAAAACATTGGACTTCAGATATGCTACGTGGAACTCACCGGTTCAAAATAGCCTGGATCTTAGATGGATTAGCCTGCAGCCCTTTGGAGGAGATAATATAGCTCAAAAGGTCAGGCTATCCACCACAAAACTACACTTCTTAAGATTGGTGAATAATTTTTCTTTCCTCAATGTGCTAAGAACCTTCGTAAGATGCTGCAAGTGATCCTCTAATGTAGGGCTATAAATAAGTATGTCGTCAAAGTAAACTACAATAAATTTATCAATGTATGGCTGTAGCATATGGTTCATCAGCCTCATGAAGGTACTCGATACATCAAAAAGTTTGAACGGCATCACTAGCCACTCGTACAGGCCTTTCAATGTTTTGAAGGCTATCTTCCACTTGTCCCCAAGTCTGATCTGTAATTGATGGTAGCCACTCTTCAAATCGATCTTAGTGAATATCTTAGCTCCAGCAAGTTGATCAAGCATGTCGTCCAGCCTTAGGATTGAAAACCAGTATTTGATAGTGATCTGATTGATGGCTCGGCTATTGATGTACATGCACCACGAATCGTCCTTCTTTGGAACCAATAGAGAAGGTACTGCACACGGACTCATACTCGGATGGATGTATCCTTTGTCTGATAGCTTCTAGACCTATCGCTGTAGCTTCTCATGTTCAGCTAGGCTCATGCAGTATGCCAGCTTATTCAGTAGACTTGCCCCAAAAATAAGGTCAATGTGGTGTTGAATATCTCATTCTGGTGGTAATCTTACAGGTAAGTCTTTAGAAAACACATTAGCAAACTATTTGAGAATAGAATATACTTGGGGTGGAATATCATGCTCAGTTAATTTATCCTTCTCTACCACTGCTAGCAAGTAACTGGCCTCCATCATCTTCTTTAGGCATGCATGTTTTGTCAGAAGATTGACATTGGATTCCGATTTTGGTTTGGTTAGATCTTCTTTCTTCATCGGCGCCAGGATAATCTTCTGATTGTCTTTGAAGAATGTATATGTATTCCGTCGGACATCATGAGTGACATTGCAGTCATACTGTCACGGCCTCTCTAAGAGTAGATGACAGACATCTATAGCTACTACATCACACCGAGCACTGTCGTAGTACTTCTGCCCGATGGAGAAGGATACAAGGCAATGGCTATCGACAATGACTTCACTTTCTTTTTTGAACCATGATAGTTTGTATGGCCAAGGGTGTTTTTCTGTTGACAGATTCAACTTCTTGATGGCCTCCTGGGAGATAATGTTCTCATAGCTACCACCATCGATAATTACCTTACAAACTTTTTTTGCAATGATACAACATGTATGAAAAATATTTGTTCATCTCCAATCTTCTTCCTCTTCTTTTTTTGGAACCAGCAAGCTCTTTCACACAAGGGCTTCTCCACTATCCCTAAAAAGTATAGAATCATCCTCCTCACCACTAGTTTAATTATATGTAGGTTCCTGTTCTTCATCAATAGGTTCTTCTTCTTCAATCAGTAGTTATTTTTCAAGACGACTAGTAAATTTTTGGCACTCATTCCGATATGCCTAACTTCACCATAATTAAAACATCTAATCATGAAAAATCTGGCTTGAACTAGTCTTGGGGGCCTCATATCAGCAATACAGACAGGAGGGGCAAGGGCTGGGGCTGGGTTGAACTGCATATCCCTTTGATTGTCAGCTATTGGTGTTCGATTGCTTCGCAGGGGAGGTTCGGATCGAGAAAAAGATCTTTGCCATAATTGCTCCTTAGCCACCATAGTCCTATGGTATGTTTCTTTGACCGTCCACATGGTGTGAAGCCGTAGGGCATCTTGGATTTATTGCTGTAGACTACCGAGATATTGCACGACCATATGCTCCTCGCTCTCTATCAGATCGTTTCGCACCACAAGCTGATAGAACTCCTCCATATATTCATCAACGGATCTGGGGCCTTGCCGAAGATTCTATAGGTGCTGATATAGAGTTTGGATATAGTGGAATGGTAGGAACTACTCCCTCAACGCCTTCTTCATCTTCTCCCAATCTTGAATTTTTGGTTTGCCTCTGCGCTTCTGGGTTTTCTTCAATTGCAGCTACCAAGCAGAAGCACGATAGTTAATTTAAGAGCAACAAGCTTTATCTTTTTGTTGTCAGGAATCTCTTTGTATTTGAAGATGCGCTCGATTTGATCTAGCCAATCGAGGAACACCTCCATTTGTAGACTATCTAAATATTTAGATAAATCTACTTTGATTGAGTCAAACCAATAGGTTGATCACTCGAACAATTCTTCACGACCATCTCGTCGGCGTATGGAAAGATCCCTATAAAAAGAATTTTTGAAATCTAACAACTAATCTTCAGATCTGTGATCATCAGGTTCTGCCTCAGATCTCGTATCCTGGGTTTCCAACTGTGTAAGATGTGTAGTTGATCCGCCAATTGTTTCCTCAAATTTTCACACTCCAACATCAAGTCCCATTCCCATTGCATAATTTCTTAGAGGGTTGCCGCTTGATTCGCTGGTTGATTCTTCTTGCGACCATCGTCAGCCATCTAAACTACAAAAAAAAAAAATTACTACTCATGGATTTGAAAGGCTCTAATAACAACTAACGCAGCCTATAGCACAGCAATTGTTAGGGAAGAAGGATGGAAGATCCATGAAACAAAAAAAGATGGAAGAAAGAGGAAGAAAATCTCTTCTCTTAAATTTTATTTTAATAACTTGAAATTGACTGACTACAACGAAGGCCAAGGGCCTTATTTATAGTGTAAAAGACTTAATTCAGAAGCAAAAAAAATTTTAAACAAAGTCACAAAAAAATTCTAAATGAAATCAAAAAGAATAAAATAAAATAAAATCAAAAACTAGACTCCTACTCAGACTAGGAATCCTAGTAAACTTGCACACTCCCATAAGCCTATTAATCAATATAATTAGGCTTCAAAATTTTCAATGATAGCAAAGTAGTTAGGCTTGTAGGGCTCGAAAAAAGATTTTTGAAATGAGGTTATAATAAGGATTCTGACATCAAATGATAAAGTTATGACTATTCTAGCTCGATAGTATCAAAATTCTATAGAATCGGTGCAATCAGGTTGAATTTGCACCCTTCCATGTATCTCTTGGTTATGACGTCTGTATCAGAGAAGAAATGAGAGAGGAAGAATTTTTTAAAAAAAAGACTCTTCCCTTCTCTCTTCTCTTTCTCTCTCTTCTACACCCTTCCTCTCTCCATCATTTCTCTTACTCTCTCTAGATGTCTTCTAGATTAGTGGAGGGTCCAGATATCTAGGTATATTCAAATCAACCAGTTGACCTTGGGATAGTCTTAGACCTATAGTGCTATGGTTGTAAACCATAAATTTTCTACTATCCATAATTATCTATAATTTTCTTATTGATCTTTGTAGAGACATTACAGTCAGTGCAAGAAGGTGTCGAGCGAAATATCTTATTCCTGAGTTTGTAGATCGTGGAGTTGATCGATTACTATACTCAAATCTAAAACTAGTAGAGACAAGGATCTCCTTTACATGTCACTTGTATATGTATTTTGTACCATGCGTGATGATTTTTGGCTTTATATTAGATATATTATTTTTTATTATATATGTATCACATATTAATTATTTTGGATGTTAGAAATATGATATCTAATATTTTGAAATCATGTAAGAAATATAATACAAAATTATTGAATGGATAATTGACCGTGTAAGAGGGTTTGGACTAGCTATGATGTGCACTGCCAATCATAGGCTGGATTGTGATATCTTGAATTATTGATCATAAATCGAATCATGACATCCTGATTTACCATTGCATGCCAAAGAATGAGTATCTTAATTAGTTTATTATTACAGACTGAAGTATGGATATTATGATTTGTCATAATAAATCGAAGCATAGTTTATGGTTTGCTGGTCACGAACCGAAGCATGACCATAATTAGTTCAAAACTGAAAGACAATTATTAATTTAAAATATATTATTAAATTATAAATGATAAGTCATTAAATCCACTGGTAATATTTATGATGGATTTGTGATAATACAAGATTTATGATATATATTTATATAACTATTGAGTCATATTATGTGTTTGATACCAAATTTTGTAGCTTATGATTTCTTTTTAATACTGCTCATTCATTATTTTTGAATTATATTATTATATTAATACAAGTATGATGGGATTATTATGGGATCGTAAAATTCATAATTCTGATTCTCTCTTTCCTTTTAAAGTTACTGGATGTATAGCATTAGTGGATGGATTTGATCATAGAGTTCAAGTAATAGAGTTATTTTATATATAAGCCTTTCATGATCTCTAGGGCTTGTCCTAGGGTTCATACAGCCGTGTCATACGATCGATCTGAGTAATGGATTTGGAGAGTGATAGAGTAGTATCAAAATATAGATTTAAGATTGCTAGGGACTGTGATGAGAAATGACTTGTAAGATTGGGTGTAGAAGGCTAGATCTTTATATCTTAAGGTATGACTAGTTGGCTCTGACCTAATCTTAAGTTATTTTGAGTCTTCTCAATTGCTAGTGCATGGTGGTATACTAGTTGAAAGTTATTTAGTGAACTGACATAACTTTGGTGGATTTAGATCAAAGTGCATCACGAAAATGTGATGGTTAAAGTCATTTAGATTTAACTAAAAATATTGGTTCTAATTTAGAGGGTGTCATGATAGGGGGCTCAAATTTCTTTTCTTAGTGAAGGATAGGGACTCAAAGATGAGATAGGAATTTGGTTTAGGTTTAGGCTTTGCGGCAAGGCTGCATGGGCTTTAAGGCATGCTAATTTTGAGGAGGGATTTTAAAATTCAAAACATGGCTTGGGAATGGATAAATCAAATTATAGCATAACGTGAAATATGGACCAATAACTGAAGTCTTAAATCCATAGGTAATTTTCCTTGCATCGTAGTCCATAGAGGGACCGCTGGATAAATATTGCCTATCATTTTTTAGGGAAACACTTTCTACACCACGTGTGGTGCACGTGGCGTGCACCGCTTGCGGTGATTGGTGCTCGCTAGGGCCCGGCATGTAGTGCCCAAAAAATTTTTTTTTTTTACTTTTAATCCCACATGAGCCTCATGCAAGCACCAATCACCGCATGTGGTCCGCACGCACGGTATAAAAAGTGTTTCCCATTTTTTAACTAATGCATGTCCTGACTACATTCCTTCTAAACCAAGATTTGACTTGTTTTACATATAACATTATAAAAAAACTCAAGCGGATACGATGCATCAACGAGGTTTGACATGGAGGTTCTAATTTGTTTCTTAAAAATGGTGAGGGTTGAGTTTGTAAGGTGACAATAACTAATGTATAGATGCTGCTTTCATTTATTAGCTGAGTTGGTGCCCTTGCTTCTTAAATTTGGTGACTAGCTACTTGTTCGGCAAGCTTTGTTTTATAATTTAAGAGGGAAGTTCTGGTCCGCGAAAGATATGAACGGAGTTCTAAACATTATGACGGAATGTAAACGGTATGCAGATGCAAAAAGGATTGAGCCCGGCCGAGATGGTATTAGGTTTGTATTTTTGCTTATTTGAATTTTTGTCATCCAGCATCCAGGATGCGTATTTTAGTTGAAAAATGAATAAAAAATAAATTAATGTTTTTGATGTTTTGGATTTTTATTTTTTCCTTTCCAACAGGATGCATGGTGAGACCATGATTACAGATTATCGAATGAATAAATTAAAATTGTCATAGAAATTGCACAAAATTAAGGATAAAAAGATAAAAAAAACAATTCAGATCGGACGTGCATAACTAATATTTAAGGTGGATCTTACAAAGAATGATATTTTAAATTTTGTTGAAGGTTGTAAGAGAGGAAAGAGAAGATTTATACTAATATAGATGGTGATTACGGGGAAGAATATGGAGAAACTTGGAATAACATTAGAAACTGCCTTAGATTGAAATACTTAAATATTAAAGATTAAAATATCCGATCTCAAATAATTGGAAGAAGGCTAAATAACAGTAATCATGATTGTGATATATAAAGTATTTATATATTAGCTAGTCGAAGACCCGTGCATTGCACAGGATAGATAATTATGCTCTATAATTTTTAAAATTTTTAATAATAAATGTTCATAGTAAATATTTTTAATTTTTTAATATTTTATTTATTTATTTATTTATTATATATATGATATATTTTTATTATTTTATAAAATAATATTTTATTTCATTTTGTTTTGTTCTCATACTTTCTATATGCCCGTCGATACCGCTGCATTCTTCTATCGCCCTACCATAGCTCTCCTTCTCTCTCGGCAAATGTCAATCCCGATCATACCCTTATTCCCTCTCTTCTTCTCATACCTTCTCCGTGCCTGCCGGTGTCAGCCCAACCTCCTACCGCCCCACCATAATTTTCTTTCTCTCTAAATAAATACTGATCCCGATTGCACCCTCCGGCACCCATGTCAGTAACGCCACCCCCGACAACACCATTGAAGGAAGAGAGAAACTCTCTCTTCTTTTTTTCTTTATTTTTTTATTATTTTTTTTATAAAATAATATTTTATTATTTAATCTGATCTGATCCAATGGATCGATTCATATCTCAAAACATATTAATTTTTAAAATTAAAAAATGATGTACTATCTTTTTAAAATAATAATAAATTATTACTTTTATAATATTTTATTTTTTAAATAATAATAATTTTTTAAAAATATTTTTCATCTCTTATATCTTTCCTATTTTTATTTTTAAAATTTTTATTTTTTATTTTTTTAAATATTATTTTATTATTATTTTAAAATAATATTTAAATTATTATCAATAATAAAATAATAATTCATATGGCATAACTAAAATCATCTGAGATACTGAGGTAGCAACGCTATAATACTCCTCCATAGAATATTATTATATATATAATAATAAATAAATTAGTATGTTATTATTTTTAAAATTAAAAAATAATCTATTATCTTTTTAAAATAATAATAAATTAGTATTTTTAAAAATATTATTATTATATTTTATTTTTAAAAATAATATTTTTTTAAAATATTTTCATTTCTTATTCCTTTCTCATTTTTATTTTTAAAATACTATTTTATTATTATTTAAAAATAATATTTTAAATTATTATAGATAATAAAATAATAATCCACGTGGTATAACTAAAATCATTAGAGATGTTGAGATAGTAACACCATAATTTTTCTAATTTTTAAAATATTATTTTATTATTATTTAAAAATAATATTTTAAATTATTATAGATAATAAAATAATAATCCACATACCATAACTAAAATTATCAGAGATGCTAAGATGGCAACACCATAATACTTCTTCATAGAGTATTATTGTGTAGGATTGAATATATAAAATTGGAAGGAGAAGAATGAAAAAAATTAGAAAAAAAAGCTTAAGATCAAGCCACCCACATATTATTAATTTTTTTTAAAAAAAAAATATTTTATTATTATTTTAAAAATTTAATTAAATATTTTAAATATTTTATTTAATTTATTTTTATTTTTTTATTTTTAAGTATTAAATTTAAAATAAATATATTTTAAAAAAACCTTCATCCCTTCCTCCCAGCCCCATCACCAATGGCCCCAATGCCCCCTTTCCCCTCCGTTCGCACCTCCCTCCCCTCCGCCCCGCTCCATCCCCAGGGTACCCATCGCCACCACCTCCCCTACACCAAGTTGGCTCCCTGCCGTCGGTCACCATTAGCAACCATGCCCCCTCCCCTCCGTATGTCAAAAAAATGAAAAAAAAACTACCTCCCTCCATCTGCTACACCAAAAAGAAAAAAAAAATCCTCCTTCTCTGCTCCCCTCCCTCACCCCACCCCTTCACCCACCCGCTCGCATCCCCTCCCTCCATCCTCCGTCCTCCATCCGATCCCCCCCACCCAATGGGCATCCCCCAAATTTGGTCACCTCGGCAACCACCACATCATCAACAGCAGCAGTGGCCTACCGCTCGCATCCCCCTCCCTCCGTCCTCCGTTTGGTCCTCCCCAAAGGGCGTCCCCCAAAGCCGGTCACCATGGGCAATCATCGCCATCGTCAGCAACAGTGATGGTGGTGGTGGCTGCCTGGGCCTTTGGGAGCTGCGCTTGGAGGGCGGTGCCTTGGCCTGCCATGCTAAAGACTCTATCTTGAGGCAGGCAAGCCACCCCTCGAGCTCTACCCCCGCTTGACCACTCATCCATTAGAGCAGTTGAGGGTGGTGCGGATGAGGGCGGCATTGGCGAGGTTGATGACCATGGTGGGCTCCACGCCAGGGCGAGTGGCGATGACGCGGGCGAGGTTGGATTGAAGGTGAGATGATGGAAGAAAAAAATTATAAATAAAAAAAACTGAATACATGGCGTATTAAGAGGGTTTTGGCTGGCTGAGTTGGCAACACCACAGTATCCCTCCATAGTCTTTTATTTTATATATATACTAGTCAAAGACCTACGCATTACGTGGGATGGATAATTGTAACCTATAATTATTAAAAATTTTTGATAATAAATATTCTTTAATATTTTTAATATTTTATTTATTATATATATTATATTTTTTTATCATTTTATAAAATAATATTTTATTTCATGCTCGTTAATGTTGTCCTAACCCTCCAGCCATCCTACCATGGCTCTTCTTTTCTCTCAACAAATGTCGATCTTGATCGCACCTCCGTCCCTCTTTTCTTCTCATACCATCTCTACACCTGCCAGTGCCGTCCCACCATCACTTCATTTCTCTCTTAGCAAATATCAATCTTGATCACACCCCTCGATGCCCCTACCAGTATCACTACTAGGGGTGAGCATGGTTTGGTTAATCGAACCATTGCTTAAATTTTTAACCTGAACCGAACTCATCGATTTTTCTAAATCATAAATTGTAACCAATCCATTTGATATAGTTAACCGATGACTGATCATCAGTTAACCGTATTAACTAAATAGATCGATTAATCGATTAATCAATTTTTTTCATTCATATATAAAAATATTAAATAATTTCATAATATAATAAAATCTTCATGATAATATCCACCATAACAATATCATAATCTTCATGATAAAATACATCCTTGATAAAATATAAATAAAAGATCATAACAATGAAGTCTATCTTTATAATGTCAGAAGAAATCATCTACTCTACAATAATGTTAATCATGAATTTCTCAATCATCAATGTTAAAAATAAAAAACAACAAAGAACAGAAGAAGTGTGGCTATCCTATTCCCAAGGATTCTTTAGACTTTTAAATAAAAAAAAAAGTTAGTTCGGTTACCCTTAACAAAAACAACTAACTCAACTACATATTGATATTATATATAAATTATATATTTTTATATATTATATATATAATGGTTGGTTTGGTTAATCATTATTTTTCAAAAAAAAAATCGAATCCAAATCGAAACCAAAAATTTTTTAAACAATTGAAATCGAAACCGAAACCAACGATTTAGTTAACCGCATTTTTCAAACTGGTTTTTGGTTTTGGATCGATTAATCAATTTTTCAAATTTTTTTGCTCACCCCTGATCGCTGCCTTCGACGCTACCACTACTCCTCCTTTCTCCTCCCTTGCCTCCTACCCGGCCTCTTTCCTGCCACCACCAATATCTCTGATCCCGACCATCCTTCCTTCGTCCGAACTCCTTCGTGTGCTCTTGCATTTTGAAATCCTCTCATGCCACTTCATGGTCCAATAGGAGGGCCAGCCTATGATGGTGCTGTCAGCGGTGGAAACCATGGCACGGGCCTCATAGTTACATATGATTACATGATACTTTGTAAACATGGCATCAGAAGTAAGGGTATTTTGGTCAATGCGAGAGGAACCATGTTTTATTGGAGAGAAGAAAATTGAGAGACATTTTGCGTGAAACAATAACTGACGAAAGATGGACGGTATTGTAAGTACTGAATGAGAAAGAGGCTTAAACCATCGGATCAAAAAAAGCGTCATAGTATGTATTATGACCACTGGCTTTTCAGCTTGAGAGCATTATGTGTTTAATTTTTAGTTCTAGATGGCACAATAGAAGTTATTTGAGAAGCTGAGTTGGTAACACTATAATATTCCTCCATAATATATATATATATATATATGATCGCTAACCCAAGTCATAGGTACCGTTCTATCCACATCCCACCAGAAAGATCAGGGAAAAACCATAATAGCAACTTCCAGAGCTCTTCTTTCACCAAAAAACTTACATATATATATAAAGATGGACTGAGCTCCGATCGATCAAATTTTAGTCTATCTTCGGTCGAATATCCGACCGTCGGATCAACACACACGTGCCTGAAAAAGCATGCTGGCTGAAAAAAATAGGCGTGTTTGCGCTTGAAAAAAATTTAGAAAAAAAAAAGTTGCCTGAAAAAAAAACTCAAAAAAAAATTTGAAAAAAAACCTAAAAAAATTAAAAAAAATATACAAAAAAATATCTTTAAAAAATTAAAAAAAAAAGGTGCCTTGAAGACTCCTACATTTAAAATGTAGCACCTTCAGGCTGCTTGAAGATGCCTACATTTAATGTAGGTGCCTTCAGGCATCTTTTATTTATTTATTTTTTAATTAAAAAAGTCTTAGAAGAAAAAAATTAAAAAAAGATTATGTAGGCATCTACATTCATTATGTAGGTGCCTTCCCCTCTCTCTCTCTCTTTTTTCTTCTTCAAAGACTTTTTTAATTAAAAAATAGAAAAAATAGAAAAAAAAAGAGCATCCGAAGGCACCTACATTAAATATAGGCGTCTTCATGGCATTTTTTTCAAAACTTTTTTTGATTTTTTAGATTTTTTTTCTAATCTTTTTTAGTTTTTTTTTCTAAATTTTTTTAAGGTTTTCTTAGATATTTTTCAGCAATATCATTTTTTTTTTAGAATATTTTTTCACGTGCACCTATATTTTTTTTGGCCAGCATTTTTTTTTTAGACAGACATTTAAGATGCATGTGGATCAAATAGTCAAAGATCCGATCAGATGTAGGCTAGGCTACGATCGATCTAGGCTAGGCTGCGGTGGATCAGAGCCATATTAGAGCTCTGGGACTTTTTCTCCTCATTCTTCTATGAGGCTTTTTCTCCTCATTCTTCTATGAGGCTTCGCCATTTTTTTCTTAAGTGAAGCCAACGGAGCAAGAGTGGGGGGCGATAGACTGGGGAACGCGAGGTTTTCACTCGTAGGGCAACACAGGCCTTTTTTTTTTTGGCGGGGGCGGGGAGGCAGGGGTGTTTCTTTCTCTATCCGTGGGAATGACTCGAGGGTTTATATAGACAACCTCGGAGTTCTTTCTCTATCCGTGGGAATGACTCGGGGGTTTATATGGACGACCTCGGAGCCTTCGAGGGAGGGACTGCTACACCGCTCGTTTCAGTCTCCCATTGGATACGTTCGGGCGCTCGGGCTCGTCCGTGGAGGCCTATGGATGCTTGGGCAAAGCGGCGGAACCTGGAACCTGGGCAAAGCGGCGGGGCAGCGGGGCCCCTCGATGCTGGTGCGCGAGACCGCAGCAAGGAAGCTGAAGGAGCGGCGTGCCGATTGGGCCTACTCCCGACCGGTGGTGGTGCTTGACATTGCCTAGAACCTGGCTTTCGCTGCGGTGCCCGTTGCGGTGCTGGGGGCACAACCCGAGAATGGCCCAACATCAAACTACGTACTAATGGGCCAAGCTATGCGCCAAGTCATATGATAACTAACATATTAACTCGGACGATACGCGGAGTTTTTTTTTTTTCTTTTTTTGCTAAAGCTTTTTGAGCCCTCACCCATCTCCTCCCCATTCTTCTCGTCGCCACCTCCCATTGGTCTCTTCTACCGCCTTCCTCTCCATCGTCACCAGCATCGGCCTTCCTCCTCCCCCTTTCTTTTTTTTTTTTTTTTTGCTTTCGAACCTTCTTGAGCTCTTGCCTACCTCCTTCCTGTTCTCCTCGCCGCCACCTCCCACCAGCCTCATCGTTGCCTTCCTCTCCATCGCTACCGGCATTGGCCTTCCTCCTCTGATCTTTCTCAAGTGCTTTCTTTTTTTGTTTCAAACCTTTTCGAGCCCTTGCCTACCTTGTCCCCATTCTCCTCGCTACCACCTTCTATCAGTCTCTACCATCGCCTTCCTCTCCATTGTCACTGGTGTCGGCTTTCCTCCTCCAATCTCTCTCAAGTGCTTTTTTTTTAATTATTCTTTTGCTTTGAACCTTTCCGAGCCCTCGCTCACTCTCTATTCTCTTTACCGCCACCTCCCATCTCCCATCAGACTTAAGTGAACAAAGTGGCCAAACAGAAAAGCTTAAGAATTTGACTATTTTTTCACCAGCACCTTTAGTCTCATCGACATCATCGTCTGAGATGAGAGTCTAACTCGGTGTCACTTTATTGTTGTTTTATCCTCGGAATTCATAATCAGGTGGGAGGCTTAAAGTGAATGAAGTGGCCAAATAGGGAAGCTTAAACAATAGTTGCTTTTCCACATGGTTCTCTCCCTTTTTCCCAAAACTTCGCATGTCCGACGAAGACAGAAGCCTCCATTTTAATATATATATAGAGGTAGACTAAGCTCCGACACACATCTTTTCGTGTGCCTAAAAAGGCACACCGACTAAAAAAATAGGTATGCGACTGTGCCTGAAAAAAATTAGAAAAAAAAAAAGCCTACTGCCTGAAAAAAAAAAAAAAAAACCTAAAAAATAAAGCATGAAAAAATTCAAAAATAATAGACCTATTTTTTTAAATTTTTTTTAGTTATTTTTAATTTTTAATTTTTTTTTAGCTCAAAGGCGCTTGAAGGCGCCTTCAGGCCAAAAAATTAAAAAAAAAAAATCCTCTACACCTTGAAAAGAAAAACCTGAAAAAAAAATAAGGGAGAGGAAAAGAAGGCACCTTCTTTTCTTCTTTTTCTTTTCTAGATTTTTTTAAAAATTTTTTCAGCCTTCTTTTTTTTAGGTTTTTTTTCTAAATTTTTTCACGCTTTTTTTGAGCTTCAACTTTTTATTTCTAAAAATTTATTTTCAAATTTTTTTCAAGCACAGGCACTTTTTTTTAATCGGCGCATCTTTTCAGGTGTGCACTTAAAGATTCGGACTGATCGAACGATCGAAGATTCGATCAGATATAGGCTGAACTTCGATCGATCAGAGCCCAATCTATCTCTCTCTATATAGAGAGAGATAGACTAAGTTCCGATCGATCGAAATCCAGTCTACATCCGATTGAATTTCAGTCATTCAATCAGCATGTATCTTCGAACACGCCTAAAAAGATGCATCGGCTAAAAAAATAGGCACTGCACAAGAAAAAAAATTCAAAAAAATAGGCCTGCTGTCTGAAGAAAATCAAAAAAAATTATTTATTATTTATTTTTTTATTTTATTTTTATTATTATTTTTTTTTTTAGCATGGAAGGTGCCTTTAAGGCGCATGAAGGGGCCTTAATGCACCCTGAAGGTGCCTTCCATGCTTAAAAAAAAAATTGAAGGATTGAAAAAATATATATATATACTTTTTCAGGTATCCTTCATGCCAAAATAATTAAAAAATTAAAAAAAAAAGAAAACAAAATAAAGAGCGCCTGAAGGCACCTACATTTTAAATGTAGGCACATTCAAAGCACCCTTTTTTTTCTGATTTTTTTTTCTAGAATTTTTTTTGAATTTATTTTTTAGTTTCTTTTTTGAGATTCAGATTTTTTTTCTAAATTTTTTTCTTTTTTTTCCTCTAATTTTTTTTAAGTCTATTTTTCTCAGATGGGGATTCGTGCTTTTTTTTTTTTTCAATTGGCATATTTTTTTAGACATATGTTCAAAGATGCATGCTGATCGAATGATCGAAAATTCGATCAGATATAAATTGAACTCTGATCGATCGGAGTCCAATATATATATATATATATATATATATATATATATATATATATATATATATATATATATATATATATATATATGTCATTTCAATTTTGTTGAATTTAGCTGGGCCATCCATCTCTCACCATAGACCCAGGCACTCAATCCATAATGGTTGGCTTGTACGAAGCGGACTGCCTCAACTTGTGGAGCAGGCCATCTCCACACGTCGTTGCAACTTGTTTAGCCTCTGTTTTAGACTTGACCAACCGCCTCAATGGAAGACTTTTTTGGTTGAAACTCAATGGTAGACCTTGACCATGACAACCATTCCCATCGACAAGCAACCATTAAGTTTTAAGGAAATCATCAGGAAGATTTCCTAGCCAATACAACTTTAAACTATATTTTGAAGATTAAGACCACGACTATATATATATAAATATATGTATGCCCTTAGTTTCGCAAATAACTGAAAGAACGAGAAGATGGCGAGGATGTTAAGCATGTCGGATGGCCACGACCGTGGAAGCAATTCTGTGTCTTCTCCATTCTCGGGAATACCTTCCGTGCTTTTCGTGGCTGCCGCTATGATCTCTATCATTGCTATTGTCATCTTCAATTGTGGCCAGCGCCGCAAGAAGCCTCAGCCAAGCAACAATGTTGTGTATTATGGAAGCGGTGGTGTTCTAAGATCAGGAGGCACCGGCAGTGGTGTTGCAACAAAGAGTAGTGCAGGAGTCGGGCTTGCCGTTGGTGCTGGTGTTGGCATCGCTGCTGCTGTCCTAGCCACCGATGGAATCATCAGTACTGTTGATAGTGGTGGCCGTGGCAATGGTGATGGTGATGCTAGTGGTGGAGGTTGTGGTGGTGGTGGATGCGGTGGTGGTGGTTGTGGGGGTGGTGGTGGTTGTGGTGGTGGTTAGATCCTAACTTTAGAGCACATGATTTGTTGTATGATGAGGTGTATAATTTCATACTTGTTAGTTAATTTCTATGTATTCACATAAAAGATCAGCTGAAGGCACTTAGCCTGCCTCAAGGTATAAATAATGGCAGCATTCACTATGAAGTGTAAACGTGAAGTTTTTCCCTTGAAGCACCACATAATTACACGGATTCAACTTTAGACATCATGATTTGTTATGTAATGAGGTGTATATAATTCCGTACTTGTTAGTTAATTTCTATGTATTCACATGAAAAATCAGCTGCAGGTTCGTAGCCTGCCTCAAATGTACAAACGTGAAGGCTGCTTCCCCTTGAAGCACCACATAATTTCACGGTTTTAAGCTGAGATGATACTGCCACACACTATGTACTTAATATTTTAATATAATTTAATACAATCCGGGTGGTCTAACCTCCCGTTCCATCAAAAAATTAACTTCTATGCTTCTTTTTTTTTTCAAAGAATAAAATAGATTCATTGTTACCAATATTTGTTAAAATATATATTACTTTGTGTAAGAGCTTGCTATTCAGATAAGCTATTGGCTAAACTATTGAACCCTAGCCCAATTGCAAGAAAATCTAACATGATGGTTAGGGAACATATCCTACTTAAGATCTGTTTGGAATATGGGCTGAAAATCTCATTGAATTCATGGATTGGGCTAATAAAATCAGTAGGACTCTTTCTTCCTAAAAGATTGGGACAAGCCTACTCAAATATCAATCGTAGATGGTTATAAATATAGATCCAGCCTGTAAGCCTATTATATCTAACTAATTTTGCTAGCCCAATACACAAATCTAATAAAATTTTTCATTCCACTCACCCGAACAGACACTAATTATTCATAGACCATGCAAATCTTACATGGTGTTGTACTAGGCACCATAGCACCACAGGTCAAAATTCTTGGATGGTTTTAAGTCTACTGCATAGGGCAAAGGAAGAGCTTCCATTAGAGCAGGATGTACTGGGTAATTGATGCAAGCATCCTGAAAACATCTTGATTTGAAGAATCAGACCAAAAGATTAAGAAACTGGACTGACTACACCAAATTCTATAGGATTCTGACACTGCCGAGCTAAAATGATCATAACTTCTCATTTGATGTCAGAATTTTTATTATGATCCTAATTTAGAAAGCTCTTTTCGAGCCCTACAAGTCTGACTACTTTGCCACTATGACTCATTTCAAAGTTTAATTCAACTCAACGAGCATGTGCAAGATTCTAGCCGAATTGGAACTTTTAGTTTTCTCTTATTTTGATTAAGATTAATGTTTTGAATCATTGTTTAAATCTGTTAGTATTTTTCTCTATAAATAAAGCCTTTTAGGCCGACTTTGTAATTAGATTTTCAAGTTATTGAATTAGTTTTCTCAAAAGAGAGGTCTCTTCTTCCTCTTTACCATGCATCCCTAGTTTCGTACATCTTCTTCTCTCTTTCTAATGGAATACCGTGCTATAGGCTACATCAGTAATAGACCTTGAATTCTTTATATGATAAATGATACCATGATAGTTCTACCTAAACACGTCAAAAATCTTTGTAGAACTGTCTGTTAAGCATAAATTTCAATTATATCAGCACATATTTAATTAACTATTATAATGAAGGCTGCTAATGGACCAGCCTTTGAGCCATCCTACATAATACAGGCTTAGACATCAAGAGATGCCTACATGAACTATGTTATGTTGAATAAATTCGAACCCAACATACACTTAGGTTTGGGCTAGTTAACTTGAAGTTTTATAGTCCCACATTGACTAATAAAAAGGATGCCATATAGGTTTATTAGCCTAAGTTGGTCCTCCTCCCAACAACTTAAGTTTTTGAGATATAAGCCCAAGGTATCAAAGCAAGGTCTATTGTGAGTCACAATCTTTATTAGTCATATAAACGCCAACTAAGGAATAGAAAGCTCGAGTAGGAGCTAATTGTGATGAGGGCATCAAAAGATTGGATAGAGGAAATTGTGATAATCCCACATTGACCGACAAAAGAGTGTCATATGATAATGAGTCCATTATATAAGCCGTGTTAGGTTAAGGAAAGAAGTTTACCAGACCACTCCATTCCTTGCTTCTTCTTCTTTTTTTTTAATGTAAAAGGGTGTCCACTATGAGTCAGTTATATAAGCCATGTCCCATTCAGAAATTTAGGTAAAGTTAGGTTAAGGAAAGAAGTTTGTTCGATTGCTCCATTCCTTGCTTTTTTTATGTAAAAGGGTGGGACAACTGAAATTTACTTAGCGGAAAAAGGAAGGATAAACATGGATGGTTTATCAACATAATACTGATTTTTTTTAAAGGAAGCTTAGTACAAAATGATAGCATGTTGGATTACCAAGGGTGAGGCTATGATATATTAGGAACTCCTGAAAAAAGAGTATCTACTGCATGTCTACGAGTTGTCAATTGGCATGGGTGTTCTACAGACTTAGTGTTTTATCTACAAATTTGGCACAGAGCTTTTGGATTTCACTATGGCTTTCCTATGAGCGACCGACATCCATGTAAGCAGCAGTGAGATTGTTTTTTTTGTAACAATGGTTTTGGTGTGACTTGGAACTCGAATATCCTTTGATTTCATTCCTTCCACAAGACATAACATCTACAATGGTGGAAGACTACTAGACTTAATATATACGAGGAGATTTAATTTAGATCTCTTAACTTATTCACATCTCACGCAAATAATTAACTAAAAAGGGCATGGACAGAGCACAAATCATCAAGCATCTAAATTCAAAACAATCAACCAAATTGGTTAGATAAGTGAAGATTTGTGGGAGGCTCAACGTTGCCAATGCAACGGTCCTAATTAAGTAACCACCGTTCAACTACTTGCCTTAGATACCAATTGATTGATCAATTTGAAATTATGTTAGCTTTAGTGATTAAGGCTCGAGCTACTGAGCCAAAATTAAATTTATGGATTAATCAGTTTAGACACAAGCATGTTAATAGATTTGATCACCTACAACTATTGATATGATCTTGGATACTCTTGGCCTAATCTGAATCAACTCCTTGATTCGATCAACCGCTGTAGTCGATTTGTTTCCATCATGTGCTAATCGAAAATCCTAGATGTAATCACATTACAAATCTAATTAGGTTTATCCATGAAAACCTTATACAAAATTAAGATCTTGAAATAGATTTCAAATCTAATTTCAAATCTCAAAATAGATTTTAGATCTCGAAATAAAATTTTAGATCTTAATTCAGCAATGATTAAATTCAGATCTGACATAATTTTTAGATCTAAAATAAGCATGTTAAAATAAATTCAGATCTAAAACAACTTTCAGATTTGAAATATACAAAATAAATTCAGACCTAAAATAAATTTTAAATCTAAAATTAACTATCATATATCTCATATATGAAACAAAAAATTTAGATCTGAAAAATTTTGATTATTCTAGGATAACCATGAAACATAACAGAGTTATGCCAGGATAATCTTTTGTCAGAACGATGTCAAAAATTTTAGATCTAAAATAGTAATTTCAAATTTCATATCTTAATCCTAACATCATACATATGATGTGGCTCTGATATGACTGTTAGAAAGCCATGATTTTATGCATGCATGTAGATTTTTAATTTTTAAAAATATAAATGCAATGAAAATAAAATAGATTAAAATTTATTTTTAATCTATAGCATGCATAAGATCTAATCTAAAAATCATGCAATAGAATCTTCATATGATGGACAGGATTCAGGAAAACAAAATTTGAAATTAAAAGAATAGTTGTAGAAGATTTGATCTTTATATCTTTGCATGGATAGATCTTCACCATGAACAAATGATCGTGGATGTTTTCTAGATTTCTTAAAGCTACATAAGTGTCCAGTCTCTATAGATATCCACACAAGGTCTTGATTTAATCAGAAGCTTCCTGATCTCATCAGGATGCTAACTCTCTTATAGAGATCACTTCCTTGATGGTTGAAAAAATCTTCTCTTTCTCTTAGATCCTCTCAAAGAAGAAGAAGAAGAAGAGGAGGAAGAAGAAGAAAATAGAAAAAGTTTCTCTCTATTTTTCTCTTCCTTAAACCTACACCTAAGAAGAGGATAAGCCCACCAATAGCTCATGCCCTCTCTTACATCTTTTCACATTTTTTTATATGAAAACCTCTCTAAACTGCATGCCCTTTATTCCTCTTTCGATTGGCATCCAAGCAAGAAGGATTAGGTTTAAAACACTTTTAGATAAGGGTTTAAGGGGGGTGTCTAATTCTTGGACACCACCTCCTCTCGAGGCTTCATGCAAAAAATAAAAAAGGGGGCATCATCTCTCCTATTGCTGTGAGTTATCTCACATAAATAATAAAGGGCGGTGGGTCAGCATGGATTTATCTGTTAAGAAATATACCTCAAATTTGACTTATAAGGAGCCCACAGCAAGGTTCAGGATGATGAATGGAGTCCAACGAGCCCAAGAATAGCTCAAATAGAGTCCAAACCGAGGAGATACGCATGAAGGAGCATGCAGGAGCCATCGAAGGGATCAATAGGACCCACAGCAGGCAGGCCCATGGGAGGAGCGGCCTAGCATGGGCACACGACCCAGTGCCGGTGAACCCAATAAGGGCGAATGCACGTGTAGGCCAACCACGAGCGTGGCCCAATGCAGGCATGTAGCCTAGCACTAGTGAGCCCAGCATGCACGAATGCGGGCGCGGGCCGGTCGCATGCCCGACCTAGTGGGCACGTGATCATGCAGCCTATGATTCATGCGGTCCATGCATGGAGGCATGGATTGGGCTGGGTTATCTGGTCCACCATGGACCCTTAAGAGGTCCATGGCTAATTTATGAGATCTACGATGATAAGTGGTAAAAATATACTAATAAAAGTATTAAATTATAAAATAAATTAATCTATTTTGCTATAAATTAATACTTTTATTAATCTTATATAGGAAAAAAGGCTACCAATGTGAAGATCTTATTTTTCTAATTCAGATAAAAAAAATTTCAGGCAAAACGGACTTCAAACGAGCCCAGAATCGAATTTCAAAAAAAAAAAAAAACCGCCGACGCAACGCTGACGTCAGCATTTTTTGCGGCGCACGATGGACCATCTGAAGGATATTTTGGGAATTTCACAGCAAGCGGCACGCTCTGATTGGCTGAAGAATTAGGCGGTCCATGCAACATCGGGCTCGCGCATGGTCCATGGAGGGCAATTTGGGAATTCTAGCTGATCCAACGGGCGATTTTCACTGAAGCTTGATCGGACGGCCGAAATGAAGATGTTGATAGACGGCATCCACAACTCCCGATCAAGATCCAACGGTTGATATTCATCTCAAAGTTAAACTATAGATCAGAAGGCTTATTTCTATACGATCGGACGGCCCAAATTTGATCTAACGATTGATCCAACGGCTGATATTAAATCTAACTTGATCTGGGTTATTTTAAGGGGTTTTTGAGTGGTTTTTGGACCGTTTGATCAACATCTAATGGCCAGAATTACCTAGATCTTAATTTGAGTTATTTTGGGAGTCTTAAACCTAGTTTTTGATGTGATGGATTTTGGGAGAAAATCAAACTCTTTATCTATAAAAAGAGTTTGTTGTCGTGAAAAAAAGAAGAAATCAGAGAGAGACAAAGAGAGAGACGGGGAGAAAGAGAGAGAGGGAGAAAAAGAGAGAGAGAAAGAAAGAGGAGAGAGGTAGAAAAAAAAAGTGATTTGTGAGAAAATCAAAAAAGGGTTTTTGATTTTTCTTCGACGATCAAGATATCGATCAAGGAGCCTCTTCTTCTTCGCCAAGTTCTCCATATCAAGAGCAGCAGACAATCAATTTCAGCAATCAAATAGTCTAATTTCTCTATGCTTTTTATTTTATTTACTATTTTTGAACTTATTATCATGAACTAAATTTTCTTTTACTAAGGCTAAGGTGTAGCCACTTTTTTTATGCAATATTCAGTATGATTTATTTTTAAATTTTATTCATGAGGAGTATATAAATTTGATCTTAATGCTTTTAGATTACTGGCCATCTTCTAATTGATCTGATGAGCATAGATGTTATGGACCAAGTACATCTATGTTAATGCTTCTTGATTATATACCTTGTATTATGAATCAAATTAGAATTCATATGCATGCGAAATTTTAGTACGCTTTGGACGCAGCATATTTTAATTAAGGGTCACAAACCTAATGCATTAATATTTATTTAAATTACACCTGTGAAACCAAAAGAGTTCATAATAATAATAAATATAACCTTCACCACCATTGTTTAATGCTAATGTTTACTGTCTGGGACCAAGAGGGTTAGGGAGAATAAGATTGAGGAGGACAATTCCACCATCAATGAGATATAATTTTAACAAGATTGGATTCACAAATCATCTGATCACCTTAGAACTATGAAGCCTATGGTTGAAGCTTGATGTGTGCTTTATGATATTCCCATTGCTCTTAAAAAAAAAACCAATACTCAAACTGCTGCTTACAGTGTTTGAAAAATAGTCCTTATAGGATTCGTCTACACACTGCTTCTAATTCAATATTATACATTATTTGGTAATTAATGCTTTCTTAGTTTTCCTTTAATTTCTTTAGTTTCTCGATAAATCGAATGTCTTCGAAATAAATACCACAATAATAAGCAGAATCATGGACATTTTCAGGTAGCTCTATTCTCAAATCATATGCACTCAGTAGCCGATATATTAACACCTACTCATAGACGCATCACTTTTTACATAGTCTGTGATCGACTCTGAGAAACATCGCAACCTTATGGCCCATATGAACACACGCTCGTAGACATGCAGTAGAAGACAATAATAACAGCAAGCTATCACATTTTATGGGCATCGTTGCTTGGGATTGGGTGTCTAAAATATAATTAAATTATTAAATTCTAGCTTACTTAGGAAAAATCGTTAATTTTTGAATTTTTATTATTAAAAAAAAAAAATTAGTGCATGAACGTATAATCTGGAGTCAGGAGTTCCTCATATGTAATCTAACTATCCCTGATAGCCTCAACCTTGGTAATCCTTTAAGCAATGCTTCAGATAAAACTTGTAATAGAAACTCTATATTGTGGAGTAAACGACTAGCATAACAAGGCAAGAGAATCTACCTTGGAAAACAGACCATATCAAGTAAATTCCATATGTACTGGAACCACCCTATCCACATATGTTTTCCTTCTCCCTTTTTCCGCTAGTAAAGAGATTTTCAGTTTGGTCGCACACCATCTTGGCGTATTCGAACCAAAAAAAAGAAGAAGCCAAGCAGAGATAGATAGAGCTAGCAATTCGCGAAAACACCAGTCTACATTTTCTCGTTTTCAAGCTCTAACTCAATTATTAGAATATACTATCCACAACCCATCTGCTATAGCCAATGATTGCATCTGAATGGTGACATGGCTTAATATAATAGACATCATAGAAAGTTTCGAGCATGGACACCCCAGGAGACCACCTGTAGAGCAACCAACGTATCGATTAATACACTAATCGTATTTTGAACTGATATCCAGTGAATTGCCAATCAAAGACTAGTACAACAATATTAGTAGGAAAGAGAAAAGCCAAAAGGAAATGGAGGCCTGGCTAAAGGTGCACTTTGACTTTGCACTTTAAACCCGAATCGCCTACATATCACGATTTATTTATTAAAATGGTACTCTATTTATAATTATCTGTAAACTTAATCTGACGTCATATCTGTTTGTTAATGAATACGCTGTAATACCCAATGGGGGGATTGGTCGTCAACATGAATGCTAATGTTATACCCCTCATATATATACCGACCATACTTCATTATATTTGTACTTGTCCCTCCTTCTTACTATAGGGAACATCAAAGCTCAAAAGTCTAGAGCGTTTCATTCTCTATTCATATGGTTCTATAGCTTCCCATCAACACATTGGTGATGTCCTAGCGCCAAAAAGCATTTTCTTAGTCCATACTATCACCTTTAACTAGTTTATCCACTCTTGCAATCAGTTTATGTACTAAGTCATTAAGAACTAGATAGACGACAACGAAAAATAAAACTTTCTTTTATGTGATGAATGTGCGACCAATTAGAACCCGAATCTGCTTATTGAATTGAGCTTGAGGACTTGAGGAGCAATCATATATTACAGACAACTGCTTGAGAGGATTGTGGGAAATGAGGTATCCCCAAACAACTTAGCGTAAATTAATACAAATGCCATTACTTCTCGTAATTAAGTCAAATGGGACCCATAAATATTCAAGTTAAAGGCTTAGCCCACATACTAAAGTAGTTATTACGGGTGGTTTCCGAATTTATTCCATTACCATTAAATAGGTTCATAAGTAGGGCGTTCTTCTTAAGAATGCTCTTACAGCTATATGTCATGGACATTGAGCTCAAATAGGCCGGAGTCCATTAGAGCCTTGCTATCTTATAATAGTTAATAAATTGACTGATGATAAATTTGAAATTTGATGCATTAGCAATAAACAGATCGGACAGTTCCAAAGGCTTTAGGTAACGAGGATTTAGGGTAAGCACAGACTTTATAACATGAGGTACAATATATGGTAAGAAAGTATAAGAAACTGTTACGAATATTCAACTGAGGGTATCTAGATATGCATAGGAAGTAAGTGGACACTCATAAAATCGAGGCTATATCTAACCCATTGGCAGAGAAAATGAAGAGAGAGAAAGAATGGTACACTGAACGTAAGGGATGCAACCAAATTAAGGAGCTAGAACTAAATAAAGCAGGTAGAGCAAAGAGAAGAGCCAAGATCTTGCGTGCCTCATTATTTTGCAGACAACTATCAATCCTATCCAATGAGAACCTGTAGAAAATTAATCGGCCTAATATACAAAGCGGAGCCCTTCTAGAGTACCAGAAGATCAACAAGCGTAAAGGGAACAGCTAATGCATATTCTAGTCCATTAGCATTACCTTGTGACCATTAGACAGAAATACTACAGAAAACAAATTGATTTGCCTAGAGAAACCTTATCTAATCAGGAAGGACTGATACACAAGCCAATTGCCAGACAGGTAATTCGTTCTTGCCTTAAAGACAACTTTGAGAATATTCCAAACAATAGAGAAATAGACCTTAAATATAAGTTATCCATTCGGCTAGCATTCATAGTGCTAACAATCTCTTTTTTGTTTGATGAGAGATGGGAATTACCACACACTATAAATTAGAATATGATAACCCGTTCCAACTAAGTGGCACCATGAGTAGTCCGACACATTACTGGAATTTTATACGGCGGGTGAGGGCTAAGAAAAGAAGCTTGCGTACAAGCAATTTTCAGGAGCCATAAATAAAAGATCTGCATTCAAAAATGAGAGTAGATCCAATACCTTAAAGAGCTTCCGGCCATTTGTCATGACATCATTATAGATTGGTGTAGTCCAAGTCCCAGTTCTTAACCTCTTTGGTCTGCATTCTTCAAAATCGAAGATGTTTTGCGAGGACGACTATGTCTCAGTATACCAGTACCATCTGAATCTCCTAAATGGCATGAGACTCCTAAATCCATTTTAGCCCTAGGCAGTCAGCACTATCTAAAACCCCACCTCCAAGAAATTTGACCGTGGTGGCTAGGTGGCCTAGTACGAAGCACCATGTTATTCAGAAGGTATCTCGGTTGCATTAAATAGAAAAATAGTCCAATATAGCTAGTCTGTGAGAAGAGTCGGCGTGTAGGATGGTTGCAAGAATATAGAATATAGACAAAAATCCAATGAAGCAACTTATAATATTTTGTGATATGTCCAAAAACTTAAGTACAGGGACCTAATATTAACAGAGTCATGTGTAGTCGAAGGCTAGCAAAATTTAAGTAAGCAGTATAAAATACTAGGCTTGGACGAGGGCACAGAGATATCTGATCAAAATTATGGTTACCATAAACCCAGTCGTACCGAAGAATTATGAATTTGAATGTCATCGCGAGGCAGTATGTCCCACACCTTTTCTATGAAGTAAATGTCAGTCTCTAACCTGAAATTGCAATTAATTAAGCACCGTAAAGATCAACATTGACCAATATCGAAGAAATGGCAAGGATAATTCAACTCGCAACTGATCCATCCATTATAATCCAAAACAAGATGCCTGGAAGCTACACAGGCAAACGTAATGTATATGATGCTCACTAACCATTCAGCATGTAAGATTAGAAAATGAGATCTCTGCAATGTAGGGCGCGGAACTTAAGCGTTCATATAAGTTTAGAGAATCACTTAATAGACCCTTATCTGAAGATCAAAAACCGACCAGCCCATAGTCACAAAGTAATAGTATTATATATTAATCAAATATATGGAAAATAACTATATTTAATTCTTTGAAAAAAAAAGAACGACACATAGAAGTAATTTTTTGATGGAACGGGAAGGTTACGACCCCGGATTTATATATGTAATATTAAAAATTATTAAGTACACTAGCGTGTGGCGCAAAAATCTCAGCTTAAAACCGTCGATAATTATGTGGTGCTTCAGGGGAAGCAGCTTCACTTGTACTATTTGAGGCAGGCCTACGAACCTGCAGCGAGTTTTTCATTGTGAATCCAATAGACATATAACTAAACAGTACGGACATATATACCCTCATTACATTTAGAACAATGTCATGAGGTACGTAAAGTTTGATCCGTGTAAATTATGTGGTGATTCAAGGAAATGACTCACGTTTCACAACCTTCAATAAGTGAATCGCCCATTATTTATAACGCTTGAGGCAGGCGTAAGTGCTTCAGCTGATCTTTTATGTTGATATACATAACGAAATTAAACCTAACAAGTATGAAGATTAATAGACAAGCTCACAATCATTACAACAAATCCATGTAGCATCATTGAAGTTAGGATACTGAACCACCACAGCTAACCAACCACCGACCCACCCACCACTACCAAACCGATCCACCACCACCACAACCTCACAGCCGACTAGCAATCACCATACCATTGATCACCAGTCATCACGGACCACCACTATCAAACAGTACCTGATGAACTTCCATCGGGTTGGCTAGACAGCAGCAGCGATGCCAAACACAGCCCCACGGCAAAGCCCGACTGCCTGCACTACTCTTTGTTGCAACAACCACTGCCGTGCTCCTGTCTTAGAAACACCACCGCTTCCCAGTAATACAACCATGTTGCTCATGGCTAGCTCTTGCCGGCGCTGCGCCCAATGAAAGATGACAATCAGCATGATAGAGATCATAAGACGCCGGACCATCGAAAAGCACGCGAGGTATTCCCGAACATGAGACAACAACAGAATGCTTCCACGTCCGTGGCCATCCTGACATGCCTGTAACATCCTCGCCATCCGTTCCCGTAACTTTCAGTGTACAACCAAATAGGAGCGCGAGAAGACTCAAGGGCATAGGATCATCACCTATGGATTATTACTTTCATATTATGCTGAACCTAATATGTGAAAGCCCTAAACGTGCCACCAACTGCTCGCGACTCGATGTCCCAGAAGATCAAAATATCTACACATCCACAATTAGAGAATTTCTAATTTTTATACAAAATTTCTAAAGAGATATTTTTAAACACATTAATATTTCTTGTTAGTAGTAAGGCTCTTATATACTGGACAAAAAAGATTGCTCAATACAGTAGATTATTGGCCAAAGTTTTATCGTAAAGAAACTCCACTAACAAAATTTAAAAAAAGCTGAAGAGCTCACAATGGATGAGTAGCATATTTGAAGGAAGGAATGATATCAGCAAATGATAACTTCATCAAATAAGATCAACCAGCGATGTAAAAGACTAAATCGGATTTACGAACCAAAATTTAATACTATCAGCCCTCTATCATCTACCTATGATGGATCTGTAGCGGTTGTGATAAAGATGCATAATGTCTACAGTTAGGTGTATAATAATAGATAGCATGGCACAGAGACTCACTAGTTGGCCATGGGTCTTTTCTCTTATCCTACATGTTCAGAAAGCTGAAGGCGTGCGTACCATGGAAGCCAATTCAATACGGCTATAACAAACTACCCTCAACTCCCACTTTCTATATATTAGCCGAGAGCTTGGAGAGTTCTCCATATTAGAATGAATCCAGAGAAGATATAGTGGATGAGATGTTTTGGGGAACCACCAAGGTAACATATTATATTTATATTCCCTCATATAAACTAAACCATTCTATTGCATTATGTAGATATGAGAAAAGTAAGATACAGATTAATTAATCCCCTTATTTTTAGGAAAAGACCCTTTTAAGCTATTGGAGAAAGACTATTTAAACTAGAGTGTTTCATAATAAAAGTAAATAAAAATAATTTCTATCAAGTAGAATCCAGATAAGACTAGAAATTATAAAGATTTACATTTATTGAATAAATTTTTATAAATAGATACTAAACATTACTTGAATTGATTAAATTCAATACTTATATTTTACTAAATCGATAATTATTAGGATACAATAATAATCTTATTGTCATATGTAGGAGAATCTGCCCCTCAGAAAAATTCGAGAGGTTTTGAGACTTCAAGGAGACAATCGAATCTTGAAGCACATCTTGATTCGAGAAAATTAAAAAAGGATATGAACTCGATCCAAGAATTACGTAGTATAGTATTCGACAACCGAACCTTAGATAAGCGCGATCCCTAGATTGATAACCGACTAATTAGAACCAAAGAAAGAAATACATAATGCGCTATGAATGTACTGAAAAAAAAAATCAGAAAGGCAACTTACTTTGTAGATTCCAGCCATGTCGTGTTGATGTAATAATACATTTATGTCTTGAGCTTTTAAGAGAAATATTTATTGAGGAAATCATAAAATTTGATAATTCATTAATTATCTTATAAATCTTCAGTATGAATAAAAATTATTAATTTCATTGGATCTATCTCAAAAATAAGACACACTTATATATAACATGATATAATATTGACAAAAAAAGTCTAGGAAAAATTAATATCAGAAATTAAATAATAGGGGTCGTCTTGTATATATTTTGCTTATATACATAATTTAAAGTTGGTGCCTTCAGCGTGCGGCGTGCTGTTATATTTTTTTCATGTTTTGTAGTATATATTATTCACACTGAGTATTACTCTAATGATAAATAATTCCATATAGTCTTCCTAATTATATATATCCAGACTGGCCACATGACAAAATCAGGAATTAGCTGTACTTAATTAAAGTCTTTTTAATAACTAATCACTTATTTGTCAGCCACTTTATTTTTCCTTCTTCGCTTTTAATGATTACAGTTGCAAAAAGAAGTTATTCTTTCAAATTTTATGTTCTTTATTAAATTATAAGAAAATAAAAAATGATGATCGCACGATAGGAGAGAAATGCGTACTGAGCCTCCAATCATAAGAGGCTGTCAGGTAGTATTATGTGAATAAAAGATACGCAAATCTACTTTCTTATGCTAGATCGGAAGCTACAATTAGCACGTAAGGACAACACGTAAGCAATGTATTAGTTGGATAACAATCAATTTATAGACAGACCTAACATTTAAGTATTAATATAAAAGATTAATTATAACCATCATAATAAATATATGACAACATAAGCACTACTATACTAAAGGCAAAGAGTAGGAGTATTTGAATTATAAGAGTTCTCATTGAATTCTTGGACGTATATTCTTATTACATTCAGCATTTATCCGTTCAACTAAATTTGTATTAATGTTAATATATCTTTATTCTAATATAATAATGAAATAACGCATGTCAACTATTTAAGTAATAAGTTATGCAGCCGTATGGCATTGTCTCTCTTTAATAAGGATCAGAAGTACAGAAAGATTATGATGAGTAATACTGTGGATTGCCCAATAGAATCTATGAATGAACTGACTGATATTATTCAATGTGCTCGCAACTTAGGTAACATACCGTGATGAAAACTTCGATCACGAGTCAAGAAACTGTGGAGTTGAACGTAGATAAAAGCTCCTCAGTCGATGATAGACTGATGAGACACTAAGTATAGAAGAAAAAACTACTAGAGACACAAGATGCAAAGATTCGAAACGATAGCAGTAGTGAATAAGCTATCCTGATCAATGTCAATCGAGTTCGAGTAAATATACATGTTAAGAGATGTTATAGAAATTGAGACCATCACAAGAGATCGTATTAAGTGGGAGCACGAATTCACCTGAATATAGATTGCTTCTGTACACGTTATATAATAAAGAAAATGACAAGGTTACCTGCGATGCTAATGAGCGCACAACAGATGCCTAAGATCTTATTGATGGATAATCATACTTAATGTTAAATGTAGGTTAATATAAAAATTAGTATGTAGACTGGAAAATATTTGCTTCAAGAAAACTCAGACAGTGTGAAATTACGAATAATAGCAAGCTAATTCATTCTAGAACCATATGAACACTCCTAATAATAACCAAGAAGAGTTCTTGATATCTTTGAGATGGAATTAACATATTGAAAGTAATGAATAATAGAAATAAATATATCTAAAGAAGACTATTATAGAAAATAGAAGTATGGGAGAAAGGGAAGAGTAGTAGCGTGCACATCAAATATACTTACTAAATAAGTTATTTAAAGTTATAAAATATATACCTTATCATTCTACTTCTTTTATCTATAAATTTGAATTACTTTTTTAATATCCATAGTATGTAGGAAGAGGATAGGCCACTCTAAGTCTGAAAGATCTTATCAATGGTTAGATGGATATTCTGTATTTTTCTAGATGATAAAAATATACTAATAAAAGTATTAAATTATAAAATAAATTAATCTATTTTATTAGAAATTGATACTTTTATTAATCTTATGTAGGAAAGAAGGCCACCAATGTGAAGATCTTATTTTTCTGATTCAGATGAAAAAAATTTCAGGCAAAACGGACTTCAAACGAGCTCAGAATCGAATTTCAAAAAAAAAAAAAATCGCCGACGCAACACTGACGTCAGCATTTTTCGCGGCGCACGATGGACCATCTGAAGGGTATTTTGAGAATTTTACAGTAAGAGGGATGCTCTGATTGGCTGAAGAATGCGGCGGTCTATGCAATACCGGGCTCGTGCATGGTCCACGAAGGGCAATTTGGGAATTCTAGTTGATCCAACGGGCGATTTTCACTGAAGCTTGATCGGATGGTCGAAATGAATGCACTGATGGATGGCATCCGTAGCTCTCGATCGAGATCCAATGGCTGATATTCATCCCGAAGTTAAACTATAGATCAGAAGGCTTATTTCTACGCAATCGGACGGCCCAGATTCGATCCAACGGTTGATATTAAATCCGACTTGATCTGGGTTATTTTAAGAGATTTTTGAGTGGTTTTTGGACTGTTTGATCAACATCTAATGGCCAGAATTACCTAGATCTTAATTTGAGTTGTTTTGGGAGTCTTAAACCTAATTTTTTATGGATTTTGAGGGGAAATCAAACTCTTTATCTATAAAAAGAGTTTGTTGTCATGAAAAAAAGAAGAAATCAGAGAGAGACAAAGAGAGAGACAGGGAGAAAGAGAGAGAGGGAGAAAAAGAGAGAGAGAGAGAAAGAAAGAGGAGAGAGGTAGAAAAAAAAGTGATTTGTGAGAAAATCAAAAAGGATTTTTGATTTTTCTTCGACGATCAAGACATCGATCAAGGAGCCTCTTCTTCTTCGCCAAGTTCTCCACATCAAGAGCAGCAGACAATCAATTTCAGCAATCAAACAGTCTAATTTCTCTATGCTTTTTATTTTATTTGCTATTTTTGAACTTGTTATCATGAACTAAATTTTTTTTTACTAAGGCTAAGGTGTAGCCACTCTTTTGATGCAATATTCAGTATGATTTATTTTTAAATTTTATTCATGAGGAGTATATAAATCTGATCTTAATGCTTTTAGATTACTGGCCATCTTCTAATTGATCTGATGAACATAGATGTTACGGACCAAGTACATCTATGTTAATGCTTCTTGATTATATATCCTTGTATTATGAATCAAATTAGAATTCATATGCATGCGGAAATTTTAGTGCGCTTTGGACGCAGCGTATTTTAATTAGAGGGTTTCACAAAACCTAATGCATTAATATTTATTTAAATTACACCTAGACCAAAGGATAATTAATAAATATTAATAGTTTTGCTATGCCTGGACCAAAGGATAGTGAATAAATTAGGAGACTCCACCGTCACATAAAATAAAATTAATCTAAAAATCTGAATATTGTATTGACTGAGTTGGTGAACTGATTGCCTTAGTATTCCATTGCTCTTGAGTTTAAAATTCTAATAATTTACACTCTCTCTATTTAATTAAAAACTTTTAATTATTTTTTTATTTTCTTTAATTTCTTATTCTCATAAATCGATCTTCTAAATAAAGTATAGGAAAGAGCTTTTCAGTACTTATTTTTCAATCCTCTAGGGATGATACTCTACTTATTCACTTTATTACTTGATCGACTGGTGCATTTGCCATAGCTATAAATTAGCACGCATCATACAACACAATCTAAAGGCTAGCGATGCATGCGGGCATGATCAAATGGTTGATGGAGAGTTGTGGTCATGATCTAAGGGCTAGAGACTTATTTGACTTTGAATCAGAGTAGTCCCTGATTTGGACTCAAATTACATCTAATTTGGAACCTTTAAAAGGCCTGTGACAAACCGTGAGAGGTATCTGCTATAGCTTGGTAGCAGACAACAATAGTGGTAATAGGCAGAGGTCCAGGAGTTTGGATAGCAGGAAACAAGCCTTGAAAGGCACCGACAAAAAGTAAAAGCAGGAGTTTCGAGCAGACTATCAGACAATAGATAACGGTCATTTCAAGGGTCTCCAAGGAGAGAGAGTGCTTTTGTAAAGGATGAGAGGTAAGTGCTTCTTGTTAAGAAGATTGTATACGAGTATTGAGAGTGGATAATTTCTTCTTATATTTATTTCTTTTTCATAATGAAGCTTTGCATGTCCCGTAGAGATAGATCTTGATCTAGTCCACATATTTGATTATGTACTATCTTTTATCTTTTATTCTTCTTTCTTTCTCTTGCTGTATCTATACATGATCAAGTATAATGTAACTGATATTGAAAAAGATCCTGAAGTGGTGGTATCCTGGCTAGACTTCCATAATAATTGATATCAGAGCAAGGCAATACCAGCACACGTGGTTGGCCAAATCATGACGGTGTTGATCAAGATTGAAGAAAATGGAGAAGACAAGTCCAATCAAGATAGAGATCAATCGGTTTGATGGAAAGAGTAATTTCTTTCTCTAGCAAGTGAAGGTGAAGGACATGCTCATCCAATACGATTTGATCGATGCTCTCATGTAGGAGGAGATGCCGGCTACCATGAATGTGCAAGATTGAAAGCAGCTCTAGATGCAGGCGGTGAGTACAATCCATTTGTACCTCATGAATGATATGGTGATCTATGTACTTGGCGAGATTTTTCTGATGGCGATGTGGTAAAAACTCGAGGAGTTATACATGGCAAAGTCACTCACCGACATGCTATTTCTTTGGAGATAGTTTTACCAACTGTGGATGGATGAATATTAGAGCATGCAGGAGCATCTATCCAATTTTTAAAAGATCCTCACCAACCTCCTCAGTGTTGACAAAAAAGTTGAGAAGAAGACCAGGATGTTGGTCTTGCTACCATCACTCCCTCCTTCATATGAGTCCTTGATGATTGCTCTTCTAGTGAAAAAGAGCATCATCAAGATAGACAAGATTACTATAGCGATTCTCCAGAATGAGATTCTCGGAAGAAAAAACCCAACTTCAAGCTTAGATGATGGCAGTTCAGCTTTAGCAATTTCTCAAGGAGCAGGTTGTAGCAGATGGAGTGGTAGGAGATCACGAGGGTGGGCTGTCCAGGTCCAGGATAAGAGACCAAAGCAAGATCAGATGCTACTAGTGCGATAAATTGGGGCATCATATTAGAGATTGTCCATAACTTAAAGATCGAATGCAAGCTACCGTGGCGATGGCCATTAGCAATACAAAAGATAGTGACAATATCCTTCTAGTAATTGATAAGGTATCTACTTCTTCATCTTAGTGAATTATTGATTCTATTTATTTTCATCATGTATATTGTAGAAAGGAGCTATTTGACTTCCTGAAGAACAATGAGGACACTGTATTCCTACTGGACGGATCAAGCTGTGAGATCAAGGGCAGCGGGATAGTCAACATGAAGCTCCATGATAGAATAATGAAGAAGTTAGGTAAAGTCCTATATATACCCAGCTTTAAGAAGAATCTAATCTCATTGAGCAGACTAGATTCTACCAACTTCAGATGAAAAGCTGATAGAGAAATCTTGAAGGTCATGCATGGCAATGGGATGGTGATTAGAGAAAGAAAGTACGGAAGACATTACCTCATAGCAGAGAGCCTAGTGTGAGGTTGAGCTCCAAATGGAGATGGATCAGGTACGAATGAGAGACTCGAGAGAATGATAGGTGACGTCGTGAGTGAACATTTTATTACCATAAAAAACTTTTTCAAACAGATCTTTGGTCAGAGTGGACACAGCCTATGATGGAGATGGGATCGAGCAGCCTAGCTCGACTCCCACATTTGCCATCCATGAGACAGCAGGCAAATGCCACGAGCATGGAGGCAAGTTTATCTAGAAAAACTCTCAAGGTTAGGAGGAGGATGAATGTCAAGTTGAGATGAAAATTATTGAGAAATACATCTCAAATTCGATCTACGAGTAGTCCATAGCTAGATCCAAAACAACGAACGATGTCCAATGAGCCTAAGAACAATCCAAACGGAATTCAGATGGAGAAGATACGCATGAAGAAGCATGCAGGAGCCATCAAAGGGATCAATGGGGCCCATAGTAGGCAAGCTTATGGGAGGAGCGGCCCAGTGCTTATGAGCCTAGCACATGCAAACACACACATGGGCTGGCCACGTGCGTGGCCCAGCGCAGGCGTGCAGCCCAGTGCTAATGAGCCCAGCATGTGCGAATGCATGCATGGGTGCGCGACCTGTGCTTCACGCAGTCCATGCACGGAGTGGACCGAATTGGGTTATCTAGTCCATCGTGGATCCTTAAGAGGTCCACGATTAATTTACGAGGTCTACAATGTGATGTGAAGGCTGGCGACACTCGCATATGTGATCAGATGGTTAATGGAGAGTTGCAGTCGCAATCTAAGGGCTAGGGACTTGTTTAACTTTGAATCGAAGTAAAGTCTCCAATCTAGACTCAAATTATATTCGATTTGGAGTCTTTAAAAGGCCTGTGACAAACTGTTAGAGATATCTACTATAGCTTGGTAGCAAACGATAGCAGTGGTAGCAGACAGAGATCCAAGGATCTGGACAGCAGGCAGCAGGTCCTGAAATGCACCAACAGAGAGCAGAAGCAAGGAATTCAGGCAGACTATTAGACAACAGACAGCATTTGTTTAATTTAGAGGTCTCCTAAGAGAGAGAAAGCTTTTGTAAAGGGTAAGAGGTAAGTACTTCTTATTGAGAGGATTGTATACGAGTGTTAAGAGTGGATAATCTTCTCTTATATTTATTTTTTTCTAATAGTCAAGCTTTGTATACCTCATAAAGATAGATCTTAATCTACTCCACGTACTTGATTGTGTGCTATCTCTTATCTTTTATTTTTTTTCTTACTGTATCTATACGTAATCGAGTGTAATGCAAGTGGTATCGAAAAAGATCCTAAGATAGTGGTATCTTGGCCAGACTCTCACAATATTATCTGATAAGGGCACAAGGGAGAGAGAGTCCTAATCAAATTAGGATCTCTCTTGATGCCTTGGTCAAATCCTAATCAAATTCAATTCAATTAGGAATTGTTTACACTCAAATAGAGAAAAATTCTAGTCTAACTAGGAACCTAATTAGATCCTAATCCAATTAGAAATTAGGCATAACTCAAGTCCTAATCAAATAAGAAATTGATCATCCTTTTAATTTGATTATATTATAATCCAATTAGGCTTGATCTAATCAAATCCAAATCAATCCAAATTGAATCCAATTCAATTAGATTTGATTCTAGCTTAATTGCTCCATGAAATTGAGCAAAATTGCAATCTAATTATAAATTAATCCTCCTCCAATTCACTAACTCTTAGTAAATTTTAGTATAGCAACTTTTGCATTGGATTAGTCATCAATTATATTGATAATTAGATCCTACTATGATTCATAATTGTAATTCAACCATCTGATCAGTCAAAAGTCTTTTTTGTATATGATTTTATATATTTTATTCTATCTGATAGTAAGATATACTGTGATCACCATCATAATATTATTGAAACTTCTTTCAATAGGTTAGAATGATTTCAATTCTACTCATCAAGTATCATCGATCATTGAGATGATGCTTGTAAGTCTTACAATCCATCAGTGATACCTAGTAGTATATAGTGATAACCCGATAGAATGGAAGAGATGAATCTCTAGGTATAGTTATCATATAATATAGTCCTTCTATTGTGAGTTCTAACTAGATGGAGGTCAAGGAATACTTGTCAAATCTCTCACCATCAGTTATATATCAGATTTATTCAGCTCGAGTTCATCCTGTGATTCCTATGAAAACTCTTTTTTACTAATTATACTGCCTTAGTTAAGATCTTCTAAACTCAATCTTATAAATCACATAAGATTATTCCTATTCTACTATGATCGATAGATTTTATTTAGGTGCAACCTACTCCTATAGTGAATCTACTATAGCCAACATGCACTGCAAGGATCTAAATGGCTAGGAACTAAGTGTATGTATAGTCAAGCTACAATAATCTCACTATGAATAGCTAAGACACCATAGGTCAAGGATCAGTCACACTACTGTAGTATCGAGTAAGTCACTGATGAGTGAGTAGACATCCAAGTGACTTATCGTGTTGCTCATGCTTAGTACCATTGTTCTCCAACAATCACTTGCACTCTCATCCAATATCCCCATACTATAGACTCAAGACTAGTCTATCCAAAAGAAAATGATCTATGCACCAATCTTACTAGATCAACCACAGTCCTCGTGATGATTTATCGATTATGAGCAATTTAGAAATTAACTATCAATGATATATGCCTCAAATTCTCAATTGTTAAGAATATGTATCATTATCTTATTAATTTCTTGAACGATACATGGATATAAAAATACAATCATGAATAAAAAATATAACCCAACTTTATTAATTCAATAAGTCAAAATTACAAACTATGTGCTTAGAGTGTTTATAAGTGTCATCCAACTTGGCTTTAGGGTATACATCTAACTATACCATGTTATATTAACTATAAATAGTGGAATATTAAATATATACTATGATATATTAACTATATACTATAGTATATTAAATAAGTACTAAAGAATGTACTTACGCTCTTTTGCACTTTACTGCAATGATGTTCTATTTTTCTTTAGGCTATAGTTATTGGCTCAACTTTGCAAACAATCACTTCCAAACAATTGCATTATTTAATGTCTGCACTTGTTTAACATTTCTATTGCATATTAGAGCTAATTTATTTTGGAGCTTATGTCTCTAATGACTTGGCCTAATCTAGTTATTAGGCTCAGACTACCTTTAGCATGTGCACCTCACACATGCTAGGTGGAGAGGAAGACTCCCGATCCTATTGGAAAATCGAAGTCCTAGGGCACATCGGACTCCGGCAAAAATCCTAGGATTTCAATCTATAAAGGGCCACCTCCCTCTAATGACCTTGCCCTCAAACCATGGATCAACCACCAACAAAAGTCTGTTAAAACCCCTTGATTTTCTATTGAGATTTCTTAATGAGTTGTTGTTGATTCCCTTGCTAGAGCAAGGAAGTTAATCCCCACATCTCTTCCATCCATATCTCTAGGTCCCTTGGCCATCATTGAAGTTCCGATTGCCACCAATTGGTCGTGGGTTTTAGCTATGAGAGAGTCCCATATTTCAGGTTCTTTCTTGCCATTTCTTTCCTTCATCCACCATCGATCATCGTGGCTATCACTGCTGCTATGGTCTTCACTAAAGGGTTGCTGCCAATGTCATAGCCACTATTGCTGAGAGCCATGCCGTGGGGGTGGTAGCCTAGAGCCCTTTGCCCCTTCCCTTGGTTCTACATAAAGAAGGAGAAGAAATGAGAGAGGAAGATTTTTTAACAAAAGACTCTTCCCTTCTCTCTCTCTTTTCTTTCTCTCTCTTCTACACCCTTTCTCTCTCCACCATTTCTCTTTCTCTCTCTAGATGTCATAGAGGATCCAAATATCTAGGTAAATTCAAATCGACCAGTTGATCGTAGGAGAGTCCTATAGTTGTAAACCATAAATTTTCTACTATCCACAATCATCTATTATTTTCTTATTGAACTTAATTATGTAGAGGCGCTACAGTCAGCATAAGAAGTGTGAAGAAAAATCCTAATTTTTTGGATCAGTTTCATTCAGATCTGATCAAATCAAGAGATATATTTCAAAAAAATTTTTCTTTGATCCAGATCAGATCTGAAGTATTTTAGATCTAATTTTTATTATTTTAATAATTAAAATAAATTTAGATAAATTAAATTAAATTAAATTTATCTTGAAGTGGATAATCCTATTATCCGTTGATGATCCTGTAAGCAGCGGAAGGTTCTGGATCTAGCTACGCAAGTGCTTGGCCTCTACCAGTATCCACTCGGATTGGATCTGAAGATCCTCTTCTTTTCTATCACGTCTTCAAAAATTAAATCTGAATTTGATCTGAAAAATCTTCAAAATACCTTTCGAAGATCAGTAGTTGTCCTTTATAGTAGCGCAGTCTTCTAGCTTTCAGTCGCCTTTCTCTCATCTGGATTGCGCCAACTAAGAACCCAAAATACTTTTGGATGTGGAGAGGAGAGGGAGAAGATGCTTTGGCATGGAGGAGGAGAGGAGAGGCAGCCTTGGGGTGTGGGATTTTTTATTTTTTTTTTTGAGTTGGGCGCAGAGTCTTATTTATAGACTATCTATGATCCAACCCCTCTTCTTCCCAACCAATCACAACTCTTTGTGAAATCAGATCTAAATCTGATTGGTGGGAATAGAGTCCCCTGGATTCCTCCTTAGATGGTGCCTAAGATCAGTCAAAGTTGGTTCTTGGGAGAACTCTAACCAGAATCCAAAAAGGAGATGGAGTCCCTATCCAACAGGGACTCCTAGGCGCCTCCAGCTTGGGGTGCCCTCCTCCTTGCCAGGTTTTGGCAGAGGGACAAGCCCCAACCAGCCCTTCAATAGGTGCATGGCATGTGGATAGAAGTCAAAGTATCTATGGTCAACATTTGACCAGTCAAAGGTCAACATTTGACCAGTCAAAGGTCAACTTTTGACCAAAGTCAAAGGATGAGAAATGGCAGATGACCAAAAATGGCAGGTAATGTCTTACAAAATAAGACAACCTTTTCTGACTTGGACAAGCTCCAGTCAGACCAAGTGAAGGCCTTTGATCGAGCACAAACTTCTTTGGCTCAGTCAGGATAACTTATTTATGATAGTAAAAAAAGAACGTTAGGTTCAATCGAGTGCTAGCACGATTTTCTTGAACCTAATTGAATCTCATTCAGATCAATTGAATTGAATCAGTTCAATTGATGATCACTAGATTCAAACCCTTGTTTGTGTGACCCAATTAGGTTCAGTTCTGTATGGTAATGGGATATGTCATGATCTCTATCATCGACATCATCGAAACTCCTTTCGATGGATCAGAACTCTTCTGATTTGAATAGTTAGAATGATCGATCATCTAAATCATTCTAATTGCTCCCAAAATCCATCAGTGACATCTAGCAGTATATGGTGGCAACCCATCAGAGCTGAATGCGAACCTCTTGGTGCAGCTACCTATGTGATTAAGTTCTTCTATCTTGAGCCCCGATCAGATTAGGATTTAGGTGAACTCGTCAAACCCTAGTTTTTATCATATGATGTAATCATTCGATTCAGGTCTGGTGGAAAGGCTAAATAGAAACTCTTTCTATTATTTCACTCTGCCATGGCCATGGGCTTCTGGACTTGATTCTCATGATCATCATAGGGCTGCTCCTCTACCACCGAGGTAGACAGATTTCATCTTGATGCTATCCAATTTCTACAATGAACATGCTATAGCTAACATACACCTCAGAATTTCGAATGGCTAGAAAATCGAGTAATGGTATAGTCAAACTATAATACCCTCAAGGTGAACTACCGATGCACCTCAGGTCAAAGAATCAGACATACTACTGCAGCATCGAGTCAGTCATTGATGAGAAGGTAGACTCCATAATGACTACTCAAGGTGGTCATGTTTAGTGCCCTCGTTCTCTAATGAGTACTTATACTCTCGCTCCGGTGTCTCCAAATCGTAGACTCAAGATTCATCTACTAAAGAAAAGCGATTGTACACCAACCTTCCGGATCAATCATCATCCTCGTGATGATCCTATGGTCGGAAGCATTTTATGAGTTAATAATGATTATTCATGTCTTAAATTTTTAACTCTTGAAAATATGAATTATCATTACCATTAACTCAAAGGATGTATCACAGACACTAAATACACATATATGATAGAAAATAATCTATTTTATTGATATTAGTTAAAATTTCAATTTTGCCCCTAAAAGTGTATTACAAGTGTCAGCCAATTCTGGCTTCTAGGGCACATATATCTAACAATCTTCCACTTATCCTAAAGCCAATTGGCTACAAGTCTAAGTCCCATCTTCTCGGGTGGGCTTCAATCTTTTGTTGTTCCAATGGCTTTATAAGTGGGTCTGCCATATTATCTATGGAGTTGACTCTCTTGACCTCGATGTAACTCTTCTTGAGGTAATCGTAGATGAGGTGGTATCGTCGTTCAATATGCTTGGATTTCTAGTGAGACTTTGACTCCTTAGCAAGGGCTATGGCACCATTGTTGTCGTAGTATAGAGAAATGGCATCTGAAGACATTACTCCAATTTTTGCAGCAAACTTCTTATACCAGAATGCTTCCTTCACAGCCTCTGATAATGAAATCTGCTATCACCATTTGCTTGAAACTTTTTCAGCTGACAGCACCACCATTTCACACAAACAGACTCTTAGATGTCGACTTTCGATCATCTATATCGGACATGAAATTCGAGTCTGTGTATCCTTGGACTTAGAGTTTTTCGTTATCAAAGACCAACATCATATCCTTAGTTCTTCTCAAGTACTTAAGGATATATTTCACAGAAGTCCAGTGTTCTTCACCTGGATTTGACTGATATCTGCTTGTGACACTTACAGCATGGGCTATATCAGATCGTGTACATTGCATGGCATACATGAGGCTCCCTATTGTAGAAGCATAAGGGATCTTGCTCATGCATTCTATTTGCTCAGGTGTGCTAGGGCACATCTTCTTAGAAAGATGAATACCATGTCTAAAGGGTATTAATCCCTTCTTAGAGTTTTCCATACTAAACCTCTTTAGTACTTTCTCTATGTACATCTTCTATGAAAGTCCTAGCATCCTATTTGGTCTATCCCTATAGACCTTAATTTTAGAATAAAGGATGCTTCACTTAGGTCTTTCATGGAGAATTTCTTGGACAATCATATTTTGACTGTTGTTAACATGAAAATATCATTCCCAATAAGGAGGATGTCATCTACGTACAATACGAGAAAGACAATAGCGCTCCCACTGATCCTTTTGAAGATACATGGTTTCTCTTCATTTTTGATGAAACCAAATGTTTTGATCACATCATTAAAATGAGTGTTCTAGTTCCGAGATGCTTGCTTAAGTCCATATATGGACCTTTGCAGCTTGCAAATCTTGTGATCAGTATCACTAGATGTGAAACCTAGCGGCTATTCTATATAGATATCTTTCTTAAGATATTCATTCAAGAACGCCGTTTTTACGTCTATTTGCCATATTTCATAATCGAAATAGGCCGCAATGGCAAGCAATATGTGGATGAATTTTAGCATAGCCACTGGAGAAAAGGTATCCTAATAGTCAATGCCTTCGCATTGACTATAACCTTTTGCCACTAGTCTAGCTTTGAATGTCTCCACATTCCCATCTGCACCAATCTTTCTCTTGAAGATCCATTTACATCCAATAGGTACTATACCTTCTGATGGATCTACCAAGGTTCCAGACTTGGTTTGAGTGCATCGAGTCAATTTCTGACTGCATTGCCTCCTAGCCATTTCTCGAAGTCGATATCTGATATCGCCTCATTGTAGGTTTTGGGATCATCACCATGAGCACCATTACCTACGAGGAACATTTTCTCTACTTCTTCTGAAATAATACCTAAGTATCTTTCAGGAAGATGAAAAACTCTTTCTGATCTATGAGGTAGAGGAGGTAGTGTTCTTATTGGCTCAACCTGATTTGGTTTCAATTGGTCCTTGCTCATGAGACTTTCTCATCAAGTTTTATCTGCTTTTCAATGCCGCTATCTTGAATAAACTATTTTTCAAGAAAGATGGCATGTCGACTCACAATCACATTGTGGTCTTCTGAATGTAGAAATAGTATCCTAATGACTCTTTAGGATATCCTATGAATCGAGCTCTGAAGGATCTAAACTCTAACTTGTCCACTTGTTGTCTTTTGACATGAGCCAGATAACCCCAAATTTTGAGATGACTCAGACTTGGTTTCTTACCGTGCCATATCTCATACGGTGTGGTAGAAATGGTTTTAGAGGAAACCCTATTCAGTAGATAAATTGAAGTTAACAATAAATGTCCCTAAAGAAAATCAGGAAGGTTTGTGAAGCTCATCATGGATTGGACCATATCCAATAGAGTCTGATTTCTCTGTTCTGAAATCCTGTTGAGTTGAGGTGTTCCTGATGGAGTTCATTGAGAGACTATGCCATTTTTCTTTAGATAGTCTAGAAATTCCTGGCTAAGGTATTCACCTCCTCGATCTGATCGAAGAACCTTAATGGATTTTTCAGTTTATTTTTCTACTTCATGTCTGAATTCTTTAAACTTTTCAAAAACTTCAGACTTATGTCTCATAAGATACACATACCCATACCTAGATAAATCATCAGTAAAGGTAATGAAGTAGACAAAATTGCCTTTAGTCGGCACATCAAATGGGCCACACACATCAGTATGTACTAGGGCAAGGAGATCTATGGCCCTTTCCCCATGTCCAACAAAAGGGAGTTTAGTCATTTTGCCTTGAAAATAAGATTCAAAAGTTGGATATGACTCGTAAGTCAATGGACTCAATAGTTCATTTTTCTTCAATTTGTTGATCCTATCTTCTGCTATATGACCTAATCTTAGGTGCCATAGATACCTATCATTTGGACTATCCCTAGGTCGTTTAGCATTCACATTTTGCTCGATAGTTAGAATAGGTACATCAATATGTAGCTGATAAAGATCGTTAATAAGAAAACCATTTGCAATTTTATTTCTTTCATAAAAAATGTTACAATGGTCCTTAAAGAAGGTAATCACATAGCCTTCTAGTGCTAAGCATGAAACAGAAATCAAATTCCTACTAGCTGCAAGCACATAATAACAATCTTTCAAAACTAAGTCTAAACCAGATAGTAATCGAAGAGGATATGTTCCCACGACTACTGCAGCAACTCTTGCTCCATGATCGATGCGTAGGATCATATCTCCATCTCTCAGCCTTCTGCTATCCTCAAGATCCTGTATGGAAGTGCACAAATGAGCACTAGAATCAGAATCAAGCACCCAACTGGATGCAGAAAAAATCGTAAGGTTAGACTCAATAACGAGCATACCTCTAGAAGGACCTTTCTTCTTATTTTTCAGGATGGCCAAGTAAGTAGGATAGTTCCGCTTCCAATGGCCGTCACTGTTGCAATAAAAATACTTTTCTTTGACATCAACCTTCTTCTTCGGTTCTGCCTTCTTCTTCTTTGCTCCTTCTACCTTCTGCTTTTTCACAGACTTCTTTTTCTTTTCATAAGATTTTCTTTTGGAAGAAGTCTATTTCATAGCAAAAATTGAGCTTTTAGAACCTTTCATAGAAAGCTCAGCGGTAACCAGCATGTTCATTAATTTGACCAAGAAATTTTGAAGTTTATGCATGTGGTAATTCATGATGAATTGCCCATATGCATCAGTCAAGGATTGCAGAATAACATCGTTCTGCAGATCCAAGTCCAACTTCACATCGAGCTTCTCAAGCTCTTCCAAGTTCTTGATCATCATCAGACAGTGATCTTGGACTGACTGCCCATCATGCATCTTAGCCTTAAAAAGTTATTTCGTGACTTGATATTTGGCTGCGCGACTCTATTCACCAAATATCTCTTGTAGGTGAGCCAACATTTGGCGAGCAGTCTCGATATCTTCATATTGGCACTGGAGCTCATCAGACATCGAGCCCAACATGTAATATCTGACCTTATTATCTTCGTCTATCCATTTTTTCAGAGATGCTCTCTGTTCAATGGATGGACGGGCAGGTAAGATGGGAGGGTCCTGATCTAATACATGGGTTAACTTCTCAAAATCTAAAACTATTTTGTAGTTTTTGAGCCAATCTTTGTAATTGGATCTAGTCAGTCTATGTGTGTCCAGGATACGTGCTAATGGGTTGGATGCAGATATTTTCCTATAGAGAGTCAAAGATTCTAGTTAGATACTGTAATTATGACTTGACCAATTTATTTAGAGATTTTATTTTTAAACAAATTAGCTTCCACTATTTTCTCGGATCCCTACACTCTCTCTGTAGAGATGCGAAAATTTCCATGGTTAATGATTTCTAGTGGGTGGTGCGGTCTCACGAACTGACTCATCACCTCACCTAACAGTTATTGGTGATGGATTAGCCAATAAGTGAACAACTCTTGTTCAATGATTTTTTAATCATGGTGCACCCAAACTTGATCTCTAATTCATGAATCTTATCGTATCCGAAATATTGATCCACTCCTTAGTTAAGTCAGACCCACCATTTGTACAGACTGAATTTCTAATTGAGTCTCTCAATGTATCCAAAATATTGAGCCTAACTCATCCTCCAGCCTATAGCATCCAATGCCTAATAAACATGGTTGCATCTTTTCGGTGCAACTGATCCACTGTATCCAGTAGAGAATAATCAACCTCGAAAAGGGCCCGCACATCTACAATGGTGGAAGATCTCGGACTTAATCTTTTCTTAGGAAGAATTAATTCAGGTCTCTTTAAACTAGACTTGTCATAGTCATAACAATTATGACTAACCTAGTGGCATGGGTTAGCTCAGATTATTGACCACCTCAGATCAAAACTGTGTCAATAGATATGGCTAGGTAAGTGAGACCGATGGAAGGGATATACCATTAACTCGTACAAGAACGCATTCAGGTCAAGTAGCTTCCAATTAAAAATTAGTTGATCGTATGTGCCAAACTTACCTTAGACACTAAATTATTGAGCCAGAATCAATCGGATTAGCCTATAATCCAAACTCTAACCTCTGAGCCTAATTAGGTCTTGCTTGATCGTGACTCGATCTTGACCCAGACTTAATCCTATTAGACTGGTCAATTTAAGCATTATTGATCCCATCTAACCAACTCTTGATTCGGTTTGATCAATCGCTTAGACCTAATTGAGCTATCAAGCCCGAACCCAGTATTATGAATATGTGTTAAATCTGAAATTCTAAATTTTAGACATAATTAATATTTCATAATCTTAATTTTTAATTAAGTAGGATTTATAAATAAAATATGCATAATAAATCCTAGGGTTTTCGGATCTAGGATTTTGCAGAAAGTAAGTTTCAAATTTTTTGATTAAGGACGAACACGCAGCACCCCTATATGTCATAAGAACATCCCATCGGATGGAAGAAGAGAGCCTTTAAACCCTTCTTCGTTCTTATGACCGGACGGCCAAGAGGAATAACTTAATCAGAAACATGTAATACTACAAAATAGTTTTAGATCTATATCATATATCTTATATATAGAATTAGATTTAATCATGGCATATTTTGCATACATCTCATGTATCGAATCATGCATATTTTTAGATCTAAATTATCTCATAATAATCTAAAAAATTAAATTTAAATTAATCTAATCAAAATAAATTCTAATCTAGACAACTATGTATAACTATTCTACAACTAGTGTAGACATGCATCAATCATATCTCATACGATGTTGAAATTAAATAATTTTTATTTGCTATTTTTTAGATATAATTATAACCATTATAATATCAAAAAATAATAAATAAATAGATCTAAAATATGATTGAATCAAATTAAATTAAAAACATGCAAGACTATTCTATAGAACTATTCTATTTTAGAACTAGTCATCCATATTTTCTAATCTTAGATCCAAATCATTTAATTTTAATTTTTTCTAATTTTAGATCTGATCACATCTCATGTGATATTTAAAATTATTTATTTTTTAATTAAAATAAATTTAAAAATTAGATCTAAATACTTTTAGAACCTTGGCTCTGATATCAGTTGTGAAGAAAAATCCTGATTTTTCGGACCAAGTTCGTTCAGATCTGATCAGATCAAGAGATATATTTTAATTTTTTTTTTTGATTCAGATTAAATTTGAGATATTTCAGATCTGATTCTTATTATTTTAATAATTAAAATAAATTTAGATAAATTAAATTAAATTTAATTTACCTTGAAGTGGGTAATCCTATTATCCGTTGATGATCCTGTAAGCAGCGGAAGGTTCTGGATCTAGCCACGCAAGTGCCTGACCTTTACCGATATTCACTTGAGCTAATCTGGAGATCCTCTTCTTCTCTATCACATCTCTAAAAATTAGATCTGGATCTAATCTGAAGGATCTTCAAAATACCTTTCGAAGATCAGCAGTTGTCCTTTGCAGCAGCGCAACCTTCTAGCTTTCAGTCGCCTTTCTCTCATTTGGATTGCACCAACCAAGAACCCAAAACACTTTTAGACATGGAGAGGAGAGGGAGAAGATGCTTTGGCATGGAGGAGGAGAGGAGAGGTAGCCTTGGGGCATGGGATTTTCTTTTTTTTTTTTGAGTTGGGCGCAGGGTCTTATTTATAGACTATCTGTGATCTAGCTCCTCTTCTTTCCAACCAATCATAACTCTTTGTGAAATCAGATCTAAATCTGATTGGTGAAAATAGAGTCCCCTGGATTCCTCCTTAGATGGTGCCTAAGACTAGTCAAAGTTGGTTCTTAGAAGAACTCTAATCAGAATCCAAAATGGAGATGGAGTTTCTGTCCAACGGGGACTCCTGGGCGCCTCCAGCTTGGGCGCACGTCAAGGGTGGCATGCGCCCTCCTCCTTATCAAGTTCTGATAGGGGGACAAGTCCCCACCAGTCCTCCAATAGGTGCGTGACATGTGGACAGAAGTCAAAATACCTATGGTCAATATTTGACCAGTCAAAGGTCAACTTTTGACCAAACTCAAAGGACGAGAAATGGTAGGTGATAAAAAATGGTAGGTAATGTCTTGCAAAATAAGACAACCTTTTTTGACTTGGACAAGCTCCAGTCAGACCAAGTGAAGACCTCTGATCGAGCACAAACTCTTTTGGCTCAGTCAGGATAACTTATTTATGATAGTAAAAGAAGAACGTTAGGTTCAATCAAATGCTAGCATGATTTTCTTGAACCTAATTGAATCTCATTCAGATCAATTAAATTGGATCAGTTTAATTGATGATCACCAGATTCAAACCCTTATTTGTGTGATCCAGTTAGGTTCAGTTCTGTATGGTAATGGGATATGTCATGATCTCTATCATCGACATCATCAAAATTTCTATCGATTGATCAGAACTCTTCTGATTCGAACAGTTAGAATGATCGATCATCTAAATCATTCTAATTGCTTCCAAAATCCACCAATGATATCTAGCAGTATATGGTGGCAATCCATCAGAGCTGAATGTGAACCTCTTAGTGCAGCTACTTGTGTGATTAAGTTCTTCTATCTTGAGCCCCGATCAGATTAGGGTTTAGGTAAACTCGTCAAACCTTAGTTTCTATCATATGATGTAATCATTCGATTCAGGTCCGGTGTGAAAGGCTAAATAGAAACTCTTTCTATTATTTCACTCTACCATGACCATGGACTTCTGGACTTGATTCTCATGATTATCATAGGGCTGCTCCTCTACCACCGAGATAGATAGATTCCATCTTGATGCTATCCAGTTCCTACAATGAACATGCTATAGCCAACCTCAGAATTTTGAATGGCTAGAAAATCGAGTAATGGTATAGTCAAACTATAACACCCTCAAGGTGAACTGCCGATGCACCTCAAGTTAAAGAATCAGACATACTACTGCAGCATCGAGTCAGTCATTGACGAGAAGGTAGACTCCCTAATGACTACTCAAGGTGGTCACGCTCAGTGCCCTCATTCTCTAATGAGTATCTGTACTCTCGTTTCGATGTCTCCACATCGTAGACTCAAGACTCATCTACTAAAGAGAAGCAATTGTACACCAACCTTTCGGATCAATCACCATCCTCATGATGATCCTATGGTCGGAAGCATTTTATGAGTTAATAATGATTATTCATGTCTTAAATTTTCAACTCTTAAAAATATGAATTATCATTACCATTAACTCAAAGAATGTATCACAGACACTAAATACACATATGTGATAGAAAATAATCCATTTTATTGATATTAGTCAAAATTATAATTTTGTCCTTAGAAGTATATTACAACTGTCAGCCAATTCTAGCTTCTATGGCACATATATCTAACAAGAAGATGTCGAGCGAAATATCTTATCCCTGAGTTTGTAGATCATGGAGTTGATCAATTATTATGGTTGAGTCTGAAACCAATAGAGGTAAGGATCCCTTTATATATCCCTTTAGATATATAATTTTTTATTATATATGTATCATATATTAACTATTTGGATGTTAGATATTTGATATTTTGAAATCATGCAAGAAATATAATACAAAATTATTGAATGGACAATCGACTATGTAAGAGGATTTGGACTAGCCATGATGTGCATTGCCAGTTCAAATCATGACACCCTAGTTTGCCACTACAAGCTAAAGCATGGACATCTTAGTTTGTTACCATAGACTGAAGTACGTATATTATGATTTGTTATCATGAACTGAAGTGTAGTTTATGGTTTACTGGTTACAAGCCGAAGTATGACCATAATTACTCCAATACTGAAAGACAACTATTAATCTGGAACAAATTAATAAAGCATAAATAATAAATCATATAAACTCACTGGTGATATTTATGATAGATTTGTGATAAGACATGATTTATGATATATATTTACATAACTATTGAGTCATATTATGTGTTCGATACCAAATTTTGTAGCTTATGATTTCTTTTTAATACTGCTCATTCATTATTTTTGAATTATATTATTATATTAATATAAGTATGATGGGATTATTATGGGGCTGTAAAACTCACAATCCTGATTCTCTCTTTCCTTTTAAAGTTACTGGATGTATAGCATTAGTGGATGGATTTGACCATAGAGTTCAAGTAATAGAGTTATTTTATATATACGCCTTTCATGATCTCTAGGGCTTGTCCTAGGGTTCATACAGCTGTATTACATGATCGATCTGAGTAATGGATTCGGAGAGTGATAGAGTAGTATCAAAATATAGATTTAAGATTGCTAGGGACTGTGATTAGAAATGACTTATAAGATTGGGCGTAGAAGGCTAGATCTTTATATCTTAAGATATGATTAGTTGGCTCTAGCCTAATCTTGAGTTATTTTGAGTCTTCTCAATTTCTAGTGCATGGTGGTATACTAGTCGAAAGTTATTTAGTGAACTGATATAACTTCGTTGGGTTTACATCAAAGTGCATCACAAAAATATAATGGTTAAAGTCATTTAGATTTAACTAAAAATATTGGTTCTAATTCGGAGGGTGTTATGGTAGAGGGCTCAAATTTCTTTTCTTAGTGAAGGGTAGGGACTCAAAGATGAGATAGGAATTTGGTTTAGGTTTAGGCTTTGCGGCAAGGCTGCATGGGCTTTAAGGCATGCTAATTTTGAGGAGGGATTTTAAAATTCAAAACATGGCTTGAGAATGGATAAATTAAATTATAGCATAACGTGAAATATGGAATAACTGAAGTCCCGATGCATAGGTAATTTTTCTTGCACCATAGTCCACGACACTAAATAAATATTGCCTATCATTTTTTAGGGAAACACTTTCTACACCACGTGCAGCGCGCGTGACGTGCACCGCACGTGGTGATTGACGCTCGCTAGAAATTGGCAAGCAGTGCCTAAAAAAAATATTTTTTTTTACTTTTAGGTCTGCATGAGCCTCATGCGAGCATCAATCATCACATGCGGTTCGCGCCATGCCATACCACATGCGGTGTAGAAAGTATTTTTCATTTTTTAACTAATGCATGTCCTTACTACATTCCTTCTAAACCAAGATTTGACTTTTTTTGCATATAACATTATAAAAAAACTCAAGCGGATACGATGCATCTACGAGGTTTGACATGGAGGTTCTAATTTGTTTCTTAAAAATGGTGAGGGTTGAGTTAGTAAGGTGAGAATTACTAATGTATGGATGCTGCTTTCATTTATTAGCTGAGTTGGTGCCCTTGCTTCTTAAATTTGGTGACTAGCTACTTGTTCGGCGAGCTTTGTTTTATAATTTAAGGGATCGTGCTTTACAAGTAAAATATTTATCCAAAAAATTATATTTTTTTAGATAAATATTTTTTAAATAATATTTAAATAAAAAATAATTTATTTATTATTATTTTTTATATATGAAAAAATTACTCCAAAATTTATTATCCATGTTCTTTTATATTATTATTTTTCTAGATAAACTGTTAAAATTTATTCATATTTTCTATAATGCCTCTTATACTTTTTAGATTTGACAAAAAGTAGATGATTGAGTTATTGAGCATTAAATAATATGAATATTAGAAATAAAAATATAATATTTTAGGTATAAAATTAAATACCTACTTTATTGATTGATGAAAAAATAATTTAATCATCTTTTAGGTGGATAAGATTTTTTTTTATATCATCGGTAAATGCTATTCATGAAAAAGTAATTTTTTCATATTGAAAAATATAAGAATATGGATAAGTTCATTAATAAAAAAATAAATTAATTTTTTTATAATATTTTTTCATAAAAAAAAAAGTCTTAAGAGAAAAGTTCCAGGGCTGCAAAGATATGAATGAAATTCGAAACGAATGAAATTCGAAACTTTATGATGGAATGTAAATGGTATGTAAATGCAAAACGGATTGAGTCCGGCCGAGATGGGATTAGGTTTGTATTTTTCCTTATTTGAATTGTTGTCATCCAGCATCCAGAACACGTATTTTAGTTGAAAAATGAATAAAAAATAAATTAATGTTTTTGATGTTTTGGATTTTTATTTTTTTCTTTCCAACGGAATGCTTGGCAAGACCATGATTACAGATTATCGAATGAATAAATTAAAATTATTATAAAAATTACATAAAATTAAGGATAAAAAGATAAAAAATAATTCAGATCGAACATGTATAACTAATATTTAAGGTGGATCTTATAAAGAATGATATTTTAAATTTTGTTGAAGGTTGTAAGAGAGGAAAGAGAAGATTTATACTAATATAGATGGAGATTACGAGGAAGAATATGGAGAAACTTGGAATAATATTAGAAATTGTCTTAGGTAGAAATACTTAAATATTGAGGATTAATAAAGTAGATGTTAAATAGTTGGAAGTAGGCTAAGTAATTGTGATCATGATTGTGATATATAAAATATTTATATATTAATTTCTGGAGGTCATTCAAGCTAAGTTTGCGCAAGCCCAGCTTCAGCTCGGCTTTCGAAGTTGGGCCTTGAGCTAGCTCATGAACAACTTGCGCGTTTGCCAGCTCTAGTTTCAAACACCAGCCCACTTTCAATTCAAACTATGCCTTTGTTCAAGCTACTAACGGACCAAGTTATGCACCAAATTGTATGATAATTTGGACTGGATACTAGGCCTTACAAATTCAAAATCATGTTGGTGTGAATAAGCTAGGCGCGAAAGAATATTTGATTTTAAAAAGTAAATCTAATTTTTAAGCGAAGCCGATCAAATCAAAGCTAGCTCTTCACCTACCGAGCCCAACAATCCCCCCTAAGCAAACTCACTCCGGTTCCAGAAGGATACACGCATGTATGAACCAAACGTTGAAGTGAGCTGGGCCATCCATCTCTCACCATAGACCCAGATCCAGTCAATCCATAATGGTCGGCTCGTACGAAGTGGACCGCCACAACTTGTGAAGCGGCCATCTCCACACGTCGTTGCAACTTGTTTACCGTCTGTTTAAGGCTTGACCAACGCCGCGATGGAAGACCTTTTTGGTCGAAACTCAATGGTAGACTTTGACCATGGCAACCATTCCCATATATATATATATATATATATATATATATATATATATATATATATGATCTTTGTTTGGCAAATAACTGAAAGAACGAGAAGATGGCGAGGATGTTAAGCATGTCGGATGGCAACGACCGTGGAAGCAATACCGTGTCTTCTCCATTCTCGGGAATACCTTCCATGCTTTTCATGGCTGCCGCTATGATCTCGATCATGGCTATTGTCATCTTCAACTGTAGCCAGCGCCGCAAGAAGCCTGAGCCAAGCAACAATGTTGTGTATTATGGCAGCGGTGGTGTTCCAAGATCAGGAGGCACCAGCAGTGGTGTTGCAACAAAGAGTAGTGCAGGAGTTAAACTTGCCGTTAGTGCTGGTGTACAGTTGGCATCGCTGCTGGTGTCCTAGCCACTGAGAGAATCGTCGGTGCTGCTGATGGTGATGGTGGCGGCAACGATGATAGTGGTGTTAGCAGTGGAGATTATGATGATGGTGGATGTAGTACTGGTGATAGTTGTGGGAGTGGTGGTGATTGTGGCAGCGGTTAAATTTAACTTTAGAGCATATGATTTGTTATATAATGAGGTGTATAATTCCGTGCTTACTAGTTAATTTCTATGTATTCACACGAAAGATCAGCTTAAGGGTCTTAGCCTGCCTCAATGTATGAATAATGGCAGCATTCTCTATGAAGTGTAAACGTGAAGGCTTCCTCTTGAAGCACCGCATAATTACACCGACTCAACTTTAGAGCTCATGATTTGTTATATAATGAGGTGTATGTATAATTTCGTGCTTGTTAGTTAATTTCTATGTATTCACATGAAAGATCAGCTATAGGCTCTTAGTCTATCTCTGTTGAGAAAAATGTCTCGAGTTTCGGTCCATAATAAGCCCAGAACGAGGTCTAGGACGACGAACGGAATCAACGAGTTTAAAAACAATCCAAACAGAATACAGAAGAAAAAGTTACGCCCGAAAGAAGATTGGAGCAGGGGTAGCCAGCCTCGGGCCTGTTGGAGGGGGCCTACAAGCGCGGTCCACCGTAAACCGCTAGCTCACGGGTGCCTGCATGGACCAGTTGGCTTTTTCCTTTGCGTTCCGCACGGTCCACGGTATTGTTCCATGGGCTGATCGTGATCCGACGGCTTTGGTTCGAGCCAGTTACGATCGGATGGCTGATATTCGATCTGAGCCTGATCAGGACTGTTGTGTGCGATCCGATGGCCCAGGAGGGAGCTGATCATGATCGGACGATTCGGATCTATCTCGAGTGTGATTAGCATTGGATTTCATACTGGAATATTATTTTTGAATTTTTGGAGTCTATATAACTCCGATTGACGAATTGTTTATTGCGTTGGAAAGCTGGCGATGTCCAGAAGGTGTTGAGAGACTTTTTGAGAGATTTCAAGAAACTTTTATAAGAGTTTTGGAGCTTCTTATTGATAGACTCTTGTACAAGGATTGAGTGATAAGTTTTTATTATATTGTTTGGTTTTCTCTCTCATAGTAAAACTTTGCGTGCCCTGTGGAGACGAGCCTTTGGGTTGATCAACGTGTTTGATTATTTTCTTATTTTATTTTTTTTTTCTATTACAATTCGTCGGTACTAGATCCTTAACAAGTAGTATCAGAGTAGCGGATATCCCAACAGATTGGTATCAGAGCTAGACGGTTGCAGAGTACAGATTGCAGCAGTAATAGGATTGAAGAATATGGAGAAGATAAGTGCAATTAAGGTGGAGATCAATAGGTTTGATGGAAAGGGCAATTTTTCTTTGTGGCAAGCAAGGATAAAAAATGTTCTCATCCAACATGGATCGATCGATGCTCTCTTGTATGACCAGATGTCAGCTACCATGGAGGTGAAGGATTGAAAGTAGATCCAGATATAGACGGTGAGTATGATCCGCTTGTACCTAGTGGATGATGTCGTGATCCATGTACTTGGCGAGACTTATCTGACGATGTTGTGGTCGAAGCTCTAGGAGTTGTACATGGCAAAGTCGCTCACCAATATGTTATTCCTTTGGAGGCAGTTCTACCAGCTGTAGATGGACGAAGGCCAGAGCATGCGGGAGCATCTATCCAACTTTCAGAAGATCTTCATCGGTCTCCTCAGCATTGGCAAAAAAGTTGAGAAGAAGACCAAGCTGTTGGTCTTGCGAGTGTCGCTTTTCCCTTCATATGAGTCCTTAGTGACTGCTCTTCTAGTGAGAAAGAGCACCATCAAGATGGATGAGGTCACTGCAGCGATACTCCAGAATGAGATTCTTAAGAGGGAGAACCCATCTTCGAGTTCAGATGGCGGCAGCTTAGCTTTAGCGATTTTTGGAGGAGTAGGAGGCAGTTGACGGAGTGGTAGAGGATCGTGAGAAGGATGATCCAGGTCCAAAATGAGAGACTAAAGTAAGATCAGATCCTACAGGTACGACAAGTTGGGAAATCGAGTCAAGGATTATCCATAACTCAAAAATCGAATGAGGGCTACTGTAGCGACGGCCAGTAGCGAGTCAGAGGATGATGTCTTGAAGATATCTAACGAAGTATCTACTTTTTTTCAGTAGTGAATTTTAGATTCTGCATGCACATATCATGTTTGTTGCAGAAAGGAGCAGTTTGATTTCCTAGAGAGCAGTGAGGGTACTGTTTATTTGTCGGATGGATCGAGCTATGCGATCAAAGGCATTAGGATGGTTAGCTAGAGAACACATGATGGTGCAGCAAGGAGATTGGGGGAGGTTTGATACATACCCAATTTCAGACGGAATCTTTTCTTATTGAGAAAACTAGATTCAAATGGCTATAGATGGGTAGCTAGTGATGGAATCCTGAAGATCATGCACAGTGATAGGATAATATTGGAGGAGAAAAAAAAGATGAGAGGACATTACTATCTAGTAGAAAGTTCAGTACGAGGTGGAGCTTCAGGAGCCAAAGAAAGTCCAATACGAGGTGGAGCTCCAGGTGGAGATGGATCGGACACGAGATGGGAGACTCGAAAGGATGAGTGGCAATGTCGCAGAGTGAAGTTTCTATTGCCGTAGGAGATTTTTCGAGCAGATCTTTGATCAGAGTGGACACAGCCCATGACGAAGGAGGGATCGAGCTGCTTGGCTCAACTCCCACGTTTGCCCATCCATGATCAGTAGGCATGCCTCAAGGCATGGGACGAGATGGATCACAGGCTCTCAGAGATAGATGGAGACCAAATATCGAATCGAGATGGAGATTATTGAGAAAAATACCTTAACATTATATCCATAATAAGCCTAGAATAAGGTCCAGGACGATGAATGGAGTCCAACGAGCCCAAGAACAATTAAAACGGAGTCTAGACGAAGAAGTGATGCATGAAAGAATATTGAAGCGGAGTAGCCGGCCTCGGGCCCGTCGGAGGGGACCCATAGGCGGTGTTGGACGTCGATGGGGCAGCCCAAACCGGCCGCATGTGGCGGTGCTGGGCCGGTCGGGCACATGAGCATGCGCAGGGGGTGCATGGGGGCCATGCGGAAGAGGGTCGTGTGGGCGCAGGCGCCCAACCCACTATGGAGCACGATCCACCGTGAACCATCGACTCACGGGTGCCCACTTGAACCAGTTGGCTTTAACCTTTGCATTTTGTGCGGTCCATGATACTATTCTATGGATCGATCGCGATCCAACGGCTCTAGTTCGAGCCGATTATGATCAGATGGCTAAGATTCGATCCGAGCCTAATCAGGACTACTGTGTGCGATCTGATGGCTCAGGAGGGAGCCGATCGTGATCAGATGGTCCAGATCGATCTCGAGTGTGATTAGAATTAGGTTTCATATTGGAATACTATTTTTGAGTTTTTGGAGTCTATATAACTTTGATTGATGAACCGTTTGTTACGTTGGAAAGCTGACGATGTTTCGAAGGTGCTGAGAGACTTTTTAAGAGATTTCAGAAAGCTTTGTAAGAATTTTGGAGCTTCTTATTGAAAGACTCTTGTATAAAAGTTGAGTGATAAGTTTTTTTTGTATTGTTTGGTTTTCTCTCTCATTATGAAGCTTTGCATGCTCCATGGAGACGAGCCTTAGGACTGAACTACGTATTTGATTATTTTTCTTATTTTATTTTTTTATTTTTTTCTATTATAATCTATCGGTACTTGATTTTTAATAAATGATATCAAAATAACTGATATTCCAATGGCCTCAATGTATGAATAATGACAGCATTCTCTATGAAGTGCAAACGTGAAGGCTTCCCTTGAAGCACCACATATTTACACTGTTTTAAGCTGAGATGATACCGCACACGCCATGTACTTAATATTTTAATATAATTTAATACAATCCGGGTGGTCAAACCTCCCGTTCCATCAAAAAAATAAACTTCTATGCTTTTTTTTTTTTTTAAAGAATGAAATTGATTCATTGTTACCTTTATTTGTTGAAAATATAAATTACTTTGTATAAGCGCTCGCTATTCAGATAAGCTATTGGCTAAACTAGTGAACACTAGCCCAATTGTAAGAAATCTGCCGTGATGGTTAGGGAACCTATCCTATTTAAGATCTGTTTGGATGATGGGTTGAAAATCCCATTGAATTCATGGATTGGGTCAATAAAATTAATAGATTTTTTTCTTCCTAAATGATTCGGACTAGTCCAAACTAAAATCAATTCTAGATAGTTATAAATATAGATCCTAGGCTAGCCTGTAAGCATATTATATCTAACTAATTTTACTGACCCAATCCATAAAGTTAATGAAAATTTTCAGTTCATTCATCCGAATAGCCCTTATTAATCATTGACTATGCAAATCATATATGGTGTTGTACTAGGCACCATGCATAGGACCAAACATCAAAGTTCTTGGATGGTTTTAACTCTACTGCATAGAGCAAAGGAAGAGCTTTCATTAAAGCAGGATGCACTGGGTAATAGACCATAGATCTTTGTATGATAAATGATATCATGATAGTTCTATTTGAATACATCAAATGTCTTTGTGGAACTATCTGTTAAGCACAAATTTAATTATATTAGGACATATTTAATTAACTATTATAATCAAAGCTGCTAATGGACCAGCCTTTGAGTCATCCTATATGGTACAGGCTTAGACATCAGGAGATACCTACTCTAATTATGTTATAGTGAATAAATCAAGACCCAACATATACTTAGATTTGGGCTGGTTAACTTCTAAGTTTCATAGTTCCATATTAACTAATAAAAAAGATGTTATATAGGTTCATTAATTAGTCTAAGTTGGTTCTTCTTCCAGCAACCTAAGTTTTTAAGTTATGAGTTTGTGGTATCAAAGCAAATTCTATTATGAATCACAATCTTTATTAGTTATATAGAGCCCAACTAAGGAATAAAAGGTTCGAGTAGGAGCTAATTATCATGTCCCATTAAAAGAAGTTTATCAGACCGCTCCATTCCTGCTTTTTTTTTAAAAAAATGTAAAAAGGTGTACTTAATGGGAAAAGGAAGGATATATATGGGTGGTTTGTCAGCATGATATTAATATTTTTAAAGGAAGCTTGGTACAAAAGGCTCCGAGTAGGAGCTAATTGTCATGTCCCATTAAAAGAAGTTTATCGGACCGCTCCATTCCTGCTTTTTTTTTTTTTTTTTTTAAATGTAAAAGGGTGTACTTAATGGGAAATATACATGGGTGGTTTGTCAGCATAATGCTAATTTTTTTAAAAAACTTGGTACAAGATGGATGTTGGATTACCAAGGAACAGACTGATATATTAGGAACTCCTAAAAAACAAATATCTATTGCATGTCTGCGAGTTATTGGTTGATGTGGGTACTCTACAAACTTAGTATTTTAATCTACAATTTTGATATAAAGCTTTTGAATTTCAGCTATGACTTTTTCATGAGCAATTAATGTCCACATAAGTAGCAGCGAGATTGTTTTTTCCTTACAGTAGCTTTGGTGTGATAGATCCTTTGGTTTCACTCCTTCCACAAGATCTAAAATATAGTGGAGAACATGCAGTCCCATGCAACCTTGAAGCCTTCATCTTTTATCATTGTTCTCCATATAATCCAGCTGTAGTGTTTTGGGTAATGGATACATTTAAGTTTTATTCAAGATTAACTACCAAATCATCTCAGTGAATAAACAGTTGAAAAACAAATATTGTTCCCCATATAATGGGCAACTTTTAGTATTGGGATTTTTTAGTTGATGCAAATGAATTCAGAGATTACTCCTCATGGCTTAGAAACTTGTAATGATTTTTAACCGTAAAGATTTTTGATGGATACCATCTCTATGTTACTTTATCTACTTCAATAGCTCGCAAAGCCAATGTTGCTCATCTTATATTTGGGTTCTGATAGCTATAATTGATACTAAATTTTCAAAGTTAGTTTTGAATGTAGCTGGTTGTTGTTGCATTTTGTTTCTCGATAAGGAGAAAAGAAAAGAGAAAGGCCTTCTTTAGTGGCTCATGGAGGATCCAATGATTCTACCAAAATGTGATTTGCTGAGGTTTCCCATCTCAATGGATACATTGGCAAAAATCAAGGCCTAGCCTTCATCATGCAGAGGAAGCATTTACTTTATTTGGAGATTGGTTTGGGGCTATTTTTAAGAAGCCAGAATAATATACCAGCCCACGATTTATTCATCTTCATAAAGTACCTCCATCATTATTTCGTGCGAATGCTTTGATTAAGAAGCTTGATATTTAATACCTCCAGCCCTCCAAATCTTTTAAGCCGACAGATCTTTTCCCAGCTAACCAAACTATATCTATTGTGTTATTTGTTCCTCTCTACAAGAATTATTTTCTTCTTTGGTCGGTATGTCCGATGACTTTAGTTGAAAGTTAAAAATAAAATATCTAAAATATTGGAATTGCACTGAGAACTGAATTAATCATTGCAATACCATCTGCAAGGAAAAGCAGTATACCTTTCACTTCCCATGGAAAATAAAGCAGTGGTTGGTAGACGTCAGCATGGTTAGATGAGGTCATGTTAAGATTAGTAGAATGTGCTAGATTGTGAATCATGTCGAATCAAAAGTGGCCGTCACCCAACCCAATTCATCCTCGTTGCATCCTTATGTTGGATCACATCCACGCACATTCCAGTTGCAAAAGCATATATACACACATCCGAGCCAAATTTACACATTTCAATTTGAAATTTTGGATATTGTAGCCTTGAAATATAACTCTGATTTTCAATATAGATTAGAACAGATCAAGCTTGACCCAAGCCACCCCATCCGCCTGTCCCATAAATCCAGGTCTACTCAACCCATTTGAACCCTTACTATGGGCTATCCCAAGTTACACACTCCGTGCATTGTGATGCCCACCATGGCCAATCCTATGTCCGATCATTTATTTATTCATCGTTCACAACTATGTATTGATCAAACCGGATACAACCACAGTTGAAGAAGCATCCAAGATTTGGACCATTATACCAAACAATATGGACCATCCATCTAAAGTAAGGCACGCGTCTTTCTTTGTATTACTTTTTTGATCGCGCGAGTTCTCGAAAGCTTCTTCCTCAAAGGACCTTTCTTTAAAATAAAAGCTTCTGGATTACTTTCTTCGTTTTATATCCTCCGACCTAAGCGAGCCAGTAGCACCCCCGTATAAGAAATACCAATTCCCAATTGCTTAGATCTTTCCTTGCACGAATATACTGACGTAAACAGCGAATTTCACACGTCCCTCCACTTCAGCAATACCAAAAAAAAAAAAACAAAAAAACAAAACAAAACAAAAGCGCCGACCAAAGAAGTCTTCTCTGGCCTTTCCCTGTAATTATGAGCAGAAATGATGAGGAAATCTAGAGCGTTGGATATAAATTAACCTTGCATGAAGATTTCAAGGTAGAGCTAGATGGCCAGAATCTTGGGCGTTCTTCGTTTTGGAGACTCGGGAATTCTCTTCCTGCTTTGCGTAGTTGCTGCATCGATTTCCATGATCCTCTTCGCCTGCAGCCATCGCCCCGAAAGGTCTCGCAGGAGCCAGAATGTAGCGTATTATGGACACGGTGGCATGGCGAATGCCTCAACAAGCCAAGATAATGGTGGGGGCGGAGCTGCCGATTTTACCGCCGGTGCTGGCCTCGGTGTCGCGGCTGGTCTCGCCACTGCTCTTTCTCTCGATGCCGGCGGTGGTAGTGATTGCGGCGGTGGCCGCGGTGGATAAAAGCCAATCCGAATATATCCAAAGTACTTGTCAGAAAAGAAAAAAAATGTGAATATATTGGATGACTTTTTTCGTCAATGGATTTGTATCCACTTTCTTAATTATGTCAGCTTCTGTATCTTAAGAATCAAAATTTCATGTAATGGACCATTGAGAATAGCTTCGCTGCTTGCAAGGGCCTTGTCTTCTTCTATTCTGTGATTTATTCTTGGTATTACACAAATGACAAATCAATAGCCGAGAGGAATGACCTCCCCGCTCAATTCTAGCCAACCATAAAATTTTGCTCTTATTTGTAATATTTAATATTGTTACCTCGGCTCCAATGGTGCTATATCGAGAAGTCGGCCAGACATCCCGGTGGATGGTGGCTACCCTCCATAGTGGTCGAACCTGTAAGGAAAGCTTACTTATTAGAGTGCCGTCCAATGGAGAATCCTTCGATGCTTAAATCAGTCAGAATCTAAGAAATAAATGAGAAAAAAAGAGAAGATCTGGATTTTTTGTTGGATTTGCCTCTCTCAATCTTATTTTAGGATCCCCCTTTTCTATCTCTTTATACAAAGATAGAGCCGTAGGCTCGCATGATTTGATGGGTTGTTAAAGATCATCCAAGCCTACGATGCCATGATCTAACAGGTTATTGTGTCATCCACTATCTCATGCTAAGAGCTGTTAGTCGTGGGTGTCAACCACAGGCCACGTCCGTGCCTAACAAAGTATCCCACAGACCATACATGTGGCCGAACAGGTTGGCAACCTGAGGTCAGGACTAGGCCAAGGCCTTATTCCAGATATATCGGTGCCTGCATGACATATGAGACGTCACCTATTGTTGATCAGCTCCCAATCTCAAGGTCAGCAATAGGCCGAGGTGGGGGGGTCAAGTGTCGGCCAAACATTGTAACTCCATCTGACCCTAGGCACTTGGGCGCTCTTTTGATGTTCTAATGTAGTCTTGTCCGATTAGAACATTGGTGGTTGAGAGAGGTGGGATCTGATAATCAGGTAGCCCTCATAATAGTTGCCCTCCCATCCCTGAGGTGGGTGAAGGGAGTAGCCAGTTGTTGATTACCGATCCGACATTTTTCCTCGAAGTATTCCTAGTGAATGGAGTTTTGAAAGTCCCAGGCTAGTTTGTGATATATCGGGCATAGATTGGTCTCGTACTGTGTCTCACCAACTATTGAAGGTGATTCATTTTGTGAATTATGTGATGAAAGGCCGCTCAGTCTGGGAGCCTTGAAACACATGGCTTTCAATAATGACATTTTTCAATAATAGATTTCTGCTGAGGGGACGACTGGAGGCTCTGTTCCTTGGGAGGCATGGTCTCTGAAACCTCTTGAGTGGTGACACTTGTCATGCACCCAAGGAGGCAATTAGATATGGCATGGTCCGCCTCTTGTAAAAATAGGAATTCCAACACTTAAAGTTAGCCTTAACCTAGCCTTTTGTGATGTCGTGGTGGAGTCACCTCATCCAGCACCAGGGGATCGTCAGCGCCTACCACTCCATGAAGGGATTTTCTCCTACTTCTAATAAATCGTGGAATGCCTCAAGGGAATATGCCCACAGGCATCTTGGTTTGGCATGAAAGGTGTAGAAAAATTCTACCACTTCGGTTGGGGAGCCGTAGCGGCAGCTGCTAGGGGTTTCTTCTACATTGTGCTCCATGCAAAGGTCTTAAGCCTTTCTATGGGGTAGTTCTTCAACCTCCTCGAGCTAGCTTTTTGGCCCTCCTTAAAGAAATATCTAGGAAATGGATGGATTCCCATAAGGAAACTGATTATGCCATTCCCTATGTCCTTTAATGGGAGCCAGTGATCACTATAAGGGAGTTCCTCCTCCATGTATACCATCAAAGGTTACACTGTGTTAGTTCAGTTTGGCACCCAAGGATGTTGGTCATCCCCGAAGATGTTGATAATGCCCGAGGATGTCAATCGAGCACCGGTATTTCATTTTGCATTTTGCCTGCTCTTGTTGTAATAAGTTGTATCCAAATGAACTTTGCTTGTAATGAATTTTCTTTGAACTGTATGGATCTAACCTTTTTAAACACAATGATTTATGGTTGATGTTCCTTGTGTCGATCGGTCTTTGAGTTCAAGGGTCGTCCCCTTTAACTTATGTTGCATGTTTGTTAGTTAATGAGTTGAATGTAGGGAAGAGCAAAGATTTTTTGTTTTGGCCGGCATTCAGAGTCTTTGTCTCTACAGTCGTGATGAATTGGGTCATTATTCAACTGACCTTTAGTCAAATTGGCGACGATCTTTTCATCGGTCTCAGATGTATTTGGGCATGGACTAATAGGATCAAATTTGGGGGATGCTTTCATTTTCTATTATTGTTATCCGAGGTCCTCACCTGACTAGAATGGGTGCAGGAGGTGTGAACCGGTCAAGTCTAGAGGACCTCCTCAGCATTTTTCTAAACTAGAATCTCCTTGGTTTGAATGTAAGGTTAGGAGTTCAAGAACATCGCCTTGTCAGTCGATTGCCCCCAACTCCTGGTCCCGAGATGATCTCATCATGTCTAGATGAAAGGAGTGGCCTTGTCATCATGTTGATTCAGGCCCCCAATTATTTTTAAGGATCATTTTCTCAACCACTCAGCATTTATTATAGCCTTAGAAAGGGGCGTTCGGGTGTTTTGTCATATCATAAGTCATGTAGTTGTATTGATGGAGTAGATCAAAGTGTCGCGCCGCCATAACTTTGATTGATTTGATGGTTTGCAAAATCATCCTCAAATCAATCATAATCTCAATGCATCATAGCGTGGTTGGTGGCAGGCCGCTCTCATGGATCTTGTTCTACATGGTACAATTAATCATAGACTGGGTGTGATGAAGAGTTAGGAGGCACGATGGCATAGATTAGGTAATGCATTAGCATCTGCAGTGGAGGAGGACTAAGATTTCAATCATGGCCATCCACAAATAGTATTAATAGTCATTCCGTGCCTCTCCTGTTACTTTATTTCTTCCTTATCGAGGCCTACTTTGTGCAGTCAAAAGAGAGAGCTCTTTACTTCTTTCCTTCTAAACTCGCCATCATTTTGGTCCGTTACCGATCGCATCTGCAACGTGTCAGCATCTATATGGAGGAGGACTAAGATTTCAATCATGGCCATCCACGAACAATATTAATAGTCATTTTGCATCTCTTCTGTCACTTTATTTCTTCCTTATCGAGGCCTACTTGGTGTAGTTGAAAGAGAGAGCTCTTTACTTCTTCCCTTCTAAACTCGCCATTGTTCTGGTCCTTTACCGATCGCCTCTGTCATTCAAAGGTTACATTTTTTTCTCTCTTTTTTCTCCTTTTCGCTCTTGCTCTTTAAAGGGATTTCCAAAACAACCATGCATTAAATAGGGAATGGAAGATCTAATCTATAGCATCAAGTATGCACAATAGATAAATTCATTTTAAAAAATCATCCAAAGATTTGATCTCTAGAGTTCATGATTGAAGAAATCCCAAAAGGAACATAGTCGTAAAGAGAATCAAATTAAAAATAGATTTTATAAAGGAAGAAAAAGAAGATCTCATCTTCTTCTTGTGTACCTCTCACCGTAGATATTCATTTATCCTCTGATTCTTTTTAAAGATGAAAAAGCACCCAGCCTTTACAAGTATATAAATAGAGACGAGGCGAATCAGTAGCTACTTGGCTCCCCAGGGTGCTAGCTCCCTTGCAAAGCCTTTACTTGATGGAGGAAGATTCTCAACATCTTTGAGAATCTTAGTAGGATAATGGCTTCTTTAAGATCTCTAATGTGAAAATCAGAATTTCAGCAACCTTGAGAGAAAAAGAAAGAAGCCTTTAGGAGTGGAGGAAAATTATTTTAGGCCCAAAAATTCTTAACCCTTTGAGTAAGAGGAGCCTCCTGAAGCTTAAAGATTATCTTGAATCCTTGGGGTTGGGCTCTCTTTTATAGGCATAGGACCCTAAGTGTTTTGACACAAATGCCTATAGGATCTGGCGGCTAGGATTTCATCCAATAAAATCCATGGCTGCCACCCAAAGTAGGGTTAAACCCTTCCCCATTTATTCCATGGCTGATTTTCATGTTTGAGGGTCAAGCATTTCCCTATCTGCTCATGGATGATTTTCATGTTTAGGGAGAATAAGTCTAGGTGTCATACACTTGATGCATCCAAACCCCTTTGGCTGCATGTGACCTAAGCCCAAATCTAGACCCAAATTCAATTGAACAAAATCCCCATTTGACTCAACTTGAATTCAGCCATATTTAATTTGATCCAATCAAATTAATACATGCAACATTTGCACATTAGTCCTCCTTAAACTTGCTAACTATTAGCAATTAAGTCCTTGCAAATCATAACAATTACAAATTGGTCCAATTATCAATCAAATTAATAATTAGGATCCTGAGATGATTCAAAATCATCCTCCAACAATCTGATCAATCACAATCCCTTTTTATATCTGACCCCATAGGTTCTGTTCTATCTAGTAATGAGATATATTATGATCTCCATCATAATATCATTGAAACTCCTTTCAATGGATTAGAACAGTTTCAATTCTTTTCAGCAAGAGTCATTAATCATCAAGATGACTCCCGTAGATTCCACAATCCACCAGTGATACCAAGCAGTATGTAATGGTACTCCAGTAAAATAAAAGATGAACCTCTAGGTATAATTACTATGTGATACAATCCTTCCATCAAGATCCCGATAAGATGGAGGTTATAGATTACTCATCAAACCACAACATCTGTCATATATAAGATTTGTTCGACTTGAGTTTCTGATGTGAAGTATGTGAAAACTTCTTTCCATTACTTACTTTGCCTTGGCCAAGAATTTCTGAACTCAGTCAATATAAGATCATCTTTCTTGTCTACCAAAGATGACAAATTCCATATAGGTGTACATCCTATTCTTATAATGAACTAACTATAGCCAACATGCACTACGAGGACTAATTTGACTAGAGACCAAGTTGATGTGTAGTCAAACTATAGCAGCCTCATTGTGAATAGCTGAGGCACCGCAAGTTTAAGGACTAATTACATTACCGTATAATCGAGAAAATTACTAATGAATGGGTTGCCATCCAAGTAACTTCTCATATTGATCATGCTCGATATCTTTATTTTTAACAACCACCTGCACTCTTGCTTCAGTGTAGGAACACTGTAGACTTGAGACTTATCTATCCAGAGAAAAATAATTCATGCACCAATCTAAGTGGATCGATCATCATTCATATGATGATCCATTGATCAAGAGTAATTCAAAAATTAATTACCAATAACACATGCCTCAAATTTTTAATTCTTGAGAATAAGTATCATCATCTTATTAATTTTTTGGATGATTTAGGGATACAAAAATACAATCATGAATGAAAAAATAATCCAACATTATTAATTCAATAAGTCAATATCCTTAGATTGTTTACAAGTATTAGCCAACTTGACTTCTAGGGCATATATTTAACAATCTTCCACTTGCACTAAAGTCAATTGGCTACAAATCTAAATTCCATCATTTTAAGATGGACTTCAGTCTTTTGTTGGCTCTACAGTTTAGTCAGTAAGTCTGCTACATTATCAGTAGAGTCAACTCTCTATTTCTTGATGTACTTATTTTTGAGGTACTTACGGATTAGGTAAAATCGTCGCTCAATGTGCTTGAACTTCTGGTAAGATCTTGATTTCTTAGTAAGGGCTATGACACTGTTGTTATCACAATAATGTGTAATGGCATCATGGTATCACACCTAGCTTTACAATGAACTTTTTGAATCAGAATACCTCCATCGTAACTTTTGATGTGGCGATATACTCAACTTTTATGGTGGAGTCCTGTGAGAACCGGTCTCTTTGAACCCGATTCACCTCAAAGCCAACAATCTTTGCCGACTTCATCAGAATAAAAAAAATAAAAATAATAAATCCTAAATCCCTTCCTATAACCCTTATGAAGAAATCCCAATCCTAAATCCTAGATTCCTTCCTAGAAATCTTAATCTCAATTATAAAACCCTAGCTTACCTATGCATGGGATTTCGGATGGAAGAACGTTGAATTCAGGCCATCAGCCACTGCCGCCACCACCACAATCGTCGGTAATCCCCTTTTCTTTTCTCTTCTTTCTTCTTTTTAGCTTTAGGATAGAGCTTTTCTTGGTGGGATCCTCGATCGACCGCACCTCTGGTCATTATCATGTCGCTTCCTCCGCTAGCTCTTTTCTTCTCTGGCCACTCAGTGATGCTAGAGAAGAAGACCGTGGTTCGATCTTGAGAAGAAACGAAGAAAAGAAAAGAAAAAAATGAAGAAAAGAAAAGAAAGAAATGAAGAAAAGAAAGAAATAGAGAGAGAGAATGGGTTAAATTAAATTTGAGATGTTTTAATTAGTTTGGACCCAATTTAATTGGATCTAAGTCAACTCATCACATGAATCTAATTTAGAAATTGATTCAAAATCTAGACTGGGCATAGGCTAGATTAAAAGATTTTTTATTTATCTTAATTATTTTTAAAATTAGGGATTAACTAAATTATTTGATATGATAAAGTCTGTAACTCTGTAAGAATACTGGATCTAGAGATCAGTTTATGAAAATCATAAAATTTTGGATCTGATTACCAAGTAAGTTTTCTTTTATCTTTGGATTATTTTTATGTATATGTACATATTTTAATATTAGATTCTTGTATATAAATAATTAAAAATTATTAAATTTTAAAATTATGAATTTACTAATGAAAATTGATTTGAGAAAAATTAGATCAAACATGATGTCATTATTACATATTATAATTTTGAAAGAGAAGGTTTCTTGAAAATTGTATGTTCTTTTCTTAAAATTGCATGGTACTTAAAAAAAATTATATCTATCCATTGATACATGAAATTTTGAATAAAAATTACTTTCATTATTCTTTGAAATATATAAAAATTGAGTTGATACTATAATAAAAATAAATATTTTTATTTATAAAAAGTGATTGAAATAAAAGCATGAGAAAAAAACTCTCTAGTTAGACTATGATTTGGGTCTAGCCAACGGCACTGATCGTTGGCCACACATCATAAATATGTTTCTCTTGGGTCTAGCCAGTCGGGACTGATCGCTGGTAGAGTTAGTTCTTATGGGTCTAGCCAATGGGATTGATCACTGGTAGCATGCCGATGGTTCTGATGTTCTTCGTTCAAAACTAATCTCTTTATCTTATCACGGAATGAATCATGGCTGTGTGAGCTAGAGTTAGTTTTCTTATGGACCTAGCCTGTGGGACTGATCACTAGTAGCATGCCGATGATTTGGATGTTCTTCGTTCGGGGCTAGTTTCTCTTGGATCTTGTCACGAGGCTAATCATGGCCATAGTCATCGAAGATCGAGAGAAAATTTTTGATTTTTTTCTAATGAACATGATAAGATTTTAAATTAAAGATATCTTAATATATTATTACTTAATTATTATATTTAAAAAAATATTTATGCTTGATTTTTCAGAGATGATTGATAAACTTATTGAGCCCATAAAGCTTACACCCTTTTTCTATTTTTATTTTTTAGATTCAAAAGATTCTACTGGGCTGAAAATTGATCAGTGAGGAACATAGGATTTAAGTAGATTTTTAGTTAATTTTATTTAAATAGATTTAGTTTTTAAATATTATTTTAAATTATATTTATTTTTTAATATTTTTTAAAGATATTTTTATTTAATATTAGAGAAATTACTTTTACTATTGCTTGAGTTGAATTATGATAATCAATTATTTAGTGAAAGGCAGGTCTTGCATATTCGAAGTAGTTAAACCCTAAGAGTATGCGGCTGTCTATCAGATATCCGGCTTGAGTTAATGGGTCAGGGCATGATAGATTTTATGGTATCAGAGCCAGGTTAAAGATCATAAGAATTTAGATTAGATAGAATAGGGTAGAATTAGGATCTTGATGAATACATCAAAATAAATATGGATACTTAAATTTGATTGAATTGTTAAGATAATCCAGAGTTAGCTTGAACCAAATTAGATTTAGAGTTTAATATCTTGATCATACAAAGGTGCGAATGTGGCAATTATCTCGAGAGACATTTATAAACTAAATCCTTGCTTGGATTATGTAGAATTTTAATCAAGGATTATTAAGAAATTTTGAAGAATGTTAATTAGAGTTGTATGGTGGAAAGTGTGGTGATTGAGTCATTTAAGCTAATCAAAAATATTGAAATTTATGGTTATATCACTAGGGATTATAATAGTGGTGATTCATATGGTTTAGAAGTTATTTAGCAAATTCGAGATATTTGATAGAATCTAATCAGAGTACGTGGTGGAAGCATGATGATTTAAATTATTTAAAATTGATTGAAAACTTTGATTTCAATAATACGGAGATTCGAATTTCTTATTTAGCAAGAGATAGGAGGTCAAGGATGGGATAAGAATTTGGTTCACCTAAGCATACCGACTTTATAGTATGTTAATTTCGAGGATGAAATTATTTTAAGAGGGGGAGAATGTGAGAATCGGTCTCTTTGAATCCGCTTCACCTCAAAGACGGCAACCTTTGCCGACTTCACCAAAATTAAAAAAAAATAAAAAATAAATCCTAAATCTCTTCCTAGAACCTTCACGAAGAAATTTCAATTCTAAACCCTAGATCCCTTCTTAAAAATCCTAATCTCAATTATAAAATCCTAACTTACCTATGCATGGGATTTCAGGTGGAAGAACATTGAATTTAGGCCGTCAGTTGCCGCCACCACCTCCATAATCACTGGTAATTCCTTTTTCTTTCCCCTTCTTTCTTCTTTCTAGCTTTAGGATAGAGCTTTTCTCGGTGGAGTCCTCGATCGACCACACCTTCAGCCACTGTCACGCTGCTTCCCCTACTAGCTCTTTTCTTCTTTGGTCGCTCGGTGATGCCTGAGAAGAAGACTGTGGTTTGGTCTTGAGAAGAAACGAAGAAAAAAAAAGAAAGAAATGAAGAAAAGAAAAGAAAGAAACAAAGAAAAGAGAGAGAGAGAGAGAGAGAGAGAGAGAGAGAGAGAGAGAGAGAGAATGTGTTAAATTAAATTTGAGGTGTTTTAATTAGTTTGGACCCAATTTAATTGGATCTAAGTCAACCCGTCATATGAATCTAATTTAGAAATTGATTCAAAATCTAGACTGGGCATAGACTAGATTAAAATATTTTTTATTTATCTTAATTATTTTTAAAATTAGGGATTAACTAAATTATTTGATATGATAGAGTCTGCAACTCCATAAGAACATCGGATCTAGAGATCAGTTTAAGAAGATCATAGAATTTTGGATCTGATTATCATGTAAGTTTTCTTTTATCTCTGAATTATTTTTATGTATATGTACATATTTTAAAATTAGATTCTTATATATAAATAATTAAAAATTATTAAAATTTAAAATTATGAATTTACTAATAAAAATTGATTTGAGAAAAATTGGATCAAACATGACGTCATTGTTATATGTTATAATTTTGAAAGAGAAGATTTTTTAAAAATTGCATGGCCTTTTCTTAAAATTGCATGGTACTTAAAAAGAAAATTATATCTATCCATCAATACATAAAATTTTGAATGAAAATTACTTTCATTGCTCTTTGAAATATATGAAAAATGAGTTGATAATATAATAAAAATAAATATTTTTATTTATGAAAAATGGTTGAAATAAAAGCATGAGAAAAAAAATTCTCTAGTTAGACTATGATTTGGATCTAGCCAACGAGATTGATCATTGGCCACACATCAGAAACATATTTCTCTTGGACCTAGCCAGTTGGAGCTGATCATTGGCAGAGTTAGTTCTTGTGGGCCTAGCCAGTGGGGCTGATCACTGGTAGCACGTCGATTGTTCGAATGTTCTTCATTCAGGACTAATTTCTTTGCCTTATCATGGGATGAATCATGGCCATGTGAAGTAGAGCTAGTTTTCTTATGGGCCTAGCCAGTGAAGCTGATCATTGGTAGCACATCGATGATTCAGATGTTCTTTATTTAGGGGCTAGTTTCTCTTGGATCTTGTCACGGGGCTAATCATGATCGTAGTCATCGAAGATTGAGAGAGAATTTTTGACTTTTTTTTTCTAATGGGCATGACAAGATTTTAAATTAAAGATATTTTGATATATATTATTGCTTAATTATTATATTAAAAAAAATATTTATGCTTGATGATGATTGATAAATTCACTGAGCCCATAAAGCTTACATCCTTTCTCTATTTTTATTTTTTAGATCCAGAAGATTCTGTTGGGTTGAAAATCGATCAGTGAGGAGCATAAGATTTAAGCAAATTTTTAGTTAATTTTATTTAAATAAATTTATTTTTTAAATATTATTTTAAATTATGTTTATATTTTTAATATTATTTAGAGATATTTTTATTTAATATTAGAGAAATTGCTTTTACCACTACTTAAGTTGAATTATGATAATCAATTATTTAATGAAAGGCAGGCCTTGCATATTCAAAGGGGTTAAATCCTAAGAGTGTGCGACCGTCTGTCGGGTGTTCGGCTTGAGTTAATGGGTTGGGGCATGACAAGTCCGCTATGATAGGCTGCTTGGAATTTTTTCAGCTGATATAGCACCATCATTGCATCAAAAAACACAGCCTAATGTCAACTTGCAATTATTAATATCAAACATAAAGTCTGAATCTATGTATTCTTATACCCTCAACTTTCTTTCTTCAAAAATCGAGAACATATCCTTAGTCCTTCTCAAGTACTGAAGGATACATGTTACAACTATCTAGTGCTCCTCGTCTAGATTCAACTGATATCTACTTGTGACACTTACAGCATGAGCTATATCAGGTCGAGTACATAGCATGGTATACATGAGGCTTTCTATAACCGAAGCATAAGAGATCTTGCTCATGTATTTTATCTTTTCCGATGTATTGAGGTACATCTTTTTGGAGAGATGAATCTCATGCCTAAAGAAAAGAAATTCACTCTTAGAATTTTTCATATTGAACCTCTTCAGTACCTTTTCTATATACATTTTCTATGATAGGCCTAGCATCCTTTTAGATCTATCTCTATAAATCTTTATCTCCAAGATGTATGATACTTTTTCATGGTCTTTCATAAAAAATTCTTTAGACAACCATATCTTGACTAAGATCAATATGAAAATATCATTCCCAATCAGAAGGATGTCATCTACATACAGTACGAAGAAAGTGACAGCACTCCTACTGGACTTCTTAAACACATATGATTTCTCTTTGTTCTTGATGAAATCAAATGATTTGATCATATATATCATTGAAATAAATATTCCAACTCTGAGATGCTTGCTTGAGTTCATATATAGATCTTTAAAATTTGCAGACCTTATGATCTTTATCACTAAAAGTGAAATCTAAAGGTTGCTCTATATAGATATCTTCCTCAAGATATCCATTCAGGAAGATAGTTTTTACATCCATCTGCCATATTTTATAATCAAAAAATACTGCAACAGCAAGTAATGTTTGAATGAACTTCAGTATAACCATTGGCGAGAAGGTATCCTGATAGTCAATACCTTCGTGCTGACTATAATTTTTAGCCATAAGTCTTGTCTTAAAGATCTCTATCTTTTCATTCAAACCTATCTTTCTCTTGTAGATCTATTTGCATCCAATAGGTACTATACCCTTTGATGAATCTACTAAAGTTGGTTTAAGTACATTGAGTCAATCTCTGACCTTATTGCCTCTAACCATTTCTCGAAGTTGATATTTGATATAGCCTAGTTGTAAGTCTTGGGGTCATCTCCATGTACCCCATTTTTTATGAGAAATATTTTCTCGACATTCTCTATGATGATACCTAAATATCTCTCAAGAGAATTGAAAATTCTACTGGATCTACGAGGTGGAGGAGAAGCTACGTGTATTAACTCAGCTTGAATAGGTTCTATAGGTTTTGAGACTTGTTGCTCTATAGAGATTTTCTCTTTAAGCCTAATCTATCTTCTACTATTTTTATCTTGGATAAACTATTTTTTCAGAAAGATAACATGTAGGCTTACAATCACATTATGATCCTCTAGAAAGTAGAAGTAATATTCTAAAGACTCCTTAGGAAATCCTATGAAACAAGATCTTATGGACCTAGCCACTAACTTGTCATCTTGTAGTCTTTTGATAAGGGTTGGATATTCCCAAATCCTGAGATGATCAAGACTTAACTTCTTGTCATGTCATATATATCTCATACGGTGTGGTATAAATGGATTTAGAGGAGATCTAATTCAATAGATAGTTAGCAGTAAGTAAACTATGTCCCCAAAGAAATAAGAAAAGGTCAGTGAAGCTCATCATAGACCGAACTATATCCAATAGGATATGATTTTTCTATTTTAAAATCTTATTGAGTTGAGACATTTTAGGTGGAGTCCACTGTGAGACTATGTCATTTTTCTTGAGATAACTTAGAAATTTTTACTAAGATATTCTCCTCCTCAATCTAATTGAAGAATCTTTATGAATTTTTTAATTTATTTCTCTACTTTATTTTTGAATTTTTTGAACTTTTTAAAGACTTTAGATTTATATCTCATAAGAAATATATAATCGTATCATGATAAATCATCAATAAAGATTATGAAGTAGAAATAATCTTCTCTGACCTACACATCAAATGGGCCACACATATCAGTGTATACCAAAGTTAGTATCTCAGTGGTCCTTTTCTCTTATCCCATAAAGGATAGCTTGGTCATCTTTTCTTGAAGATAGGATTCACAAACCGGATATACGTCGAAAGTCAATGAGCCTAAGAGCCCACTCTTCTCCAATCTATTAATCCTTTCTTCTTCTGTATGACCTATAAGGATTTGATGTGGTGCTCCCAAGCCTTAGAAGGCCATGAAAGGGGTTAGGGTGTTGACTCTGAGAGGCTAGGACAAGAGTGGTCCAAGGGTGGAGGTAGTGTATAGCCCTCCATGGGCTTGAGGTTCAGGCATGAGGATCTTGAGGAGCTTGGTTGGTACTTCAGAGATCTGAAAATATAAAATCGAGCAAATAATCAGAGCCAGGAGCAGTATTAGCCAAGAAAAAAGATTGGCACATAGGTGGAGCTGGCTTGGATATAGATCAAGCTAGCTCGGACTGGGATCAAGCTAGCTTGGGTTGAGATTAAACCGACTCTCTCAGGCAGACAGAAGACTATGCTCGGGAGTCTGTGGCATGAGATGCAGTCCAGCTGGCTCGAGCCTCCGTTGAGCTAGCTCAAATTTAAAAGATAGATCTACATAGGATTTTTTATTTGGCCTTAGATTGAATTTGATCCAAGGGATCTTAAGGCCTGATTTGAGAGATCTTAAGAAGGCTAATTCATGTATCAATCGATTTTAGATCTAGCAAATGAGAGCATATAAAGTCATGAGTGTACATAGATTTGGATGAGTGCTTTCATGTATTAGGATAGCCTAGAAAAATTTTTAAGATGGAATTTAAATTTATTAGGATTTATGTAGTGTAACAAAAATCCTAGGACATATAAATTCAGATATTGTAACTTTTACGATAGTGTGAAATATAATTAAATTTTTTTTCCTAACTATCTTCTCTTTTCACTCTGATTCTAATGCCAAAATCCTAAGCGCCATCTTTTTTTCTCTCATCTTTTTAGATCTTCTTCGATTTGCTAGATTAACACCCAAGTTTTGTGCAAGAGATCAAATCTATGGTTATGGTTTCGAGCAGCCATAGGCATAATAGTTGATATCGGAGTCTAGTTGAGCATAGAGGAGAAAGAAGATCAAGTTTCAGTAGAGGATTAGTAGCAAAGTTTTAGATCTAGGTTTTCTCTAGGCTTTGTGAAGAAGAAAAAGATCTAGGAGTTGCTATCCACCCTTCCTAGTCAAGGTAATTTTCAGATCTACCTCTTTTGTTGTTATTTGATTTAGATTGATCATGGAAGGCAGTAGATTGAAGATAGGATTTGAGAAGTTTGATCGAAAAAAAATTTTTATCATATGAAAAGTTAGGGTCGAGGATCTACTGGTTCAAATAGGGTTGGATTCAGCCTTAGAGGATAGGCTGGAGGAGATGATAGATAAGCTATGGATGTTCTTGAAAAATAGGACATGCATCACGATTAAGACTTGTCTGGCAGATGAGATTTTGTATGGCATATTGAAGGAGAGAACATCCAAGGGTTTATAATCGAGGTTACATCAGTTGTACATGAAAAAAATATGTGCAATAAATTGATATTGAAGAAGCAACTTTATAGCCTTCAGATATAGGAGAGCAAAGATGTTACGGAGTATATTCAGTGGTTCAATCAGATGAGCATAGACTTGCTCAACATAGAGATGGATTCGCTATCCAGGAGCTTTCATCCATTGGTGACTATGTTGCTATACGGTAAGGAGATACTAGTATACGAGGAAATCGTGTCAGTGCTTAGGTCCAGTAAACAACAAGAATGGAAGATGAAGAGAAAGATCTTCTAGGAGGATCTCATAATTTTAGAAAGACTAAAAAAAGGAAAGAAGGATAAGCAGAGGGGCAGCAAGGAGTCTAGGAGATGCTTCAAATATGGTGAAGTAGGATACTTTAAGCAAGAATATCCGTTTTGAAAGAAGTGCAAGAGAGAAGAAAAGTCAGATTTCATCAGCTCAATCACTAAAGGAGAAGAGTCGGATGAGTTCTTATTTATTTTGGAGTAGTCTATAGGTTACGAAGTTTCGAGATGGCTTTGAAGGGATCCGTGGAGTGTAGAGGATTTGAAAGGACAGCGACGATATTTGAGATGTAGCAGCAGGCCCAACATTGCAGCATTGGATGGTTGACCTCGGATGACTTGATTATAGAGGCAGCTTCTACGACATCAGGTGGATTTGTTTTTAGGTGGAGCATCAAGCAGAGGTAGATTCATCGGTGGAGAGGGATTTGATATGAGTTCAAAGCAAAAAGATGCGGAAGGACCTATATCCCCGCACTAGTACCAAAGATGCATAGTTCTAGATAGAGCGGTGTGTATAGATGGACAGGCATAGTTCTGAAGAGATCGTGTCAAGGTATTTAGTGAGTGTCGGTATAGAAATATATTATGGATTCTCCAAGAAAGTTCAGGACAAGCGATGCTGCTGCCAAGCAGAATGATGACTACAACTCCAAAGGTGATGCAAAGGAGCAAGCCAAGATCTTCGACGGTGGAGAAGGTCATCCTAAAGACCTTAAAGAAAGCTCAACAGCTAAAAAATAATGGCGGTGGTAATGTATGCACAAGGGGTTGTCAGGGCATGCAGCTACAGTGGGGTCATGCAGAAGGATATTGCCAGGTGTGCCAAGGCTTGGGCACACCAAGATGGAGATTGTAAAGATTTTGTATGGTGCTCCTAGGCCTTAGGAGGCTATGGGAGGACTCAGGGTATTGACTCTAGGAGGCTAGGACAGAAGTGGTCTTATGGTGGAGGTAGTGTATAACCCTCACAGGCATAAGGTTCAGGTGTGAGGATCTTGAGGGACTTGGTTGGTGCTCTAGAGATCTAAAAATATAAGATGGAGCAAAGAACCAGAGCCAAGAAAAGTATCAGTCAAGAAAAGGACTAGCACACAGGCAAAGCTGGCTCGGATACAGGTCGAGTTGGCTCGGACTGAGATCGAGCCGACTCGGGCTAAGATCGGGCCAGCTCTCTAAGGTAGACAAATGACTATGCTCAGGAGTCTATGGTATGAGCCTCCATCGAGCCAGCTCGGACATGGAAGATAGATCAACATGAGATTTTTTATTTGGTCTTAAATTAGGTTTGATCCAAGGATTCTTAAGGCCTAGTTTGATGGGTCTTAAGGAAGCTAATTCATGAATGGATCGATTTTAGATCCAGAGGATGAGAGCATGTAAAGCCATAGGTATATATGGGTTGGGTTAGTGCTTTCATGTATTGGGTTAGCCTAGGAGAATTTTTGAGCTAGGATTTAGGTTTATTAGAATTTATGTGGTGTAGCAGAAATTCTAGGATATATAAACTCAAGTATTATAACTTTTACAATAGCATGGAATACAATTGAGCTTTTCTTCCAAGCTCTTTTTTCTTTTCTCTTTGATTCTAATACCAAAACCCTATGCGCCATCCCTTTTCTCTCATCTTCTTAGATCTTCTTCGATTTGCTGGATTAACACGTAGGTTTCGCATAAAAGATTAGATCTACGGCTATGGCTTCGAGCAGCCGTAAGTATAACATGACCATGAAGGAAATCGATTTAGAATTTTAAAATTAGATTTTGAAATATTTTCAAATCTATGCTGTGAAAGAGATGAATTAATCATATTAATTTATAAATACATAAGAAAATTCCTAGATCTAGGTTCCTATTACATGATTTAAGCATGGTATTAAATTATAAATTAAAAGATGAGAAAAAATTTATGTTGATCATATCAATAAGAAAACTACACTAGATCAGATCTAGGTATAAAATAAAAAGATCATATCATCCTTATCTTTGCAAGTTAAGTTTCTTAACACACTGATCCAAGGCTAAGGTTAACGCTCTGAGCTGCACATGTGTCTGACCTCTACAGGATATCCATACGAGCCCTCGATCGTTGATCAAAAGTCCAATGCCCAAAAATCAGCATAGTATACTAGTACTGTACTGATCCTTATTCGATGGTTGATCTAGATCTTCCTCCTTCAAAACTTGGACTCTTCAATTTTCAGAGGTTGAGGAAGAAGACTTGTGAAGTTGAGACTCCTCCCAAAAACTCATAAAAAATGGAGGAAAAGATATAAGAAAGTAACCCTAGAAGAAGAACCCTTCTTCTTTATTTCTCTCATCTAGACATTTGGACTTGTGTCTTCTCAAAACCCAACTCCCAAGGACTTTTCTCTCAAACCTTTCCCATGCCAATAGCCCTCTCTCAGATGAATAATCTCTAAAAAATTCAAGCCAAGAATCCCCTTATTTATAGAGATATGGAACAATCCTTGTCTAGGTCAAATACCTAGCAAGGAATGTCCAATTAAGGCAAGACTAGTGGCATCCAACTTTTAGGCGCCCTCTCATTCTTTCTAGCCATGGACCACCAGGAATTGGCACACAAAAACTTCCATAAAATCCATGAAAATCCTAAAAAAAATTGGGTGGGTTGGTCGCACAAAAGGATAGTTGTTTTGATAATAACAAACTTTATCAAAAGGAGTTTGAATTCAAAATAACTAGCCTTATTTGATTTGGTCCACAACTAACTACCAAGTAAGAGAGAAGAGGAGCAAGGTGGCATGCATGAAGGCCTGGGAGTGAGGAGTTTTCGCACAAAACTCCAAGGAAAAGTGGCGTGGGTGTTGGGAATTAAGGTGGTGCAAGTAAAGGCAAATCCTAGTCACACTAGGACTTCCAATTTGACTTGATCAAAGTGATTTATGAACCAAATTAAATCAGATTTAATTCAATCCAATTAGAATAAGTCTTAATCCAATTAAGAATCTAATTAAATTAGATTTAATTAGATTTAATTTTTAATCAAATTAGAGATTAGGTTCATACAAATGCTAATTGAACTAGAACTCGTTCTTCCTTACAATTGGCTTATCTAATAAACTAATTGAACTTGATCCAATCAAGTCCAAACCAAATCTAATTAAATTATATTTATTTAGACTTAATCTCAGCCCTTTGATTTAATTAAATTAAGTTATTTAGCAATCTAATTGCTAATTGATCCTTCAGTAATACTTGCACTAGGTTAAACATCAATCGTATTAATTGTTTAACCCTAGAATGATTCTTAATCATCGATCAACCATTCGGTCAGATCAAAAATTTTTATGTATATGATCCTATAGGTTCGAACCTAAGCTAATAGTATTAAAATAAATTTCTATACCAATTAAAGTGATTATCTAGCAATGGTACCTGACGGTCGGATAGATCAAATGTGTAGAACAATATCTTTGGAATCCATGTGGATATAGTTTTCATATAATTCATCCTCTTGACCAAAAAGCTCGTAGGATTCCTCAGAGTTTAACTGTCAATCCCAATTAGATCATCCACATTGTATCTCAAAATATCAAATCTCTCTTATGGATTATCCTAACCAAGATTTTGCTATATTGAATACAGTGATGCATTCTTCTCCAACTCTTGAAGTGGTCAATCCCATCTTGATCACTTACCAACTTCGCAAGTACTTGACTATGCCTAAAAATCTTTCATTACTGAATTAAAAATTTAGTTAGTCTGGTACCAAATCATGATGAGTTACTTGCAAGCTACTATGGTGATCTCAGGTCCAAGGGATACTTATACCTATATCCCATCAGAGCAATTCTCGATAGCAGAATGCTCTGAAATTGGTCACGTTCAGTGACGATGTATCTTTACATCTCACTTGTATACCATATCAGTGTCTTCACACTTCTTGGTTAAGAGGATAATTAACCTATATGGTATATAATGATCTATGCTCGATAAATGCTATCATCCTAATTAACAACGTATCATTTAGTCGTGAACTATTTAAGGACTAATCGATATATTCTCTTTTTATCAAAACTAAATAGTCCTAAGGACTTCATCACTATAATGGAGTTCATTAAAAAATGTAGACTATATGATGAAAATACCAAAATATTTTTTTTATTCATTATTAACTCAATTACAATTACAAGATAGCTCAACCATCAACAAGCTGACGATTAACTTTGGAATACATTTCTCAATAACTTCCACTTATCCTAAAGCCACTCGGCACAGTATCTAATATCCATCTTTGACTTATGGTTGTCGAACTTCTTTATGGCCAGGCTTTAGTAAAGGGATCGACCAGGTTCTCCTTTTCATTGATCTTTTGAAGATCGACGTTATTTCGATCCACGATCTTTTGGATCAGATGATAGCAGCACGGTATATGCTTTATTCGCTGGTGTGCTTTTGGTTCTTTCACCTGAGTAATGGCACTGTGCTATCGCAATAGAGCAGGACCGATCCATCAAGAGAAAATGCTACTCCAAGCTCGATGATGAATTTCTCAACCATACAGCTTCCTTCACAGTATCTGATGCTGCGATGGACTCTACCTCACAAATAGAGTCTGCCATAATATGCTGTTTGAAACTCTTCAAGTAGATAGCTCCACTATTTAGGATAAAGATATAACCTAACATATTTCTACTATCATCATGATCAGATTGAAAACTAGAGTCAGTAAATTTCATAAGTTTTAGATCTGATTCATCATAAACCAACCATTGGTCCTTAGTATTTCTTAAATACTTAAGGATGGCTTTCACCACTTTTCAGTGGTTCTTTTCTAGATCAGATTGATATCTACTCACTACTCCTAGTGAGTATGCCACATCTGATCTCATACATGTCATGACGTGCATAATAGATCCCACTGTCGAAGCATATGGGACTCTACTCATATGCTTTCTCTCTCTTCAAAAGTTGTCAGATAATTCTTCTTAGAGAGAAAAATTTTATGGTCTATCAAAAGATAGTCTTTTTTGGAATTCTCTATGTTGAACCTCTTCAGCATAATTTCTATGTACATGGACTGGGATAATCCAAGCATCCTCTTAGATCTATTGCTATAGATCTTCATTTCTAGAATTTACGATACTTCATCCAAGTCTTTCATGGAGAACTGAGATGATAATCAAACTTTTATTCCTTGCAGTGCGAGGATGTCATTCTCGATTAAGAAAATATCATCCACATACAAGATAAGAAATACTACCGCTGGATCATTTATACATTTATAAATGTAGGGCTCTTTTCCATTCTTAACGAAGTCATACGTTTTAATCACTTTATCAAAATGCATATTCCCCCGAGATACTTGCTTTAATCCATAAATGGATCTCTAAAGCTTGCACACCTTGAACTCATCTATGGATGTGATCCTTTAGATTATATTATATACACCTCTTCGATTAGCTTTCTATTCAAGAAAGCTATTTTTACATCCTTCTGCCAGATCTCATAATCCAGATGGACAACTATTGCAAGCATTATCCGAATGAATTTGAGCATTACTACAGAAAAAATATCTCATCATAGTCAATACCATAATGTTAATAATACTCCTTGATAACCAGATGGGCTTTATAAATCTCCTCCTTTCCATCTACACTCATTTTTCTTTTGAAGATCCATTTACACCCAATGGGTTTAACCCTTTCGCGTGGGTCAACCAATGTCCACACATTATTGATCTTCATGGATTTTATCTTGGATTTCATGGCCTCAAATCATTTTTTGAAATCAGATCTCTATATCGCATCCATATAGGTGATCGAATCCTTATCATTCTCATAGAGTTCGATGAGATCACCATCCTAGATCAAGATACCATAGTATCGGTCCGATTAATGTAGTACTCTACTGGATCACCTTAATGGTGTAGTTACATTAGGCTCTAGATTTGATCTAATCAAATCTGATTTAGGTTCAACTATTGGTGTCGATCTTTCTATCTGTTGAACTTCATCAAGTTCAATCTTAGAGATAATAGTTTCTTCACCAAGAAACTTCTTTTCTAAAAAGATTGCCTTAAGACTAACGAATATTTTTTGTTCATCAGCATGGTAGAAAATATATCCTTTGATCTCTTTTGGGTACCTTATGAATATGCACTTGTCAGACCAAGGTTCAAGTTTATCTATGATTAACCATTTTACATAAGTCGAGCACCCCCAGATCCTAAGGTGTGAGAGTGTTGGCTTACGTTATGTCCATATCTCTTATGGAGTTTTAATTATAGACTTACTTGAAATCTTATTTAACATATAGCAAGTCAATTCGAGTATATATCATCAGAAGAATATCGACAAGCTAGCAAAATCCATCATGGATTGGATCATGTCTAACAGAGTCTGATTCCTCCTTTCAGACATCATTATGCTATGATGTTTCTGGAGGAGTCCATTGAGAGAGAATTCTATTCTCTCTTAAATATATGAGAAACTCACTAGAAAGATATTTTCCTCTTCGATCAGATCGAAGAGTTTTAATACTCTTTCCAGTTTATTTTTCTACTTTACTTTAGAATTATTTGAATATTTCAAATGAATCTGACTTATGTTTTATCAGATATACATATCCATACCTAAATAGATCATTTGTGAAAGTAACAAAGTAGAGATATCCATCTCTAACACTGGTGCTCATAGGTCCACATACATCAGTATATACTAGACCTAAGAGCTTAGTGGCTCTCTCACCTTTTTCAGTAAAAGGTGACTTGGTCATTTTTTTAAGAAGATAAGATTTACTGGTTGGAAGTCATTCACAATCACTGACTTCAAGAATTTCTTCTTGATGAGTCAACCTGTTTATCATGTTCTTATTGATGTGACCTAGCATAAGTGCCATAAGTAAATATCAGACATACTATCTAATCTAGGATGCTTGCTAGTGGAATAGACTATACTAACAGATTATGATAGCATGTATACACCATTGTTCAAATATCCAGAGAATATAGTAACACCATTCATATTAACATTACAAAAAAAAATTTATTAAAATTTCATAATTATCTTTGGCCAAAAGGCCTACAGAAATGACATTAAAAAAGAAACTATGATAAAAATGACAATCACTAAGAACAATAGTATAAGACTCAAATAGAAGTTTCAAGATTTCTAATACTATAACTAGAACTAGTCTTCCATCTCTAACATTTAGGAACCTCTCATCTTGCTTGAATCTCCTACTGACCTGCAACTCCTGGAATGAATTACAAATATGGTAAGAGCTACTGGTATCCAATACTCAGTCCGTTATATCATAGATAAAGAAATTAAAAGGAGTTATCATACAAATACCTTGCCCAGCAATAGCTTGTTTCTTTTTTGGCCTGTTTGGATCTAAGGAGGCAATATACTGAGGACAGTTTCTCTTTCAATGTTTTCGCTTCTTGTAAAAGAAGCATTCAGTTTGACTCTTATTGGACTTTATCTTTTTAGTCTAGCCCTACACAGATGTCCCAATCTGAACTTACATCTTCTTGGATTTCTTCTTCTTGTTCTTCTTTTCTTTCTTAAAGGATTGAGAATCAGAATATAAACCTCCTACGAAGTTCACCAACTTCTTGTAGAGCTGGTGATCCTTCTTAAAGTTCTAAAGTAACCTCAGTAACCCATGATAGTTAACTTCAAGCTTTGTCATTCTATAATGAGTGAGGAATGGATGATAAGACTTGAGTAGGGAGTTCAGTATTGCATCTTTTTCTAGTTGCTCATGCAAGAAAAAATCGAGCTTGCTCAAACACTCCATCAGCTCGATCATGTACAGTACATGATCAGTGACTGAAGCTCCATCCCTTATCCTAGTATTGAAGATGGCACAACTAGTCTTGTGCCTCTCAATGCCATCGAATGTGTCAAAAGACTCCTTCAATACTTGAAGCATGTCTTTTGGCTGAGCTGCTTCGAATATACGACTGAACTCATCACTCATAGCCGCTAGCATAATACAGTACATTATGGTTCGATCACTGAGCCACTTCTGGTAAGTATCTCTGACTAACCCACGTACATTTACAATTGGCTCCTCAGGTGCTGAATCTATCAACATGTACAATATCCATTCATGCTCTAGGATAATCTTTAATTTATGATACCAGCTACTGAAGTTGGGTCCCACCAACTTATTATTGTATAACAATGATCAAAGCAAAAGAAAAGTAGCCATATCTATATTAAAAAAAATTAAAATTTAATTAATAATTAATTCATTAAATCTAAAGATTTGAACTTTAATCAAAAGATTCTTTCACTATTTTATTCAAATTGGTAGCCTCTACCTCCACTTCAAGAAATTATCCTAATTTCTTAGTGGGTACTAGAATCCATATAGACTGCACACAAGCCCAACTTTGATCGATCAATCCATGTACATTTAAGGATAGGTTCATAATCAATTATTTCTCTAAATAATTTCTAGTAATTTAATTTTTTCTAATCAGTAGGCTTTGGCCTTCACTGAAAAGGTTCGATTAGGTCCAACCATTTACATGACTATCTTGGTCTATCTAACCAATGAATGATTAAGTCCAACTTTAGTTGGTCAACCTAACCACCATTTAGAAAGACACGGCCAAAAAGTCATATTATAAATGATAATTTCACTAGCTAATAAGCACCAGGCCTTTGGGCCTCCAAAGATTATCCAACTAATGAACTCATTATTATCTACTTAATGAGAGGCTATGATCTAGTTATTACCATAACTATTTTATTTTTAGGGATCTAATAATTTTAGAGAATTTAATTAATTTTATTTAAAGAAGAGAGAAGATCAGATGAACCAGCTTGTTATGATCCTCCTACTGGCTTCACCAAATTAGATTAAGGAAGATCATTAATAGGTTGGTCTAGGAGCACCTAAATCAGTCATACTAATCTACCTAGCTGACATGGGTCAACCAGAATTATCAAATGATATGATCAAAATATAATTTCACCAAGAAGGCCAGGTAAGTGAGATCGATGGGATGATATGTCAAAGCTTGCCTTAGACACTATCAGAAGTGATTAGATAAGCAAGCTGCCAATTAAAAACCATCGATCTGGATTGCCAGACTTATCTTAGACATCAACTAATTAATTAGTTTCAATTGGATCAACCTAATAGTTCATGCTAGACCGTGTAGCCAAGAATCAAGTTCATCTTGGTTCTTATTAAAGACATGGACTTAACCAACTATAACTATTGTAATTGATCTAGAGAATTTTTGATCTAATCTAAGACAACTATTGATTAGATTTAGTCAATTCTCTAATTAAGTCTATTCTTTAATCTATCCTTAGGCCTGACCTAATTAATTAATGGACCTAATTCTCACTAACCCATTAATCCGATGTGTCATGATTGTGTCTTAGGATCTTCAATTCATAATCCTAGATCCTAATCAAATAATTCTTAATTCTTAATTAAGTTTTAGACTGAGGGTTAGGGTTTAATATTTTAAAAATAATTTTTATATTTATAAAATATTTTTACAATATGATTCTATCAATCAGTTGCATGTTTGATTCAAAATCAATATGCAAATAAATATGAAACTATTTTAAATCTAATCTAAACATATTTATGTAATTAAAACTATTTCAATACTAATCAATCATAAATTATCTTAGATTAAATTTAACATATTTATGATGATAAAAATTAGATTAAAATATTTTTAATCAGAGCATAAATTTTTTTAGATCTAATCTAAAATTTTATAATCAGAATTTTAGATCAGCACGTACTAGAACAACCTCTCTCCTGTAAGGGATAAATCTTACAGTAGAACAATCTTATAATCAGTCCATATAATCTAAAATATTTATTTTAAGATTTAAATAAATTTAAATTTAATAAAATATAAATTGATCTAGAACGTATCTAATGAATTTATGATTTATATTAGATCTATACGAATTAGGATAACCTCTCCACTGTAAGGGATAAACCTTACAGCAGAAAAATTTTATAATCAATTCGTATGATCTATTTTTAATTTTAAATTTAAATAATAGATTATAATTTAGATCTAAGATAAAAAATAATCTAAACATGCATCACAAGTTATGTAATAAATAGTCGAAGCTCTAATACCAATTGAAGAAAATCGATCTAAGATTTTAGGATTAGATTTTAAAATCTTTTCAAATCTACACAGTGGAAGAAATAAATTAATCATATTAATTCATAAATACATAAGAAAACCTCTAGATCTAGGATCCTATTATATGATTTAATCATGGTATTAAATCAAAAATTAAAAGATGAGAAAAAATTCATGTTGATGATATCAACAAGAAAACTACACTAGATCAGATCTAGGTATGAAATAAGAAGATCATATCATCCTTACCTTTGCAAGTTGAGTTTCTTAACTCGCTAATTCAGGGCTAAGGTTGATGCTCTAAGCTGCATATGTATCCGACCTCTACAGGATATCCACACGAGCCCTCGATCATTGATCAGAAGTTTGATGCTCAAAAATCAGTACAATATGCTAGTATTATGCTGATCCTTCTTAACGATCGATCTAGATCTTCCTTCTTCAAAACTTGGACTCTTCAATTTTTAGAGGTTGAGAAAGAAGACTTGTGAAGTTGAGACTCTTCTCAAAAACTCACAAAAAATGGATGAAAAGATAAAAGAAAGTAACCCTAGAAAAAGAACCCTTCTTCTTCTTTGTTTCTCTCATCTAGACACTTCGACTTGTGTCTTCTCAAAACCCAATGCCCAAGGACTTTTCCCTCAAACCTTTCTCACACCCAATATCCCTCTCTTAGATGAATAATCTTTGAAAAATTTAGGCCAAGAATTCCCTTATTTATAGAGATATGGAATAATCATTGTCTATGTTAAATACCTAGCAAGGAATGTCCAATTAAGGCAAGATTAGTGGAGTACAACTCTTAGACGCCCTCTCATTCTTTCCAGCCGTGGACCACCAAAAATGGGTGCACAAAATCTCCCACAAAAGCCACAAAAATTCCAAAAAAAAATTGGGTGGGTTGGTGGCACAAAAGGATGGTTGTTTTGATTGTTACAAACTCTATCAAATAGAGTATGAATTCAAAATAACTAGCCTTATTTGATTTGGTCCACAACTAACTACCAAGTAAGAGAGAAGGGGAGAAATATGGCATGCATGAAGGCTTGGGAGTGAGGAGTTTTCACATAAAACTCCAAGGAAAAGTGGCATGGGCGTTGGGAATTAAGGTGGTGCAAGGAAAGGCAAGTCCTAGTCACACTAGGACTTCCAATTTGACTTGGTCAAAGTGATTTATGAATTAAATTAAATCAAATTTAATTCAACTCAATTAGAATAGATCTTAGTTAAACTAAGAATTTAATTAAATTAAATTTAATTTTAATTTAATTTTTAATCAAATTAGAGATTGGGTTCATACAAGTTCTAATTAAACTAGGACTCATTCTTCCTTGCAATTAGCTTATCCGATAAATCAATGTGACTTGATCCAATCAAGTCCAAGCCAAATCTAATTAAATTATATTTAATTATATTTAATTACAATCCTCTGGCTTAATCAAATTAAGCTAATTAGCAATTTACTTACTAATCGATCTTCTTGCAATACTTGCACTAGGTTAAATATTAATCGTACTGATTGTTTAATCCTAGAATGATTATTAATCATCGATCAACCATTCAATTAGATCGAAAACTCTTGTGTGTGACCCCGGCCATAGGTTCGAATCTAAGCTGATAGCATAGTAATAAATTTTTGTATCAATCGAAGTGACCATCTAGCAATGGTATCCGATGGCTGGATCGGTTAAATGTGTAGAACAACATCCTTAGAATCCATGTCAATATAGTTTTTATATAATTCATCCTCTTAACCAAAAAGCTCATAGAATACCTCAGAGTTGAACTGTCAATCATGATTAGGTCATTTACATTGTATCTCAAAATACCAAATCCATCTTTTGGATTATCCTGACTAAGATTTTGCTATATTGAAATACAGTGATGCATTTTTCTCTAACTCTTGAAGTGGTCAATCCCATCTTGATCACTCACCAACTTTTCAAGTACTTGACTATGCCCAAAAATCTTTCATTACTAAATAAAAAATTTAGTTAGTCTGGTACCAAAGCACAGTGAGTTGTTTGTAAGCTACTGTGGTGATCTCAGATCTAAGAAATACTTATACTATATTCCATCAGAGTAATTCTTGATAGTAGAATACTCTAAAATTGATCACGTTCAGTGATGATATACCCTTACATCTTACTTGTATATCATACCAATGTCTCCATACTCCTTGGTTAAGAGGACAACCAACCTATATGGTATACAATGATCTATGCTCGATAAATATTGTCATCCTAATTAACAGCGTATCATTTAGTCATGAACTATTTAAGAACTAATCGATAAATTCTCTTTTTATCAAAACTAAATAGTCCTAAGGACTTCATCACCATAATGGAGTTAATTAAAAAATATAGATTTTGTGATGAAAATATCAAAATATTTATTTTATTCATTAATAACTTAATTATAATTACAAGATGGCTCAACCATCAATAGGCTGATGATTGACTTTAGAACTTATTTTTCAATAGACCTAGCCTAAGGTGCCATATATACCTGAGGTTAGTTTCATCTCTAGGTCTCTTAGATCCTATGGCATTCACATCCTACTCAATAATATTAATAGATACATCAACATGTAAATGATAGAGATTGTCAATCAAAAAATTACATCCAACCATTTTATTTCTAAAATAAATAGTATAGTAGTCTTTATTGAAAGAAAATACATAATTATCCTATGTTAAACTAGAAACAAAAATCAAATTGTTACTTGCATCGGGTATAAAATAATAGTCCCTAAGAATTAAACTAAGTCCCGACAGTAGTCACAAAGGATGGGTCTCCACAGCCACAATAGCAACTCTTGCTCCATTTCTAACTTGTAGAATGATCTCATCTTTCCTCATCCTTCTACTTTAGATCCTGCATAGAAGTGCACAGATGAGCACTAGAACCAGAGTCTATGATCCAATCGGAAGTAGAATAAATCTTAAGGTTAGTTTCAATAATTACCAAGTCAGACATACCTTCAAAAGGTGTACCATCCTTCTTGTTCTTCAGGCTGGCTAGATAGATAGGATAGTTTCTCTTCTAGTGACTATCATTATTGCAGTGAAAATGCTTTTTTTTTGTCTATGGCCTTCTTTTTGGAAGCTTCCTGCTTCAGCTTCTCTTTCTTCTACTTCTTGACGGGCTTCTTCTTTCTAGTAGATTTTCTCTTGGAAGATGAAGTCTACTCTACAATAAGAATAGAGCCCCTTGAACTCTTCAAGATCCCTTTTATAGTCAATAGCATATTCACCAACTCAGTCTTTATGCAATCGATCTTATTCATATGATAGTTTACGATAAACTGCCAATATGAATCAGATAGAAACTGTAGAATTAGATCAAGCTACAACTTCTCGTCCATGGATATGCTGAGCTTCTCAAGCTTCTCTAAGTTCTTGATCATTATCAAATAATGATCATGAACTGACTACCCATCATGCATCTTCATCTTGAAGAATTGAGAACTTCATAGCGAGCTGTGCAGCACTGCTCATCGTACAATTCTTGTAGATGAGTCAGCATGCCCTTGGTAGTCTTCATGTCCATATGCTGGCATTGGAGTTCATTGGATATAGAAGCCAGCACATAGCACTTAGCCTTGTTGTCGTCATCCAACCACTTTTCATAGGCTGTCCTTTGATCAGCAGTTGGACAAGCTGAAAGAGAAGGGATCTCCAGGTCCAAAACATAACTTAGCTTCTTAGAACTTAAGACAATCTTTAAGTTTCATAGCCAATCTTTGTAATTGGGTCCAATCAATCAGTTGGTCTCTAAGATACGAGCGAGAGGATTGAAAGATATTTTTCTACAGAGAGAAAAAGATTCTAGTTAGACATTATAATTGACTTGTATTAGTTTGTTTTAAGGGTTTTATTTTTAAAATTGAACTATCTCCTACTATTTTCTTGAATCTTCCATATTCCTCAAATGAACAAATGGAAACCTTCATGACTCAAGTTTCAAGTGAGTACTACGATCACATCAATTGCACACCACACCACTTGACAGTTATTGTTGATGGATGAATAGGTGAATAACTCTTGTCTAATACTTTCCTAAGCAAGTTGCAGTGGTCACCGGTCTCTAAGTCTTAAAGCCTCATGTGACAGCTATTGACCCGTTTCTTAAGTCAGACCTACCATTCACACGAGATGAAATCATCATTGGGTCTCTCACCTAACAATTATTAGGATCTAATTGCATCTCCATCCCGTAACATCTCATGTCATAGAGTGATTGTGCTTTTCTGGTGCAACTAAACCACTGTATCCAGTCAAGAATAATCAACATCAGTAGAGCATCCGCACGTCTACAAGGCAAAAGACCACTCGACTTAATATCTATGAGAAGGTTTTAATTTAGGTCTCTTTGTTTAATTATTTATTTACATCTAATATAAATCCATAGTTAAGATGGATCTATACAAGAGATCCTAACTTAGTTCACCAAGTCCGGAATCATGGTTGTAAACATTTGTAGTGAGCATCAATGCAAAGCAATCCAAATTCAGAACTCAATCGACCACATTGGTCAGGTAAGTGTAATATTAATGGGAGGCTCTTTGTGCTTTCACAATGATCCTAATTAAGAAACCATTGATTTGAATTACTTTTCTTAGACACCAATTAATCAACCTTATTTCAAATAGGGTTAGCCTTTTGTTTCCATCACTATAAAATAAAAAATTGCAAACCATGTAAACTTGTGTAGTCATGATACAACCCAAACACAAAAAGGGTTGTGGTGATCTAAGGTGATCACCACATGTATCCATGAAAACACTTTCCTAATGTTCCAAATAAAAAGATGTTTATTTATTAGGTATTTTGTTTTTGATTCTCTATTTATTTTTACCTTTTATGCTATATCTCATATGGAAACATTGTTTCTTGGTTATCACATGATCAAGTAACTTTCTACTCTAAAACATATCATATATGCAAAGAGAAGCATAAAAGGAAATCTAACACAAATCATGTATGCAAAGAGAATCAAAAAAAAAAAAAAAACATATCATATGTGCATGATATATTCAACTTGTCAATCTCCTTCCATCCTAAGATAACCTTTCAACATAATGGCCTCATTATGCTAGGACAACCTTATGTCAATATGAACTTTAATTGATTTAATAAATATCTTAAATATAAACAAAAAATTCTAATACATATCTCATATGCAAAAAGGAAAGAAATCATATCACATATGAAAAATACCAAAAGAATTCTATCACATATCACATATGCACAAGAACCAAAAATTCAGATTTGGATATTTTGATCCAATCCTTTGATCAACAAGATGATCAAGCGATTGGTCTAGTACCCAAAAATCAATTCCATATACAAGGTGGCTCTAATACCACTTAAAAATATTTCCAAAATAACTATGCATCAAATAAGGAATGAAAAATCTAATCTATAGCATCACGTATGCGCAGTGGAAAAAAATTTCCTTTTAAAAAACTATCCGAAGATCTGATCTTTGAAATTTATGATTGAAAAAATTCCTAAAGAAACATACTTGTAAAGGAAATCAGATTAAAGATAGATTTTTTGAAGGAAGAAAAAGAAGATCTCATCTTCTTCTTGTGTACCTCTCACCATAGATGATCTTTTCTCTTCTGGTTCATTTTGAAGTCATGAAAGCACCTAGCCCCTATAATTATCCAAATAGAGACAGGGCTGATCAGCAAGTACTTGGCTCCCTGGGATGCTAGCTCTCTTGCAGAGCCTTTGCTTGATGGAGGAAGGTTCTTAATGCTTTTGAGAACCTTAGTAGGATAATAGCTACTTTAAAATCTATAATACTAAAATTAGAATTTCAACAACCTTGAGACAAAAAGAAGAAGCCTTTAGGAGTAGAGGAGGAAAATTATTTTAGGCCTAAAAATTCTCAACTCTTTGAATAGGGGGAGCCTCTTGAATCTTAAAGAGTATATATCTTGAACCCTTCGGGTTGGCCTCTCTTTCATAGGCATAGGACCCCAAGTATTTTGACACAAATGCCCATGAGATCTAGCGACTAGGATTTCATCAAATAAAAACCATGGCTGCCATCCAAAGTGGGTCAAACCCTTCCCCATTTGTTCAATGGCTAATTTTCATGTTTGAGGGTCAAGTATTTCCCTATTTATTCATGGCTAATTTCCATGTTTAGGGAGGCTAACCCTAGGTGTCATATACTTGACGCATTGAAACCCTTTTGGGTGCAAATGACCTAAGCCCAAATCTAGATCAAAATTCAATTGAACCAAATCCCTATTTGACTCAACTTGAATTCAGCCATAATTAATTTGATCCAATCAAATTAATACATACAATATTTGCATATCAATCCTCCTTGAACTTGCTAACTATTAGCAATTAAGTCCTTGCTGCTTGTAACAATTATAAATTGGTCCAATTATCAATCAAATTGATAATTAGTATCCTAAGACAAATCAAAATCATCTTCGAACCGTTAATCAGTCACCATCCTCTTTTGTGTGTGATCAGATTCTATTCTATCTAGTACTAAGATATATTGCGATCTCCATCACAGTATCATTGAAACTCTTTTCAATGGATTGGAATAGTTTCAATTCTTTCCAACAAGAGTCATCGATCATCAAGATGACTTCTATGGATCTCATAATCTACTAATAACACCTAGTAGTATGTAGTGGTACTTTAGCATGATAGAAAGTGAACCTCTTGGTACAATTATCATATGATACAGTCCTTCCATCAGGATCCCATTAAGATGGAGGTTATAGATTACTCATCAAACCACAACATTTATCATATGTAAGATTTATTCGACTTAAGTTTCTAATATGAAGTATGTGAAAACTTCATTTCACTACTCATTTTGCCTTGGCCAAGGACTCCGAAACTCAGTCTCATAAATTAACATAGAACCATCTTGTCTACCAAGGATGTTAGATTCTATCTAGGTACACACTCTATTCCTACAATGAACTAACTATAGCCAACATACACTACGAGGACCCATATGGCTAGAGACCAAGTTGATGTATAGTCAAACTATAGTAGTCTCATTATGAATAGCCGAGGCACCATAAGTTGAAGAACTAATCACACTACTGTAGCATTGAAAAAGATACTGACGAGTGGATAGCCATCCAAATAACTTCTCATATTGGTCATACTCGGTATCCTTGTTCTTAACAATCATCTGCACTCTCGCTTTAATATTCCTACACTGTAGACTCGAGACTTGTCTATATAGAGAAAAGCAATTCATGAACCAATCTAAGTGGATCGATCACCATCCCTGTAATGATCCATTAATCAAAAGCAATTCAAAAATTAATCACCAATGATACATACCTCAAATTTTTAACTCTTGAGAATAAGTATCATCATCTTATTAATTTCTTAGACGATTTATGGACACAAAAACACCATCATGAATGAAAAAATAATCCAATATTATTAATTCAATAAGTCAAAATCATAAACCATTTTCTTAGAATGTTTACAAGTGTCAACTAAGTACTTGGCTTCTAGGGCATATATCTAACACTCTTTCCTTTGGCAATCCAATCCTTTTTTCTTTTTGTTGCTTCATTTCTCTGCCTATCCCTCTATCTCCTTTATCCTTTTTCTTTCGATTTCAAGTTTTGGGGATGGGTTCGATGTGGGGAACCATTTGAGGGATCAAGGCATCCAACCTTCTCATCACCAGGAGGCATCCATGGACTTCCCTTGGTCATCTACCAAGGTGGGGTCTTCCTTCCATCCCGATGACTCCGACTCAAGGGTCGAAGGGCCCAATCTTCAAGCACTTCTCAGGTCCAGAAAGTGAAGAGTTAGTCCTAACCGAAGCTGACTTGGTACGGCTTTGGGATCACCATCGTATCCTAAGTCGGTACCACTTATTGGCTCTGGGTCCAGATGGCCAGGTGATCTATAGTCGGAAGGGCAGCATCGCTACCTACATAGAATTTATTCGATCCAAGCTCTGCTTCCCATTACACCCCTTTTTCTCCAACATCATTGATCTCTACTAGATCTTTCCTACACATCTTGCTCTGAACTTGATTCAGATCCTCAATTCCTTCATTGTCCTTTGTGATATCCTTCATATCTCTTCGAGGCCGTCTCTCTTTCAGGTCTTTTTTCCTCAAGAAATACCCTCAGGAGAGAGGCTAGTGGTACTTTGGCCCCCAACCTATCGTCAGTTTATCACCAGACTTCCTTTTTTCATCCATGGGTGGAAGAATAGTTTCTTCTTTATTTTGGCTGACCACCCATTGGGCTTTAGCCTGATCTGGCATGAGCTCGGTCGGTCGCCAAATATGAATGATGTGGTGCTCGACGAGGATCGGGAAGACTTCCACCTCCTACTCAATATCAGGGTGCCCCATCAGCATAAGCTACTGATCAAGCAAAACCTTTATGATGTTGGGCTAAGCCCAATCAACACCTAAGGTAAAATCTTAGTCTTTTTCCTTACTTTTCTTGTAAAGCCCACTGCTTTCCATTATTTAACTAATGTTTTCCTTTGGTCTTGCAGTCATGAGGCCTTTTGCAAAGTTGATTTGGAATGCCATCAGGAAGAGGTCGACATCATCCTAGGGGGAGCCTTCTTGGGTGCCCTCAGGCAGAAAGAACCCAAAGGAGGTTGTGATGCTTTTCCTTGGGAAGACCATCCTGATGTCAGGAGCCGACCGACAATAGAGGGTGACACCTCATGTGATGCTGATATGTCTAGAATGAGGCCTCGGCCTAGCCCCAACCTCAGGTCACCAACTTGTTTGGTTGCATGTACGGTCCCTAGGACACTTTACCAGCCTTTAAGGCATGGGTGCAGCCTATGGCTGACACCCACGACTAACAACCTTGAGCATAAGATGGTAAGCGACACAACCACTTATCAAATCGATCATGGCACCATAGGCTCGAGTGACCTTTAACAGCCCATCAGATCATGGCCAAGTAGGCCTCTGGCAGCCTATGTAACTTCAGCACAATAACTTATGGCTCTATCTCTATATAAAAATATTAAAAAGGGGGACCTTAAGGTAAGGCTGACAGAGGCAAGTCCAAGAGAGGGTCCAAAATTCTTCTTTACTCCGTGCCTTTTTCTCCCTCACCTATCTCCTAGACTCCAACTGATTTAAGCATTGAATACTACTACAAAAAAGGACCACGGCAACGGTTTATAACCGCTGCCATAGTCCAAAAAATTACTGCCATAGGCTATGGCAGCGATTTTCTAACCGACACCACTGCGGCCGTCATCGTAGCTCTATGGTAGCAGTTATTGCAATGGTTGTTAGAACCGCTGCCATAGATTGCCTATTACAGTAGTTTATAAATTGCTGTAATAGATCAACCTATCACAATGGTTATGTAACCGCTACCATAGAATATCTATAGCAGCGATTATATAACTGCTGCCATAGATAATCTATAGTAGCGGTTTCTTAACCACTATCATAGGTCTAGTGTAGCGGTTGGCACTGAACCTATGGCAGTGATTGGCACGGATATGGTAGTGATTATAAAATTACTGCTATAGATCTTAAATAATTAAAAAAATAATTTTTTTATTTTTTATATATTTTATCTAATAAATATAGATATATAACATAAAAAAATATAATAAACATAAAAATTATTCTTAAATACTAAAATTTTATTATCGAATAAAATTTATTATAATATTTTTTTTAAAAAATAAAATACATCAAAAATCCTAAATTTAATTCATCGTCATCGTCGTCATCACCGAGAGCCGGAGCCGAAGCTAGAGTTGGAATCAGAGCCGGAGCCAGAGCTGGAGCTGCAATCGAAGCTAGAGCTAGAATGTGGGCCAACATATCCTCAAAGTCCATCACTCCAAAATACATGTTGAGCATCGACATCATGTCTCTTACGATACCCTCCAGATGAGATGCACGCTCCTCAGTCCAATCTGCCCACATCGCAGCATGATCTGCTCGTGCCAATGCCTCCTCAAGCTTGTCTTAGCTGATGACATCAAAAGTCTATGAGAAGATGCTCACCTTAGACTAGTAGCTCGTCGACGTGTGTTCGAGCCTACATCGGATCCTTCTAGAGTGCTCAGGCCCTAAGACCTGAGATAGATGGTCATGGGGTCCAGAGGTATCCGGGCCCTCGCTCGCGAGCTTATCTAACTGATGCTGTAATTATAAATTAAAATAAAATTTTATAAAAAATACTATAATACTAATATATTTAATACTTATAAAAATATATTCGATCGCGACATTCATCGATCTGCCCGTCTTGTCCGTGCGGCTAGATCGGAAGATCTCGCTATGGTTGGACATCACTCCATCTCTCATCAGCTATAATAAAGAATAAATTTATTAAAAAGATGATAAAAAATATAAATTTAATTTATCTAATAAGATTTAAAATTAATTATCTTTCTATGCACACGACTGGCTATAGACTCGCGGCTTAGAGTGTGTGTATACTCCTGGGCTGCACAGTTCTTCCGATTCTGATGGAAGATAGTCAAACAAGTATTGAAATAAATAATAAATATTTAAATAATATTTAAATAAAATTTTAAGTATATTAAAAAATTTAAAAGTTAGAAATTTTACCTCAAACTTTTGGCTCCTTCAGTGTCTAACCATCCTCTCCCACTGACTCAGAGGATAGTCCTGTATCCAAGAAACAAGCTCCTCTAGAGTGTCTCATCGGTACTCGAGCCATCCTCTATGAAGCTTGATCTTGTAATCCTGATACAACTCTCCAGTCTTCTTCAATCAGGAATCTCGAACCCTCTCGTGATCGAAAAAGTCATACCTTCTCTGCATAAATTTATCAAAAATTAGTTACAAAATTATTCTAATCAAACATATATAGTGTAAATATATAAAATACATAAATATAACTAAGATGTACGTACTTACCCATATCTCCTCTCATATCCGGTCCTTGATGGTAGCATCCATCAAACGTCAGTCTCTGGGCTTTACGAGAATGATGTCCGACCGTCTCACAAGCACTCTAAGAAAAGAATGCATCTTTCATGCAGTCTCCCCTATCGGTGTTTCCTCCGCATCATACTGCACCATCATCTGATGCTGACGGTTCCATACGTGTGCCATATGTATGGGACCATGAAATGTCCGACTAGATGATGCATCTATAATGCAAATATGTTATACAAATATATAAGTGTACAAATACAATATAAAAAATAAAGTTGTGCTAATATAATAAAAATATACACTCAGATGCCTGCGACGGTAGAGGCTCAACTATCGATGGACTAGATACCATCGGTAGAGTAGATGCCATCGATGGAGTAGATGCCGACGGTCAAGGTTCCTGAGCAGCCAATGTCGAGATGGATGGAGTGTGCTCCGATTGCTCCTCAGATGTGGAACTGTGTGTAACCCACCTAGAGGCAGGGATGAAAGCTAGATGGCATTTCGATGCCATCGTGACTTGCAACATTAATGAACATTAATCAATATAACATCATGACATATCAAATTCTATTCGCTCGAAAGTCAAGCCAGCTCCGTGCCTGAGACATCCGACTAGGATCTTCCCCCAGTCGGCTCGAGCCGGCTCAACTGCGTATCTGAGTCAGCTCGGCTGCATGCCATCCCCTCGATCACTTCCTCTTTTCCTCTCTCGATCTCTCTCATCGATAATGGCGGTGAGGCCGAACCCCTCCCTCCCAGCTTTTCCATCTCTAGATCTTCCTCTCTCCCTCTCTCGATCTCCCTCACCGACGAGGCCAGACCCCATCCCTCCCTCTCTCACTCTCTCGATCTCCCTCGCCGGCAAGGCCGGACCCCATCCTCTCAGTGATGCCGACGAGGCCGGACCCCCTCCCTCCCTCTCTCGCTCTCTCAATCTCCCACTCTCTCTCTCTCTCGATCTCCCTCGTCGGCGAGATCGGACCCCCTCCCTCCCAATGATGGTGGCAAGGCCGGACCCCTCCTTCCCTCTCTCAAGTACAGACCCGTTGGGTATTCGAATTTGGATTCGGTATCAGTAATTAAAATTGGGTCTAAATCTAAATATCCTGGTTCTGATCTGAACCCAACCCATTAATAGATCTAGTCCACAGCCGCTGACATGGTACGGTCCAAGGCTACCACCACGCACGGCCCAAAAATTATGACATATAGATAATTATAATATTTATAATAAATATTTATAATATTTATTATAAATATTTTATAAATTATTATAAATATATATATGATTAATAAATAATACTATAAAATTAAAAAAAATTATATCTGTGGCTATAGAGAGCGGATCGCACCAAAAGCTCCAAGGGTCACCGACGATGACGCTAGAGGAGGACGATGGCCCTAGAGGTAACCTGCGAAATAAAAATAAGATAGTAAAATAGAGAAGAGAGAAAAAGAGAAAGAGAGAGAGAGAGAGCAGGGGCAGCCAGAGATGGAGGCCAGGAGAAGGGGGCATAGTTATTAGAGGCAAAAAGCTTCACTCGGTCGGAAGAGGATCAGAATGGTGGTTAGTGTGGTGGGATTCAAAGGTCGATAGGGTGGGGGGGTCGCCGAAGGGAGGGTCACTGGAATGAGGAGGGTCGGAGGGCTCGTCGAGGGGTGGGGTTTTCGCGGGGGCCCGACGAGGTGCAGGGAGGTTCTTGGATGGGTTCGTTAGGACCGAGGAATAGATGGAGGGGTGGGGGGCCGTGGGGGAGTGGGGGGCGGTGGCGGGAGGGTATTGGGGGGGCCGAAGAGGGAGTCGGATGAGGGGGGGTCGTGGGGTGGGGAGGGGCGGCCGAGGATGGGGCGGAAGGGAGGGAAGAAGGAGCAGTGCCGCCATGGGGGAGGAGGGGACATCAGTCGTCGAAGGAGCCTCACCGCGACGAAAAGGACGGGGAAGAAGACGAGAGAGCGCCACTGGAAAAAAAAATTTGAAAAACCTAACCTATGGCAAATCGAACCTATAGGACAGTGGTTATCCAAAATTGCTGCCATAATCTACGACAGCGGTTCTAAAATCGCTGCTATAGATCTATCGCAGCGGTTCGATATAACCGCTGCCATAGATTGAAAATGATTTTTTTCTTATTTTTTTTTTAAATATTATATAATTTTAAAATTTAATATCTATCTTCATCGTTCATCATCTAAATAATTATTATTAGAGTGTCTTCGCAAAAGATTGCCTCGATCCGATGGCCCTAGCTTCATCAATCATAAAAATTTGATTTCTACGATCACGAATGATGATGCGATGATTTGATAGATGAAGATTTCCGATGGATTCCAAAATCTGCAATGATGATCTCGATGATGTTTGTAGTATACTATCAAAATTTTTCTTTAATCGAATATCATTATCATGGTCAATTTAGTACAAAATGATTTTGGCCGTTAAATTAGAAACAAACGATCAAAGGGTTAAACGGCATCCAATTATGAAAAATTTTTTTAGTTAAATAATCTTTATTATAATTTTAAATATTTTATATGGCGATGATAGTAAAATTTAAATCATTTTCGTATAAACTATTCATGTTAAGTAGATATTACAAAAGCACAAGCATAACAACCAATGAAGTTTCAGAATGGTTATCAGAAGACGTATAGTTTTAAATCATTCTTCATCTTACGAGTTGAATTTTATAATCACCATCATAAAAAATGATTAAAGTAGTAGCCAAGATCATTTATAAAAAAAATATCTCATAATTGAACACCGTTTGGTCCTTTGATCAATCATTTATTATTTAACGGTCGAAACTAATTTATACTAAATTGACCAAGATAACGATATCCGATTGAAGTGAAACTTTGATAGTATGCTACAAACATTATCGAGATCATCGTTACAGATTTTTAGATCCATCGAAAATCTCCATCTATCAGATCATCGCATCATCATTCGTGGTCGTTGAAATCGAATTTTTTTAATCGACAAAGCTAGGGCCATCGAATCGAGGTGACCTTTTGTGACGATACTCTAATGATAATTATTTAGATAATGAATGGTGAAGATGGATATTAAATTTTAAAATTATATAATATTTTTTTTAAAATATATATATATATATATGGCAGTGGTTACAATTAACCGTTGCTATAAATCAGATTATAGCAGTGATTCCTACTAACCACTGCTACAGGTCCGACTTATGGCAGCGGTTACAATGAACCGCTGCTATAGGTCGACCTATGGCAACGGTTTTTTGTAACCGCTGCTATAAGTCCGACCTACGGTAATGATTTTCTATAACCACTGCTATATGTCGGACCTACGATAGTGGTTACATAAATTGCTGTCATAGGTTCGACCTATGGCAGCGGTTAATAAAAATCGCTGCTGTAGGACTTATAGCAGCGGTTTCGAAAATCATTGCTATAGTAAGCACTGTCATAGGCCATTTTTGTAGTGTGGAAAGATCTCCCTCTAGCTCTAGCAAGCGAGCTTTACTTGTAGATCCGACCACCATGGAGGGTGACCACCACCAGTCAGGATACTTGGTTAATTCTTTTACTTGGCGTGCCAATCTTTTGCCGCTTTGCTCTGAGAGCGGTCGAACTACAAAAAAAAAAAAAAAAAGCCCGTCCACCAAAGCATGTCCAGAGGGGAGACTTCGATACTTAAATCAGTAAAGTCTAATGGGACCGGTGAGAAAAAAGACATGAGAAAGAACGGGGTAGAGCTCTGAGTCTCTTTAATAATGCCACAATTTCAAGTGCCTAAAAAAGAAGTTGGCGGACCTTTTAAAACAAAATACCATTATATAATATAAATTATTATATATATATATATATATATAATATATATATATATATATTATATATATATATATATATATATAAATATATATAATTTTTTTTATTTTATTTTTACATGTTATCACATATGTTAGTCCAGTATTATAATATATGAGTAACATGAAAGTCAAATAAAAGATAAAGTGACAAGAAATATGCCCACATGAGAGATGGATGGAAATAAATACACGACAAATAGGTCGGAGGAGACGGAGGATGGAAGTTCCCAGGTGGAAAACAAGGAAAAGAATACCATAATGCTCATGAACTTCATGTCCCGACTTCCATATTAGCGGGACTTTCTTTTTTCTTTTTGGGGTGTGGGTTGGTGGGAGGGGCGCATTTAAAGGGGGAGACTCCAAAAACTAAAATCCGAAAAAAAAAAAAAAAAAAACCACCTTGTTGCTTCAGTGGATCCTAGAGTAGATAAATTCCAAGGAAGCCCACCCAAACTCCATATCCTCATAATTACCTTTGTTTGCCAACCAATATCTGAACACTTGAGTAACATGAAAAGAGCCCAGTCCAAAGAGACATTTAAAATGTTTCACGTCCGTAATAACAAACACATCTTCAAACCACGCCCACCTGGAATCCGATACTCGACATTTTTAAAAACACTATGATAATAAAATGATCGCCAATTTTTGACTAAATCAACGAAGCTAGTCAATTCTTTCATTTGGTCTGCTCGCCATAGTCTATGAGCGGAATAAAAATGACCGTGGGGCCAATTCAGCAGACATTTTCCTCGTGTTCTTCACATATCTAGCAATCCTTAATCCTTTTCTAATAAGCAATACTCCAATTAGCTCAGTCAAAGTCCTTGTGAATTGCATTGTTTGCAGCTGAAAACCGCTTGACGGGGCATCCCAAGAGCCTATATATACAGCACCATACTGAATTGGTACATACAACGTCCAGCAGAAGGCGGGCTCAAGAAGCAATCACAAAAAATCCTGGCAATGGCTTTCGAAGACCACAATACCGGCGACATGATGTTCTGCGTGATCATCATATGGCTCTCCATTATATCAATGATCATATTTGCTCGCAATGATGATTTGAGCCACTCCCGAAAGCGCAGGAACAGCAAAAGCTCGGTCTCCATCGGTGGCAAGAGCGGTGGCTCCAAGATGTGTTCTGCATATCTTTCTTGAAGAGGAGATCACCCATTTCATTAGTCCAATGAAATGATTGGTGGCTTGCAACCGTACTCCTCGAAAGAGAAAAAAAAGATGATCTTGGAGATAAGAGATTGGTCCTTTGGAGTGCATGCTTTATTGTTAATAAAACGCAGTGAAAGGCTTTTCTTCCGCTTTAAACCTCTGTTTCTAAGAATGTATACTGCCTGCCTTGTTTTTTTTTCTTTTTTTTTGTTAACAAAGATATTGCCCGCCTTCTTTGTTCTTTTCTTTTTCATATTGCTGCCTCTCATACATTTATTGCGAATACCTTACCTTATAAAACAACGAATGCAGTGCGTTCAGATTCAAGCTATCCTGTTTAATTTATAAAGAAATTTGCTTATTACCCCTCCCCTTCCTTTTTTCATTTTATTTCCCAACTGAAATTTTGACCACAACTATGGAAGGACCAAAATATTTATGTAAACTTGGTGATTCCATAATACATGAGCTAATAATTTTTTGATGTGAAAATGGGAGGAGGAGACCACCCTTTTATTTAGATAATCCATGAGCTAATTATAATGCCAACATACGAATAAAAATCAAAATAACACCATAGTAGGCCTTTTTTTTTTGCTAGTACAGTACAGTGGGCCTTTCGGTTGTCTTTCCATTATCATTTCGGGGGCCCATGTTTTGCTTGTTTTGGTCCTCTCCATGTCTTTGATCCGGGAGAAATTGCATCCGATATAGAAAAATGCATCATCTCATCTGATTAGGTCATATAGCCATCACTTTTTAACACACATTTAATATCTATAGTTCTATTTTTTTATTTAAAATTTTGAATGACAAAAATACTTCTTTGCTTTTTAAAAAAATTATGACATCCTATAGTCATATTATAACATCTTGCGGTAAAATTATGACTTTCTACACATAGAATATCATAAGAAATTGAGAGATATTCTCGTTATTTAAAAATTTCATAAATCTTCAATAATAAAAATATCATTCTCTTTTTACGACTTCTGAAAAAAAAAATTATGATAGAAAGTCATAATTTTGCCATCAAATGTCATAATATGACTGTAGAATATCATAATGATCCAATGTAATTGGGCGGTAAGCTCATGTCAATTTTACTATATCGCTCATGGTGCGCTCATGTCAATTTTACTATATCGCTCATAGTGTACAAAGTATAGGTCCACCATCTAAAAAAGTTAATCTACTCCCACAAGAAAACATCAAAATTTTAGTTGGATTAGAAAAACTATTGAGTTGGTGAAGTACTCTAACCACACACAAGCACAAACAAGTTTGTATTACTCCCTTTTTGCTAAGAAATTATTGGTTAGAACAGTTTTACTACATGCATTTTGTGCCATCCAATAATAAATCAACATCCCATCTAAAAAAATAAACCTTTTTCATTCAAAATAATAAAAATGGTAAGCTGGTCAATAATAGTTAATAGTGATATTGTTTTATTTAAATTTTTTAATTAAATTTGAATAACAGTACATTATTTTCTAATAATATATGATGTACTTATTTGCTATTGAATGGTATAAAATATACATGATAGAATCGTTCTAATCAATAAATTTTTTTTATTTACTTATATTTTTTGATATTATAGTTGTACATTTTGGTTGGCATTGGTCTGGTGCCATGCAGCTGATCGATCCGGTCCGGTCAATAATTTAACATACATGTGAGTAAGTTGGATGAGCAATTATGCATATTGGAGCAGAGTCTAAATGCAAGTAGTTGACATCAGCAAAAGTTGGATGATAAACTATGACCTGTTCATTTATGATGCTCATACTTCTACGTCTATACGAGAAATATTTTTAAGAAATTCTTGAATAAGTTCAAACTATTGTAATAATAAAATGAATTTCTCGAGTGTCACTAAATATTCGAGGATTTAGGCATGACATATGCACATCTCTTTTTTAAGCAAAGCTTGACAGTTAACATTGTGAATGTACATCTCGTACCATTATAATTACTCCTAGATCATGTATTAGTATTCCTCTCTCATTCACTAATTTTGAAGGATAGATGCACTATACAAAATTTAATAGTACAAAAAAATAAAATATTAACGACGGACATTAGCGATGGTAATTTTATCATCACTAATAAAGAGTATTAACAATAGTCTTAGTGAAGATAAAATTACTGTCCATAACAATAATTTTTACCGATAACTTAATCGATGGAAGAAAGCCATCGCTAATAGTTATTACTAGCAACGGTATTAGAGAAGATAAACTCATCATCGTAATACATCAAAATATTATCATCGCTAATATCATTAGCAATAGTAATTTAATTATTAGCGATGACCATTAGCGAGTTTAATTATTAGCGATGACAAAAGCCACTACTAAAAGTATATTTTTTTAATATTTAAATATAAAAAAATTATTAGCGATGATGAACTTGATTATTAGTGACAGCAAGATTTTCATTGCTAATAATAAACTATTAGCGATGGTAGTTTAATTATTAGTAACGGCAATTGAATTATTAGTGGCCGCAAAAGTTATTGCTAAAAATATAATTTTTTTATTATTTAAATATAAAAAAATTATTAGTAATGGTGAATTTAGTTATTAGCAATGGCATGAATTTCGTCGCTAATAATAAACTATTAGCGATGGTAGTTTAATTATTAGCGATAATAAATGCTATCATCAAAAGTATTTAAATTTTTTAAATTTTTTATAATATTTAAATATAAAATAATTATTAGCGATGGTGAATTTGGTTTATTAGTGATGAAAATCTCGCCATCATTAATAATATTTTTTAAAAATTTAATAATAAATTTTTTAAAAAATAATTTTATATGAAAATATTATTAGTGATGGAATTAATGATGGTGGTCTTTTTTCATCGCTAATAATTTAGAATATGACTTGGATCCAATTAGAATTTGATTCAAATTTGATTTAAAATTCTATCAAACCGAATTTAATTAGCCTTTGAATCCAAATCTTACTTGGATTATAAAATCTAATTAACCTCAAATTAAGTTAAAATTAATTAAATTAAATTAAATTAAAATTAATTAAAAAAAATATTTTTCAATTTGGGTTCAATTCTAATTTGATTCGAATCTCGAAATTCTGTCAATCATAATTCAATTAGACTTTGAATCCAAGTCCTACTTGAATAGTAAAACTTAATTATCTTCAAATTAAGTTAAACCTAATTAAATTTAATTTAATTTAAATTAATCAAAAAAAATAATTTTTAATTTGGGTTCAATTTGAATCCAATTCAAATCTGATTCAAAATCTTGTCAAATCTAATTTAATTAAATTTTGAATCTAAATCTTAATTAGATTGTAAAATTCAATTATCCTCAAATTAAGTCAAGCCTAATTTAATTTAGTCTGATTTAAATCAATTAGAAGAAAATAATTTTTAATTTAGGTTCAATTCGAATCTGATTCGATATCCTATCAAACATAATTTAATTAGATTTTGAATCCAAGTCCTATATGGATTATAAAATCTAATTAGCCTCAAATTAAATCAAATTTAATTAAATTTAATCTAATTTAAATTAATTAAAAAAATAATTTTCAACTTGGGTTTAATTTGAATCCTATTCGAAATCTTACTTAAATTAATTAGGATTTGATCTATGATTCAATTCGAATCCAATTCAAATCAAATTTGAAATCTTATCAAACCTAATTCAATTAAGCTTTGAATCTAAGTCCTACTTAGATTATAAAATCTAATTAGCTTCAAATTAAATCAAGCTTAATTAAGTTAAATCTAATTTAAATCAATTAGAATTTGATCCATGATTTAATTCGAATTCAATTCAAACTCGATTTAAATTCAATTTGAAATCCCATCAAACTTAATTCAATTAAATTTTGAATTCAAGTCCTACTTGAAATATTAAAATCTAATTAACCTCAAATTAAGTTAATCTTAATTAAATTAAATCAAATTTAAATCAATTAGGACTTTCTCCATAAGTTAATTAAGTCCAAAAATTTAATAAAATCGAATAATGATGTTTAACCATCCAAAAAATGATCAAGAAGAAAAAATTTAATACTAAAATATAATTTAAAAATTATAATTATTAGTGATGGCTTTACCAACTGAGATCTTGCCATTGCTAATAATTTCAAAAAAAATATTATTTTATTTTTTTTAAAAAATAATATTATAATTTAATATTTAAAAAAATTAATAGTATTAGCGATGGCTAGTGGGTATTAGAAATGAAAACTTCCATCACTAATATCTGGAATAGAAAATGGAGTCTTTTCAACCATATTACCAACGATGTGCTTACCGTCGGTGATAGTCCACCTTTTTAAAAACTTCCCCAACCTTGCCAGAGGGGAAAAAAAAATCTTTCATCCTCCTTCTCATGAATCCCCTCTCATTCTCCTCCTTCCCGACGTTTTCCCACCTTGCTGATGCCTCCTCTTAACCAGCAGCAACCCCCTCCCCAGTGCATACTTCCCAGCGATCCCCGCTCCCCGCATGTTCTCCTTCCTAACGTCCCGACCCCATCAGTGCCTTCTACGTCGTGGCCTCGAGCCTGCCACCCCAGCCCCTCCTCATTCGAGCGTGCTGATGCTCCTATGTAGCCACCTCAAGCCCACCGCTCTGGCCTCAACTCACCCATTGTCGCCCTAACCCCGCCACCCCGGCACTGCCTCACCCATGGCCATCCCAACCCCGCCGGTGCCTCCTACGTCGTAGCCCCGAGCCAGTCATCCTGACCCCACCAGCACCTCCTATGCCACGACCCTGAGCCCACCAACCCGACCTCGCCTCTCCCATGGCCGCCCTGACCCTGCCAACACCTCCTACGCTACGGCCCTGAGTTGCCACCCTAGCCCGACTACCTCGCCTACAGCTGCTCCGATCCCATCGGCATCTCCTATGCCACGATCTCGAGCCAGTCACCCTGACCCTACCTCGCCCACTAGCCTCCTTGTGGCCCCATCCCTATCGATCTGACCCTGCGGCCCCTACCCCACTGCCCCCAACCCACAGCCTCGACCCCACAGCCCCTACCCCGCCGCGTCATCCTAGCACCAGCGCGCCTACTATTGTGAGTATTAGTGACGGCATTTAACTTGAGATTCTATATTATTTTAGGAAAAGCTCTCTTCATTTAACTTGAGAAGGAATTTAACTTAAATTTGAATATATATGCCTTATTTGTATGAATAGAGGTTTTACACATCAAGTCTATCATCAATTAATGAAAGCAAAGAAGGCTCCAAAACTTGCATTTTAAACTCGTATTATTTTCTAATATTTTCTATTAGAGGTTTGAGTTGAGTGGATTGAAAGAGTTGTTTATTTATTGATCAAAGATAAGTTTGATATGCAATAATAATTTTAAATTTGTATAGCCACCTCTCGTCTCTCCGATCTTTTGGCTATGAGCCTCTGGCCGCATCCCACCTCTCCAAGCCCCCGATCCACCTTCCCCTAGTCTCCCATAGGTGCTTTCCTTTCTACATGTCTTGATTTTTTTTCTTTTCTTTTTTTCTGCTTGGAATCCTTTTCGAGTCTTTCTTGCAAGTGCTTCCATCTTCTTCCTCAAGTGCAATCCTTCCCATAGATATCCAAAAAAGAAAAAGAAATGAAAAGAAAAAGAAGGGAAAAAGCCAAAATAAAAGTTAAACAATCTACGCGGAAAAAAGGTCTTCCTTTTTTATTTTTTCATATTTTCTTTGTTTTTGTTGATTTTTTTATGTTTTTCTCTGCATTTTTCTCTATTATATCTATTCTTAGAGTCTCAATCGGGTGGAAAGTGGGATCCTCGCCGAGGTGACGAGGTAGATATGGCTTGTGGGGCCTCTGATTGCAGTAAACCTTCTTCACTACTCCATCCAAATGATCTTGCTCATGTTGCATGATATTATTTTATTTTATTTTTAATTTTTATTTATATATTAAATTTATTTAATTTTAGAATATGTTGTCTCTAGATATGTATTTATGTAGTATGTATGCATGTATATATGGTGTGTTATGTATGTATATAGTTTTATGTCATTGTGTTTCTAAAATATTTATGAAGTTAAAGTATAGGGACTAATTAGAGGATAGAAGAAATTGATAAAAAAAGAAATATTAAACTATCAGTGCTTAGAACTGTTAGATATATGTGCTTTAGAAGCCAGAATTGGCTGACACTTGTAATACACTTCTAGGGGCTAAATTATAATTTTGACTAAAATCAATAAATGGATTATTTTCTATCACATATGTGTATTTAGTGTCTGTGATACATCCTTTGAGTTAATGGCAATGATAATTCATATTTTCAAGAGTTGAAAATTTAAGACATGAATAATCATTATTAACTCATAAATTGCTCCTAACCATAGGATCATCATGAGGATGGTGATTGATCCGGAAGGTTGGTGTACAATCGCTTCTCTTTAGTAGATGAGTCTTGAGTCTACGGTGTGGAGACACCGGAGCGAGAGTACAGGTACTCGTTAGAGAACGAGGGCACTGAGCGTGACCACCTCGAGTAGTCATTAGGGAGTCTACCTTCTCGTCAATGACTGACTCGATGCTGCAGTAGTGTGTCTGGTTCTTTGACCTGAGATGCATCGGCAGTTCACCTTGAGGGTGTTATAGTTTGACTACACCATTACTCGGTCTCCTAGCCATATGGAACCTGAGGTGTATGTTGGCTATAGCATGTTCATTGTAGGAACTGGATTGGCATCAAGATGGAATCTATCTACCTCGGTGGTAGAGGAGCAGCCCTATGATGATCATGAGAATCAAGTCCAGAAATCCCATGGCATGGCAGAGTGAAATAATAGAAAGAGTTTCTATTTAGATTTTTCACATTGGACTCGAATCGAATGATTACATCATATGACAGAGACTAGGGTTTGACGAGTTTACCTTAACCCTAATCTGATCGGGGCTCAAGATAGAAGAACTTAATCACACAGGTAGCTGCACCAAGAGGTTCGCATTCAGCTCTGATGGGTTGCCACCATATACTGCTAGGTGTCACTGGTGGATTTTGGGAGCAATTAGAATGATTTAGATGATCGATCATTCTAGCTGTTCGAATCAGAAGAGTTCTGATCCATCGAAAGGAGTTTCGATGATGTCGATGATAGAGATCATGACATATCCCATTACCATACAGAACTGAACCTAACTGGGTCACACAAACAAGGGTTTGAATCTGGTGATCATCAATTGAACTGATCTAGTTCAATTGATCTGAATGAGATTCAATTAGGTTCAAGAAAATCGTGCTAGCACTCGATTGAACCTAACGTTCTTCTTTTGCTATCATAAATAAGTTGTCCTGTTGAGCCAAAGGAGTTTGTGCTCAATCAGAGGCCTTCATATGGTCTGACTGGAGGTTGTCCAAGTCAGAAAAGGTTGTCTTATTTTGTAAGACATTACCTACCATTTTTGGTCACCTGCCATTTCTTGTTCTTTGACTTTGGTCAAAAGTCTACCTTTGACTGGTCAAACATTGACCATTGACACT